>JAGVSL010000180.1:0-515293 GCA_022494535.1 Himalopsyche phryganea | reverse complement strand
AATTTCTATCTTTATTGTTTCTCTCTTACTGTCTCTCAGTTCGAGTCCATTCGTGTGCTCGAATGCCTGAAGAAGATGCCGAAAGGCGAAACCCGGGTCGTTAGTGACAAAATACATGGAAGTGTACAAAATCTCAATAATCCAAATTTAATATTGAAATTCCATCAAGCACCCTCAGTCGATGTCTTAAATTATATATTATCATTTCGCGCAGTGTTTGGTGAAAAAAATTCATTTTTAGACAATGTCCGACTAATACGAACCTTTACCATAATTATTTAATACTACATAAAATCATATTTCACTTTTTGAAATTGTCATTTCTCTTTATAAATGCGTTTATATGACAAAACTTACACAGTTATAAAATGTGACTGCATGAGAACCGAAAAGTTTTTTTTTAACATGAAAACGGCAAGGTTAAACGCACTTTTAAGAAGAGAGTCAATATTTATTCTCTCAGCTGACGTAATAAATAATTAATAAAATAATCGAATGGATCTTAAAGATTATTTTTAATAATTTCTATTCGTCTTTTCAATCCGATTATAAAACACGTAAAGAATTATCTTAGTCTATGGTATTCGACTGACATTGTAATCTCTGCATTATTTTTCGTGTTTAGACTTAAGCAAAACGTTCCACGCATTTTTGACTGAAAGCTAAAAATTAGTATAATATCTATGGTGCTAAATTATTGAGTCGAACGTCAAACATTTTATTATTTAGTTAACCTCTAGCAATGGATATCAAAGTGGAAACGGAGGAAACCGTTCGAATTGATTCCATACAGGACATAACCTATGATGGATATATTCAGCAGAAAAATGAGTTTAACGAATTTAACGAGGATTACTTGGCGGACGAAAGATACAGCGCTAAAGTGAAGAAGGAAGAAATTGAATTTGACCATCCGAATGATGGAGAACAAGTAATTATATTGAATGGGGCGAATGTTCCTAAAGTTATCCGTCGTGCGGTCGGCCCTTTGAGTTTAAAACTTAAATAATTGTGGATAAATTGAGGGCCCAACAGCTCTTACACTAAAAGAATTTATCATATATTATGATAAAGTCACTTCGATTTCATTCGTGTATTAGAAGTCATGTAGATGCTAAAAGCCAGAACCCAGGTCGTTAGTGACAAAACGTAAAGAGTGCTTGTTTTTAAAGTCAGCCGTCGCCAGTAGTCGGCCCTTTGAGCTTAAAACTTAAATAATATTGGATATATTTAAAACAAAACAGATTTTTTTAATTTGTGTAGGTAGTCTTGCCACTTGCCAATGTATATCTGCACTATACTTACCTATATGATGCAATACGCAATTAAAAAAAGCACATTTTTACTTTACAAGTTTCGACAAATTCATCTTGTATGGGGATCGCTAACAAAATATACTTTATATTGTCATGCATTGCATCATTGTGTTTTTTATTGTTCTGTCTACTCTCAGTAAATTCGTTAGCGATATTTATGTAGTTTCATAGTGATGGCCGACCATTGGAAGAATTGGCATTTTTTTGTAAACTTCTATTATTTTATGCTTGGTACAATATTAACACTTTTATTTTTTATTGGTTACATTACTTAATCCCTGTTTAATGGAATAACAGCAAAAAAATATGTATTTATCTTGAAAGTACACCTGTCGCTTAATTAGCCAACCACTGATGAAATGGCTATTTACTTTTTTATTTTTTGTTTGTTAGTTTAAAACTGTTTTTAAGTTAAAGTTTAATTGATAGAAATAAGCGTGTTCTTTCATGTGGTAGAGTTTAGAATAATAAACATTTTGGTAAAACTAACTCAATATGTAATTTTTTCGATTTAGTGATTTCTCCCATGACACTGACAAGTTGAATTATTTATATTCTAAATTAGTGATGGCAGTCCTTTTTCTGTCGGTAGGCCGCATTAGACAGAGCAGGTGTCAGCCAAATGATGTAAATTAGACAAATAAACTGACTAATTTTTGGAAGGGAAACATTTTACATTAGTTTTAGGTTTTAAAATTCTGACCCGACCACTGATGTAAGCCACTATTATTTCGACAATCCCTACGTATAATCGTGTATTTGCAAACATGAGCATTTACTGGAGTGCATTTCAAAGATTCATAACGCAACTCACTATATAATATTTCGATGAAAACAGTTTTTACTCTCCTGAACAATTTCAATTTTGAGGTCTTCATCAATTATTGGCCAAAACGCCTTAAATATTCTACATTTGACTGCTATTGTAACACTCTCTAGTCAATTAATTTTTCTTGTAATTTCAGGTTTCTGATCCGCTTATCCCAGAATGTTGTCTTAATGAAGATATGTCTTCGCTTGGCGAGGTGTCAGAACGTGTGGACGCATTACATGAAGAAAATATTCAGGGAACTAATTCAGAACCCATGAATACTAACCTCAGCATAGTTAAGCAGTTGAAACGACATCAAGGCACTTATGTATCATCTAGAGTTGGCACCGTAGACGGCAGGGAATTTCCATTGTGGATTAATTTGCCGTCAAATAATGACCCAGGAGTGCATATTCCACGCCTGGATACTGAAGAATTTACCGTTTTACCGTGTGGGCATGATGATGGTGACAATACTATTTGTCGTAAAGTGCGTAAAGACGATAATGTTACTGTAATCAAACCGTCACAACTACAAAAATTGTGTCCATTTTCTGAGATGAACAATATGGAAGAAGTCGACGGAGACAATTGTTTGAATGTTGTTCTGGAAAGTAATAATAAAAGTAAAAGGAAGCGAGCCGAAAGGAATATTTTAAACTGGAAGTCTACACAAAGAAAGCAGAAAAGGAATTTCGGAATTGAATACGTATCTGATAAAAAGACCAAGAATTGTATTAGAGATAAAAAATTTAAGTTTGTTGTGTGCAAATGCAACCATAATTGTTCAACAAATTTACTTTTAGACGAGCGTAAACAAATACATAAGAATTTCTGGGCAATTGAATCTTGGGACTTAAAAACGGCGTTCATTTTACAAAACGTGACAGAATCTGATACGAAATCAACAAAAGAAGGTTCGAGACGGTTAAAATCTCGCTGCTTTAAATTGCACGATAAAAACTGTTGCAAAAAGGTCTTTATGGCCACTTTAGATATATCATCATCGCGTATAGACTATGCTTTAAAAAATAAGATTCAAGATGGCGTACAGATCGAAGATAAGCGTGGAAAAAAAGTACCGCCCAACAAAACGCTAACAGTTGATATAGATAACGTAAAATTAAGCATAAATATTCTCCCTCGTTATTTGTCGTATGGCAGCTCAACTGAAAAGCAAATACAGTATAATCTTCATCCAGAGTTAACGATACGGAAAAATGCATATGCTTTATCAGGAGTGGATGGAAGAAAATAAACCAGGGGCTAATATTGTATCTCCACATGTATACCGTCAAATTTTTAATGAATTTGATTTAAAATTATATACCCCATCCAAAGACAACAGATTTGATAAATCAAAAAAATGATTGAATCTAAAACTTTTTGATGATTTGTTTTCCATAAGAGAAATGCAGCTATTGTGCTTATCCTTTTCATCTCAGTGAATGGTGATGTGGCTTCCTGATGTAATCTTGATGGTGGTGACACCGGGCGGTGATTCATTAGTCTCGAGTTTTATTTTATTTTGGTTAAAACAGTGCTCTGTACACCTTCCCGAAGTCACACGTGCGTTGCACTGCCCACTTGTTTATTTATCCTCGAGGGTCAAACTACCGATGTCCCAGACGGTCTCAAAGTTGTCTCAACGTCGTGTGGTCATCTGCTTCTTTCTTCTGCCAGGGGAGGGAATCGGGCCTCACGAGATCTGTGTAACCGTGCAGTAGTGTTTTGTTGCTGCTTTTGTGATGGACATTCATGTCGCTTAGAATTTGGTAAATGTCTATTAGCAGAGACAAGGTCTAAAAAATTATATTTAGTAACGAAAACACGGACAATTATAAGTTAAGTTGTAGTAGGTTATGTTAGAATTGGTCTATTTTGGTTTGTTCTACCCTAAATATTGAATATTGCATACTTTCGTGTACTTTCTGAAGCGATCGCAAGCTGTCCGCAATTTATTTCCGTGTTTTGTTCGGTTAGGTCGGTACTTAAGAGACATGAAAGTTTGCAGCACAACCTCGTAAAATCTATATTCCAACGTTTTCTTTCGTTGGAATATAGATTTACTATCTAAAACATCATTTTAGGCCGTGTCTCTGCTGATAGACATTAACCTAGAATTTCTTCGGCAGCACGTTCCAGGATAAGATAGGAGACAAAATGTTACACAAGGTCGCACATAACATTTTGCGTCATTTCTACGTAACGCGGGAGACGCTTCGAAAGCGAGCGCAGGATGCAACATGTCAGATGGTGGCTTGTGTATACGTTAGATTTCAATTGAAAATGTATTTATTATTGAAAATAATAAATCAACTAAATATGATGGAACGATGTATTTTTGCTTTTACTGAGTGAAATTTGTACCAATTTTATGACCATGTTGCTCTTTTTGAGGATATCATGACTGTGTCGATGGCCTAGTTCCATAGTGATACAACAGGAAATTGGTTGTTTTGAGATATGGGCGATCAAAGTTTTGACGCATCTAAACTGACTCGTAAAAAGTGATGGCTTATTATATGTATTATATTTTTATTCAAATAGGTGATCAAATAGCTTATAGTTTTAGAATTTTGAGTTGTTTCTTTATGGAACGCAACGATTCACGAAAATGTATTTCCACAATACAATATTTAAAAACCTGTACAAATTACGAGCTGTACTTTTGTGGAACTGTAGAAGAGTGGTGTTCGAATACTATGGCTAACTTTACTCAAAACATCAACTTGTTTACTTATCGTCCTATGGAACTGGGCCATCGATGTGACGTCTAGTGTTAGATCCCTATTTTCAAACTTTTAGAGATAATCGTAAAAATATTTATAAAATGATCCATTTTAAGGTGTTTTCTGTCATTTCTTACTCAAATCTGTTGAAAATTCTCGTGATCACCAAAATCATGTCAAATTGTTGTAAAAAATGGAAACTTTGAACAAAAAAAATGTGTTTTATTTTATCAACCAGACAGGAGGGAAGGAAATGTTAAGGAATCGGTGAATGGTGTATTCGGTTTAATCGTGTTTTGATGCTGGTGTTGGGATGGTCGGTCATGTCGCTGTAGAATTTCTTCGACAGCTTCAACATGTGTTCCAGAATAGGATCCATGTTAAGGTCTGTTTGCAGTGTGCAGTTGCGGACAAACCACGGCGCGTTCGTGATTTATCGCAATGTCTTATAATGAATAGCCTGTAATTTCTTATTGTGGTTCACGTAGCGTGTCCCCATATGGGGGCCGCGTAGGCCATGATGGGTCTAGTGATCGCGGTGTACAGGAGCAATTTGCTTTTTATGGCAAGGTTGCTCCGCCTGCCTATCATATGAATCTATCTTCCCGTGACTTGCGATGCTTGTCGTTTTTCGACACCTATGTGTCTGCTAAAATTGAGTCGGGAGTCGAGCGTGAGACCAAGGTATTTAACCGATTTAGTCCACGGTATGTCGGTGTTGTGCGTTCGTACGCACTTAATGTCTTTAGTGTGTCTGGTATTCCTGCGGTTAAAGGTTACCGCGGTATTTTTCTCGGGGTGTAACTTAATACGCAAATCTTTGCACCATGAAGCTATTGACGCACCCATTTTATGTACGAGTGCGGTGGCTCTGTTCCTGTTCATCGACCTGGCTAAGATCACCATATCGTCTGCGTATTGCGCGACGATAGTTTGTGAGTTACTTCCGGAATTGGGATGTCGTGCGTGAATAGATTGTACAGGAAAGGCGAAAGTGAGGCCCTCTGCGGAACGCCCGCAGTGAGTATACGAGGTGTGGATTTTACTGCGTTGAGTTTTACGCGGAATTGTTGGTCGTTGAGAAACGAATTGAATCAATTTAATCATTGGGGCTTTGAGGTTGGTCTCGACCAGCTTGAAGAACATCCGTTCGATCCAAACGTTGTCAAAAGCTTTGACTATATCTAAGAACAGGCCTGTGGTAAAGAGACGGCGGTTGAATCCATCCGTGATATATTCTGAGCAGTTGATGGTTGGTGGAGTGTTTCGCATTGAAGCCGAGTTGCTTCTTCAGTCTGAACTTAATGACGCGTCCAAGAAGTTTACCGATTGACGTGAATAGACTAATTGGTCTGTTGTTTTCCGGGATAGTGTAATTTTTGCCCGGCCAAAGTATGAGAATGACGTCCGCCGCTTTCCACGCGGTTTGAAAGTGTTGGATTTCTAAACAAGCGTTAAGAATTTTAGTAAGCGCCTCTACACCGTTCTTGGGAAGGTGCTTTAGCGCTTTGTGACTTATTTCATCGTTGCCGGTAGCTTTACGATTATTCAGTCTTTTGATTCTGGTCTCTATCTCACCCGTAGTGGCGGGTTCGATAGGTGTGTTGTGGGATGCCGGGATCTCTTTGATTATGTCTACGAGACTTATATCAAAGTCAACTCGCAGTCCCGGAAGACCTGACGAGCCCGGCCGACGTAGATAATGCCGTGGATAACCTGACGGACGCCATGCGCGCGGCGAAGCTGTCAGCTTCGTCACCTGTTCCCGCGAACGGATGAACAGACTGGACATCCCGACCAAGCTTAGAAACCTCATCACGGAAGTGTGCCGTCACGCAAACCCGATGGCCAGGACACACCTTAACCGGTTAACTGCTGGCAGGTACATGTATGGCGGTACCAAGCACGCCGCGAATTTTACGACAAAAATAAAACCTTCTAAACATATCGTTTTTGAAAGTGTAATAAAGTTTATTTATAAAACTTACCAAATAAATGAAGAGCGCGCCAGTCGTGCAGCCATTTATCCATAATCATAAAATTAATTGTTCATGAGGCAGAGTTGGCAGTATGCAAACTAAATTTGATGTCAAAAGTATTTGTTTATGTTAGTTTAATATTAAAAGTATGCACACACACACTATGATTTAAAAAAATTAAAAGTCTTCTATCGTATGATAAGTCTCAAAACAGGTACCACGCACAGAGCCACTTTGCATTGATTGCATTGATATCTCGATTCTTTCCGTATATACGTTTTAAGTGGTAAAAAATAATTCCGTTTCAATTCTAAGTATGCAAAGATATTCTCAATAAATGTCACTATGTGGTCAACATATTTGTACATTTGAAATAATTCATTTACTTTAGTAAAATCCCATTTAAAACAGCGCGTCTTAAGACGTAATTTTTGTATGGGCGGCGCTCCGTTCACAGAAAATTATGCGTCTTCAGACGCTTTTAGCAGTTAACCGGTTTTAAGCTAGACTGGCATTGAAGAAACATAAATTCGAGACTTTCGACGACAACCTTAGATGGATACTTAGCAAGATCCTACGCAAGACGTAAAACCCCGTCCATCCGCTACTCGGACCGGCTTACACCGACGAGGATAAATGTGAAAGATTCGCAGATTCTCTGGTGAATCAATTCTCGCCTAACGAAATTGACCCCAACGACCGCGCGCAAAACAATTGATATAACAAACTTATATTATTTGCTCTCACTTTTAATATTATGTCGACTTAATTTATTGTCTATGCAAGAATCATAAGTAATTGTTGTCTGTGGTAAACCATTTTCATTCTAGGCGTACGCCTCGTAATATTATAATGTTTATATCTATCAACTAAGCGTGGAGAACCTTGAAATGGATATTAAAAGCGAACCGGAGGATGAATTATCATCAAATACACCGGAGAAAGCCTTTGATGGCGATAGTCAACAGAATAATATGAATGACATCTGGATTGATAAATATCCTATTGATATCAAATACGAGGCAGTCGTGAATCATCAAGAATTCGACAATCATCACGAAATTGAAAAGGTAAACTTTGGGTTTCTAACCAAGTGCCACTTATTCAACGCATGCATTGCACTCATTGCACATCACCAAGGCACAGGGTAACCGTATACTGTGCTTTGAAAACATACGCTAGTAGTAGGCGAATACTAGGGGCAAGGTGGTTTGATTTTGTCACGGACTCGGAGGTAAGAGAGCGGACGGACCAGCCTCTTATTACGTCCGAAATAAAAAGTAACTATGGAACTGGCTTGGACACGTACTGCGCATGCCCCAGAGGAGCCTGAATCCTGCCTGTCTCTTCAATCAACCAGATGGATTCCGTCGCCCTGGAAGGACCGCTGATGACCATCCATAGGATGTATTCAGCGGAGCTAGGGATGACCTGGGAGGAAGCGAGGAGACTGGCGGGGGACAAAGAACTTTGGATGAACCGTCTGATGTTCGTATGCTCCGAATAGATATGGATACACTCACATATTATATTATTTGAAATGTATCAATGAATTGCTATATATTAAAACAAACAGAGCTTCTTTTGGGCTGAGAAAAATAAATCTGGCTTTGGGTCGGGTTCAGGTAACAAGTGTGATATGAAAATTCAGGCTCAGGCTGGGCCTGAAGATGGGTTGAGACTGGGTAATTTTATGAAATTTCAGCCCGTGCAGACCTCTAATCCAAAACCACTTCAATAAACAGAATTAAAACGCAAATCCTTTCTTTCTTTGAGTGGCATTGCAGCGCATACCGGGTACTCACTAGTGCTTCATAAATTGCCATCTCGGGAATTCACTAAATTCCGCTAGCAAAAATGCAGTTCTGTTGGAAACCTAATTACAATTAAAAAATGCTAAATTATCATACATGAGAATTTACGTGACATGTGTTGTGTGTTTATGAAAACTATAGCACACGTTTAGGACAAACCATAAATCAAATTTGAAATATGGTGTCGAATTTTCCACTCCAGTTTTACCTGTGAGGGTCAAAGTTTTGTTAAGATATGCTCCACATTGGGAGCGGAGCTGGTCGCAAATGACTGTGATGTTATTGGTAATTTTTTTTTGTAGGGTTTTACAAGCCAGTTGATTAAAATTGAACACAAAGACACCATTCCTGCACGTGGATGTCCAATTAAAATGGAAAACTTTGACGAAGGTCAATGTTCATATAAAGTACTGCATTCAAAGGTAATTTTGAATATATTTTCTCTGTTTTTAGCATGTCCTATCATAGCCTAGAATATTTTTCTTTTTGCCAACTTTGTCTTTGCAGGGTTTTGCCACTGAGTCTCAGAACACAATTAAAATCGAACAGGACATTTCCAAAGACACAATTCTTGAACATGGATGTCCAATTAAAACGGAAAGCCTTGACGAAAGTGAATTTTCAAATGCTGTACTGCAATCAAAGGTAATTTCGAATATATTTTCTCTGTTTAAAGCTTGTCCTCTCACAGCATAGAATATTTCATATTGTCTTTTAAAAGAGTTATCCCACCAGCATTTTTTCTACAATAACTTTATCTTACGTAATTGCATCACCTCTATTCTTTTCTTTAAAGTAAAGATAAAAGCAAAGTGCCACGTGACTCGTGTGGCTTGCTGATCGTTTAACAATGAAATCATTTGTGGGTTTTTTCATTTAGTATGCTGAAAAGGAAAAGAAATGTGTTTAATCCAGCAAGTTTTACATAGCGTAAGATCCACAGTGATATCTTCACCTTCAAAATAAGGCAATTTACACCATAATAACAGTCCAAGTTTTAACCAATTAGAAAAAGTGGGCTATAAACACTTGTAATATATTTATATCAAATAAATCTCATTTATTCAAGACATCGACTGAGGGTGCTTGATGAAATTCCAATATCAAATTTGAATTGTTGAGATTTTGTACATTTCCATGTATTTCGTCACTTACGGCTTTCGAGTACACGAATTAACTCGAACTGACAGAAAGTAAATTGTGTATATCGCTTACATATACAATAAAAATACAACAAAATATTAAAATTCTAGAATCCACACTGATACCTAGACTACGTGCAATGCCAGTTAAGTTAAGAAATTGTAAAGTTTTTCGTAAATGTGTCTGTTCGTACGTATTTAATTATTTTTCTTCGTCAGAACAACTCACTTAAACTTAATCAAAATCGGATGAATGTTAAAGGAACGCATAGAGGACAAACAAGCATTCATTTTATATATATATATATATATATAGATAATATTTTGTCGTATTTTTATCTTATTTATGTTTATATATATGATCGAGTTCATTCGCGTACGTGAATATCTGAAGTTGCCTAAAAGCGAAACCCGGGTCGTCGTGATGAAATTCATGGAAATTTACGTCTCGTAATTTCAATAATTTAATCTCATTTAGTATGTTTTATCTTGTTTCAAGTTCCCATCTACCAATGTCAGGTGTACAGCTTCTTTTGAACTACCATTGGAAAACTCGTCTCGAAGACCATTATCAAAAACGACTTTAAGCGAACTAGATGTAAAAACGGAAATTTTGGAAGGCAAAATAATCGCTGCCATAGTGCTGGAAAATGGTTTGTTCCGTGAGCGAAATTTTGTTTGCAATGTTTGTTTAGACTTGTTCCCTACGTCATTTTTACTTAAAAAACATGAAACTGATCATAAATCAGGCGATAGAACACGAAATTCGTCTGCGCATGCACCTCAATCCAGCGCACACACAGGGACCAAACGATTTAAATGTGAACAATGCGATTATAAGACTGCCAGAGCTTCAAGCATTAAAACACATCACAGGATACATACTGGAGAAAAACCTTTCAAATGTGAACAATGCGATTTTAAAACTGCCAGAGCTTCAAGCATTAAAACACATCACAAGATACATACTGGAGAAAAACCTTTCAAATGTGAACAATGCGATTTTAAATCTGCATATGTACATAACTTAAGAAAACATCAATTGTCACATACTGAAGACCAACCTTTCCATTGTCGCCAATGTGGTTTTAAATATTCGCGATTGTCGCAGTTAAGAAAACATAAAAAGGTGCATATTGGTAAGAAATCGGTTAAATGTAACCAATGTGATTATACATGTGCCACATTGGCAATTTTAAATAAACACAACAGGTTACATACGGGTGAAAAGCCGTTTAGTTGTAATCGATGTGATTATAAATGTGCGGAATTTCATATGTTAAATACACATAAAAAGACACATTTAGGCGAGAAATCGTTTAAATGTAACAGCTGTGATTATAAAACTGCATATTTACGTTCCTTTAAACAACACAATATGTCGCACACTGGAGAAAAACCATTAAAGTGTGATCAATGTGATTTTAGATGTATTTATTTGTCACATCTAAAACAGCACAAATCAACACATAGCTGTGTGAAACTTTTTAAATGTGAACACTGCGATTATAAAACTATTAATGCTTCTTACTTAAGAAGACATTGCAAGTTGCACACTCGAGAAACGTTTCTTAAATGTGAGATATGCGATTTCAGTTGTGTGTTTACTTCACAGTTTAAATTGCATCAAATGGAACATACGGGTGCAAAACCTTTCGTATGTCAAATATGCGATTTTAAAACTGTACGTTCCTCTGCTTTGAAGAAACATCAAGCTTGTCATTCTGTCGAAAAACCGTTCAAGTGTAAGCTATGCTTTTTTAAATCTAAGCATAGCTCGAGCTTAACGGCACATAAAAAGATTCATACTGGTGACAAACTATGCACATGTAACTGTTAGATAAGATACGGAATATTTGGCACAAAAAAGTGTTTTTTATGTAAATAAAACACTAATTTTGTATATTTTATAATTATAAGTTGTTTTCTGTATAAATGATTAACCTTCCCGTTTCTCACGCAGTCACATTGCGTTACCGCATGAGTTTTGTCATATAAACGCATTTATAATGCTAAATAACAATTTCAAAGAATGAAATATGGTTTTATGTAATTATTTTACGTCATATTTTGCGTTTAAAACCTGAAATACATATCAAACTGTGCGAAATTATCAAAATAAGCAAGAATCGAAATTCTTCATAGCAGAACAAGCTCGAGACGTATCTCGGTGCCGTTTGAAAAAAAAAAAACGGTTACATACGGTAAAGTCATGCATCTCGAATCGTTACTATAGTATACTGTTGTTTTTTTTCAATGGTAAAATTGATGAAGTCTTCAAATTATGATTATATACGTATTTTTAATATTTTATTTAAAAAAAGAAAAATTTTAATTTTTTTTTTAATGACTTATTTCACAGATAATTTAAACGTTTAAAAGCCGAGGTAACGCAATGTTACACCATGAGTACGGAAGGGTTAAGACTTCACTAAGAATATGAAGAAAAATCATATTTCCCATACCAATTATAATACATATTTTTAATGTAACTACAATTTTTGTTTGTGACTTGAAATAAATAATTGTATTAAATTATCACCAAATTAACTGCCCTTATCACAATCTTACCTTACCCAATCATACATTTCCCTCCGTTTTAAAGCCTAAACAGCCATTTTTTTTCGAGAACTGCTTATCAGTTGCTTAAACTCTCTCTTTAGAATAGAGTAAATGTAAATAGAAATAGCTAGCTCTTTCCACCTATATTAATCATTACCAGTCTATCCGCTCCCAATGAGGAGCATATAGACTGGTAATGGAATTAGTCTAAGCAAAAGATTTTTCTCCAAGATCCGCAAGTTACTTAGTCACTCAACCTTTCTTTTGTAAGAATTTAAACGTCGTATAGCTTTGGATTCCGGCTCTACGATTTAGAATAGAAAGAAAAGATTTTTTGCCTTAGTTGGGAGTGTCTTTGGAGCAACTAATCAAGTATTGGTGGCGTGCACTTAAGTGTGCGGAAAATTAATCCTTCGAGATAAATGAAAAGCTTCTATGAGTTAAGGTCTACTCGCTGTCCATATGACGCCACTAATTCGTTACCAAGTTAGCGTGGCCGATCGGTCCAATGGAAGGTTGGCCCGACTCGCGCAAACCCTTCCCTTTCTTTATTCATCAAATGACACTCCCATGGAATGTGTTCGGCATTCTGCTTTATAGCACCACATTTGCATGTTGACCTATCCACTAATCGGCCAGTAATGAATTGGCTCGTCCAGTGATTTGAAATCAGTACTTTAGTTATCTCCATTCGCCATTTTAGATACGGAAAAAATTAGTAGGTTTAGCTTCCCCTGATAAAGGATTCCCACCGTCTCTGTCAAACCCGCAAAGCAGCGTCCTTTGCTAGGGCCTCCGACGATGGCTTTGCGATGGGGCTGCCCCATAAAATCAAAGCCAAAGGGTGGGGACACCAGGATGCCCTCAACAACCTCAATTATATGGATTGGGTGAAAAAGATATTTTTTTAAAGTATCCATGTCTTCAAACATAAATAAATTTGCGTTACGTCAAGTGGGTTATTTCGCCTACCAAGTGTAATGCCGCCTAATAAAAAAAGATTTGTCTATAAAATGTATACCACATCTAAAATTTCTAGTGCATATACACAAACCAATCACTAAAATAATGTTTATAATAACGGCCGAGAAATTCTATAAAAATGTTCAATGTGATCAACTAATGATTTTAAATAAAGTTATTAACAAATATCTTGTCAACCCGAGTGTAAAAATATGTAAAGGCCTTATAAACAAAATATATTTTGGTAGGCGGCATTATACTTGGTAGGCGAAATAACCCCAATTAAAGATAACTTCCGTATCGGATTTGATCTACTGAGCACCGTCAACTTAATCAACAACGTTTATAACTAGGCCACGTACTTACCCAACACGACCCTTGGTAAGTTAATGCTGATGATGATGATTTGTCTTCCTTCTAAGTAAGAGAAGTGCAATTATCGTGCTTATCCTTTTCATCTCAGTGAATGGTAATGTGGCTCCTTGATGTAATCTTGATGGTGGTACACCGGGCGGTGATTCATTAATCTCGATTTTTATTTTTTTTTTGGTTAGAGGAGTGCTTAGCACAACTATCCGAAGGCAAACATGGGCAAAGAAAGGGTTTGTGTTTTAATTTTGTTTATTGAAGTGCTTTTGGATACACAATATTTTTGGTTTTTCCATCTGGTGCGTATATAAATAAATCAAAAGGCTTTCAGAGGTATCGCTGTTTGTACGTATTTGATTATTTATTTTAGATTTAAATTTTTTTCTTCAGAAACCTTCACGGTTGTGAGCACAATAGCACACCAAAGTTTCATCGAAAGCGGATAAATGGTAAAAAAACCCATAGAGGACAAATAAATATACATTCTTAATTTTTAAGAAAAATTTTTTGTAGAAAAAAAAACATTCATTCATTTTCATATATAAAGATTTACCCTCGAAATCAGGTTAACTACTTACCTATAATATTATTTTTTTCTTTTATTTCGATATTATATCGATTAAATTTATTGTCTATGCGAGAATCATTAATAAGTGTTGTCTGTGGTAAACCTTTTTCATTCTGGGCGTCCACCTATTGACTTTACTATGTTTCCATCTATCAAATAAGCGTGGGGAATCTTAAAATGGATATTGAAAGCGAACCGGAGGATGAATTATCATCCAATAAATCAGAGAAAGCCTTTGATGGCGATTGTCGACAGAATAATATGAACGAAATATGGATTGATAAATATTCTGTTGGTATCAATGACGCGGCAGCCGTGAATTACCAAGAATTCGACAATTATCAAGAAACTGAAAAGGTTAACTTTATAAGTTCAATAGATATTGACAAATCGTATGAGGTGATGCGTGTTATAATTTCGACGGTGTCTTAACCAATATGAATTATTGTCAATTTCACATTAAAACATCCCAAACGGTGAACAGTAACGACGTGAAATTAGCGCATGTTGGCTGTCAATTCGAGGTCAACTGCTATTTTTAAGTTTTAACTATTTTTTATTGATGGACTATATCGACTGTGTTTTGACAAATTTATGTAACCCTCAAAAAACACAAAAATAAGTTAATTATTCTCATTTTAACCTTTTCCGGTCCGATTAAAAAATCACGTTACTAACCGTGGTCGATACAGGCTTTCACTTGGACTTGGTCATTTAATTGAGTATTTTAAAGCTAATTCATCGCTTCAAAAGGTTTATTCTGTTTTAAAATATCATATTATTGTCGTTTTACACTTTATTTTGTGTCTAGAGCTCGCAATTTACATATTTTCATGTAATATAATCGACGACATGGAAAAAGCACTTCACATAAGATGCAGGCATGTCTCGTTTCTGCCTTATAGAGTCCGTTTCAAATGTAAACTTAACGAGTTGACTCAAATAACAAACACAAACAAGCGTGTGACGTCCCGTTCTCTCTTTATCGCTCAATTCCACGTAAAGTGAAGGGTGCGAGTGCGATACGACGCCTTGCGGGCGTACGCTCTTGTATCCTAGTTGCTCACATACAAGTGAGGTTGTGCGATAGAGATAGTAACTCCACCACATGGCTTTGCATAAAAAATAACTACAAGCAAAGATGCATCCGGTCCTTTCTCTCTCTAACTAATACCATTTCTTGCTTTGTCTCAACTTAACAATATATATCGTGCGTCACTCCTAAATTAATATAAAACCTAATAAGCGAGATATTAATATTTTCAACTCTTATGGTAATCTTGGTGTACCTATGGTAACGGGAAGGTTAAATGAGTTTTGAACATCTGTCAAGATATGCTCCACATTGGGAGCGGAGTTCATCGCTTAGAATTGTCATGTTATTTGTCACTCTTTGTTGTAGGGTTTTGCCACCGATCCAATTAAAATTGAACCGGACGATTTCAAAGAAACAATTCCTGAACGTGGATGTCCAATTCAGATGGGGTTCTTTGATGGAGGTGAATGTTCATACGGAGTTCTGCAACCAATGGTAATTTTGAATATATTTTCTTTTTTTTTTTTTTTTTGGCATGCCCTGTCCATACAATGTAGAATATTTCATTTTATGGTAACTTTCTTTTGTAGGGTTTTGCCACTGAGTCTCAGAACACAATTAAAATCGAACACGACGAATCCAAAGACACAATTCCTTTACATGGATGTTCAATTAAAATGGAAAGCTTTGACGAAGGTGAATCTTCATATGGAGTGCTTCATCCAGATCTGGTAACTTTCACTATATTTTTATTCATTTAAGCTACTATAATTGCTTATCTCACCAGTAGGACCCGAACTGACTCGCGAGCACCACCAATCCAGCTCGCCATTTCAACAGAGTGTATAAATAAGGCAGAAGCTGGTTTTTTTCCTTGTCGGCTATTGACTATCTCCGCCGCAATGGAATGTCCTCGACACTTGCCCGTAATTACGAACCGAAATCGGCGCTTAATTCTAAACTACAGTATGTTTGGAATGATGAGCTAGCTAAGTCATGGCCCTTGGGACTTATTGGAGGAGTCAGTGTGGCCCTTAAAACTCAAAACAGCCGATTTTCAACGTATCGCCTTCTGCCACTATGCCGATGATATAATATGTTAAATATTTCAGATTGATAAAATGTCAATCGAAAATATTGAACGGCTTAGAAGATGTCTTGATTCTAAGAAAGTCTAGCTCCTGGCTAGTCTATTGTTTTAGGCGCCCAATTACAGAGTGTTAAGATATAATTTAAGTTCGAGTCCATTCGTGCGCTCGAACGCCTGAAGATGCCGAAAGGTGAAACCAGAGTCGTTAGTGACAAAATACATAGAAGTGTACAAAATCTCAATAATTCAAATTTGATATTAAAATTCCATCAAGCACCCTCAGTCGATGTCTTAAATTATATGAAATAATTACTTGAAACTACATAAAACCGTTTTTCACGTTTTGAAGTTGTCATTTCGTTTTATAAATGCGTTAATATGACAAAACCAACACGGTAACGAAATGTGACTGCATTAGATCCGAAGGGCATGAAAACAGGAAGCCGAAAAGCTCTGCATTTTAATTCCTTAAAAGCACACTGCTAGCAAATAAATGTTATGTTATTTATAACTGTTTTATTTTTGTAGGGTTTCGCGACTGATTCTCGCACAACAATAAAAATCGAACGGGACGATTCCAAAGGCACAATTCTTGAACATGGATGTCCAATTAAGATGGAAACCTTTGATATAGGTGAATGTTCGTATGGTGAACAGCAGCCAAATCAGGTAATTTTTCATACATTAACGAGTTGATTTCTACAATAACTTCTTATTATTCAATTGCTCAATGCTATCTCATTTCTTTAATGACCCAAGCAGTTAAATTTATCATACAAGCTTCAGAATCGAAATAAATATTTATTACTGTCAATTTTTCCCAAAACGTGTATTGGAGCTACAGACGTCATTTTGGCTGCCATTTCTAGGGTGACTATTCTTGTTTGAACCTTCAACAAAAATAACTTGAAAACTATATTTCTGACGTCTCGAAGCGTTTCACAAGTCAAAAAGCAAACACGGCAAAAAACAATCGCTAAACAACCAATCCCGCACTGTTGATATCAATACTGAAACAATTTATAATATTTTCATTTCGATGTCCACATCAAAGCCCAAAGAAAGTTAGCCTAAAATATTGTAATAATATTTCATATGTAAGGGTTAACCCTTGATATCGATATTGTTTTTTGCCAGTTGATGCAAGCCACTATTATATCGACACTCCCTACGTATAATCATGTATCTGAAAACGTGAATTTACATAAGTGCATTTCAAAGATTCACAACGCAACTCACCGGACCGATTTAAATTTTTGAGGGTTACATCAATTGGACAAAATATCGTCGATTTATATCACGAATTAAGACATACGGTTGCGCTAATTTTGTGTCACTTATCCGATCCTCAAAAACGGAGTGTAGCGAAAGCGATTAGCTAACCACTAGTTCTTTCCTAGCACTATCCTTATATCTCTACTCATTTCGAAAAAAACATAGGTTCAACAAGTTATGCTCCACTTTGGGAGAAGACATGATAAAAGCAACTGTTCGTTAGAAAAAGCTTTAGTTGAGAGAATAAAGTTTAAAATTTAATTTATTTCATAATGCAAATACACGAAATAAGTGATCTGATCATTTGATAATGCTCGTGATGAGCGAAACCGGTCCTGATCATTATAAATATGTGAATGTAGTAAAAATGAATTGTGTTTTATTTTTTTTAAATATAATGTCTTTCCACCAATAATTGACCATTAACACCTTAAAAGATGTGAAATAAGGTTATGCCTGCAAGAATTACGTTGAATAATTACAAAGGAACGCAGGCGCATGTTTTTGTGTCCTACTTGCTAAAACACAAGTCAGGTAGTGTGATAGAGATAGAGAAAAAGCCACCGCACTTCAATGGTTGAAGAAAACACTAAATCAATAAAATAACATATTGAATTAGTTATACAAAAATGTTCTATACAATGAAACTAAATGAAAAAGGTATAGCATTTAAAGCGTTTGACAAATTTAAGAACAATTATTGAAAACTGGTATTTTCCAGTTAGTGTCTTCTAACAGAATAACGACGATATGATTTATAGTTACATTTAAACGAGAGGACTGTAATTATATCTATATTTAATTCATCTCAAATAGGCTGTTTTTTGTTTTAGTGTCCAACAACTAATGCTAGGTTACAGCCTACTTTTGAAGTACCATTAAGAAACTTGTATCCAAATCAATTATTCGCAACGTCTTATATGAACGAACAAGATGTAAAAACGGAAATTTTGCAAGGCGATTTGGTCGCTGTAATAATGCTGGAAAATGGTTTGTTTCATAAGCGAAATTTTGTATGCAGTTTCTGTTTCGAGTTATTCCCTACGTCACGTTTACATAAAGAACATGTAAGTGTTCATAAATCGAAATTGTATGGTAAAAAAAGAGTCGGTAAATCAATCAAAAAGGTTTCTAAAGTATACCAATGTCAACAATGCGATTATAAAACTACATTGGCGTCGAAGTTAAAAATACATCACATGTCGCATACAGGAGAAAAACCTTTTAAATGTGAACAATGTGACTTTAAAAGTACTACTTTGACAGTTTTAAAAAGACATACGAAAAAACATTCAGGTGATAAACCGTTCAAATGCGAAAATTGCGACTTTAAAACTGCGTATGTTTCTGTGTTAAAGATACACCGTATGACTCACACAGGAGAAAAACCGTTTATGTGTGATTTGTGCGACTTTAAAAGTGTTCAATCAGCGCATTTAAAATCACATAAGCTGACACATACAGGTGTTAAAGCTTTTAAATGTGATCAGTGCGATTTAAAGTTTTTTAAATTATCTCATGTAAAAACGCATTATTTAATTCATACAGGAGAAAAACCGTACGTTTGCGCACTGTGCGATTTTAAAACAGCGTATTCTTCTGTACTTAAGAAACATCACATGACACACACTGGAGAAAAACCATTTAAATGTGGGTTATGTAACTTTAAAAGTGTTCAATCTTCAGTTCTAAAAAGTCACATTAGGACACATACTGGAGAAAAACCGTTCAGTTGTGATGAATGCGATTTTAAATTTGGGCGTTCTTCACAATTAAAATCACATAAAAAAGTACATTTATGTGAAAAACCATTTAAATGCCAACAATGTGATTATATATGTATTCAACCGTATCAGTTAAAAGCGCATTTATTAGTTCACACAGGAGAAAAACCGTTTAAATGTGAACATTGCGATTTTAAAACTGCGTACGCATCTGTGTTAAAAAAACATCGAATGTCACATACCGGAGAAAAACCGTTTAAGTGTGATTATTGTGACTATAAAAGTGTGCATTTTTCAGTTATGAAAACGCATAAAATGACACATAAAGGTGAGAAGCCTTTTAAGTGTGATCAATGTGATTTTAAATCGACGCAACCGTCACATTTAAAAGCGCATTATATGATTCATACAGGAGAAAAACCGTACGTTTGCAAACAGTGTGATTTTAGAACTGCACATCGAGCTGTATTAAAGAAACATTATATGTCGCATGCTGGTTTAAAACCGTTTATGTGCGATCAGTGCGATTATAAAAGTGTTCATTCGTCAGTTCTAAAAATACATAAGTTGACACATTCTCGCGAGCAAACGTTGTTGTGTGATCAATGCGATTTTAAAACTGCATACGCGTCTGTCTTGAGAAAACATCGAATGTCACACACTGGAGAAAAACCGTTAAAATGTGACCTATGCGAATACAAAACTGTTCATTCGACCCACTTAAAAACACATAAAATGACACACACAGGTGATAAACCGTTCAAATGCGATCAATGTGATTATAAAACCGTTCAGGCGTCCCACTTAAAAGCGCACATATTAATTCACACCGGTGATAAGCCGTTCAAATGCGATCAATGTGATTATAAATCTGTTAAATCGTCACACTTGAAAACGCATTTAATGATTCACACCGGAGAGAAACCCTTCAGGTGTGAATTATGCAATTTCAGATCTGCGCATCGAAAGAGCTTGACGACACATAGAAAAGTTCACTCTGGTCACACACCATTAAAATTTGATGCTTGAATATATCACACAGTATTTAACAATTAAATTCTTTGGGTATATCTTTCCTTTGTTAATGCGTTTGTTTTCCCAACAACGATTAAGGTTATTCTCGTATTATATTTTTTGTGGATTAATTCAGAATTAATTGGATTAATCAGTGGGGGTGCTAGACTCAAAATATTTTGTCGTATTTTACCTTTATATATAAACGACACTATTTACTGTATGTCTGTGTGATGTCATTCATGTGATCAAATGCCGAAATTTTTTGTATCTTTAATAATTTGACACACCCTGGTTTTGTTTGATAAGTTTTAGTTTTAAAAGGTTCCATAACTGACAGCGAACAGCTTTAATGACAATGATTCTTGGTAGTCGAACTAATTTATCGTCGTTAAAAATGAATAAGTTGCTGAGAAGGCCTACATTGTTTGAAGTTTTAATATTTAATTTGTCATCAGTCTGGTTCCGGACGTCTCCACAGTCATTAAAAATTGTTTTAAAATCCTTTTTTGTGTCAATTATATTTTCACTTTAAAGTATGTGTATTAAACCACTGCATCTTCAATAAATAAGAGATTGACCGGACTGGATTGGTGCTCTGATTGCGATCCTATACATCCTGGATGGTGATAACCAAACATTCGTCCCTCTTCGACTTGGCTTTCTCAAATTGTTAGTTATTTCATGTACTTTTAAAGGAATTAATATTTCAAAATGATTTCAATGTTCTGAATTTTATATATATAAATATATGTTTTCAAGATAATAAAGTTATGTAAAACTTAACGTGAATGTAAATTTTGGTCCATAATATCTATCTATCCAATTTTTTTTGAATTTCTTTGTCTTGAAAATAAAAAAAATTAAAAATACATATTTTTTTAATTCTGTTTTCTACTAAATCACCACTTTAATTAGATTAACCTTCCCGTTTCCACGCTTAAAAAAGTCACATTGCGTTACCGTGTGATCTATGTCATACAAACGCATTTACAAAGTGTAATAACAATTTTAAAAAGTGGAATAAGGTTTTATGTTGAATTAAGAAATTATTTTACATAATTTCTTGAGTGTAAAAAATTAAAACACATCGTAATTCTTCATAGCAGAACAAGCTCGAGACGTATCTCGGTACCGTTTGCAATAAAACAGTTTCATTCGGTTCGTTATCGGATGGTAAAATTGACATAAACTGTAATGTATTTTTATTTACAGGTAGAACTATTTTATTTACAAATAGCAAAATTTTTTGTATCACCCATTTCACAGTTAATTTAAATATTTAAATGCCAAAGTAACGCATTGTTACATCATGAGTACGAAACTGTTAACAAGAGATATTAGAAATCTGTACGTACAAATTCTTGCCAAATTTAAAAATTTTACTGTGTGAAGAAACTTTTTTTGCTTCTTTGCCACTTTATATCTGTTTTACTAACCTATGTATGTTTAATAAACGAATTTATTTTTGTTGTTTTTCTAATATCTTTTGAAAACTCCTGACCTCTTTTCATTCTCAATACATCAATATTTATGCTGTTGAGTGTCAACGTTTTTTCTTCCCGATGTCTGCTTCCAACGTGGAGCATATGGTCTTTTTATGGAAATATTTCAACGGAATTTTTCTATGAGAACTGTTTTTCACTCAGTTGCTCAACCTTTCTTTTTTTTGAAGAGATTAGGGATAGAAAAATAGGGCATGGAAAGTTGTAATGGTCAACTAATCACTCTCGCTACGCCCCATGTGGATGGGAACAAAGGGTGAAGAGGGAGTTTAAGACAACACAAAAACTCATAATAAACACTAGAAATACATAAATAGATTGAAATATCAATTTATGAGACATCTTTAGCCGTTACCCACGAGGTTATCAACTGCGCCACGAACGCTGACATATATTGTTAGTTCTTACCTATAATGCTTTTATTTTTGATATTGTACCGTTGTCTGTGCAAGAATAAGCGAATCAAAAATAATTTCTGTGATGATTTTTCTTCCATCCATCGTTGTTTCAACATGTTTTTCAGTGCTAGCCTCAAAATTTCCTGCCTGATGAAAGCATGTTTTGCACTTAAAGTAATGTAAGTAATTATTTTTATATCAGCCGGAGGAAAAATTAAATAAAAAACAAATGGATGTTTTTGAGCTAGTAGTTGGCCACTTGAAAATCATGGAAACCTGATAAATGGTCTCCTGGATATAATGCGATCTTTACCAAGTAATTTTTCTAGACAGGTCAAAAAATAATAAGGTTTGTATTTAGCAATAAAGTGTAAAATGAATGTTTTATTCAAATAGTTCCACGTTGAACACACTTCTTGCCTAAAATAATTGCCATAAATGCCTTGACGACCAAACCGGGATCGGTCGCCATTTTTCTCGAAGGTGTCCAAGTCTCATCAGCAGGTTTGTCCTCTTCCTTTTCTACTTCCATTTCACTTTCTCCAGAAGAAACATTTGCAGTGAAGTCAGAACTGGTTGAATAGAAGCTGAAACTTTTCTTAATTTTCTTCAGCCTTACGGCTCTTTTTCTCTGGCTTTTTCTATATTCATCTTCCCGAGATTTTTCTTCCTTTCCACCTTTTTTGGAGATATTCTTGGTACTTCTTTCCCGAAACAATAGCCGGCAGTTTTTCTTCCAAATGAGTTTTTAGTTTATCCTTCTTATATGTGGTCTTGTAAAAGAAATGTTTATTAAATGGACGTGGACATTAACCAAACCCAAAAGCAGATTCGTGCTTCCTCTTCCGGAGTGAGGACAGCAGCAGGCACCGTTTTCGGTCAATTTTATTTTTTAGCGTATGTCGAGGAAAACCGAAGCAATTTTACAAAGTGGGGTGCATTTGCACGTCGTTTACTGCTTGCAAGATACTTGCCGCTATGTAGTTAAGGAAAGAACCCTTATTTCCAGGCATCTGAAAGGGAAGGAAATGTTCAATGTACCTAATAATTTAAGTAATTAGCCTACCTTAACACTTATAGTTAGCCACTCGGCACACTAATAAATTAGAGCGAGTAAACGCAATAATTATCAAGCCATTTTGATTCTTTTCTTCCCTCTGCCCTATATACATGTTTTTTAACAAGAAACGAATAACATGAACTTGGCACACTGGCCATTTACTGATTTTTTTGAAAATAAATATGCTGCTAGTTGGTCATTCTAACACTAACATAAACAAAGCAAAAATAACATTTTTAAATTCTCAATTATCACAGTACGTCTCCAACAATAAAAAAAATAAACACGCTTTGCTTAAAACACTTGTAAAATACTGTTGGTTTATGCTTTCCTACACATGGTTTTTTACGCCTTACCTTAAGAAATTAACAAAAAACAAGAAATGATTTTCAATGTCAGATTAAAAAATCTACCGTGTTGGATGCATCACTGTGGCGAATACACTAACGCTCAAAACAGATGCCCAGAGGGCGGCACGACATTATGAGCATGAAATCACTTCAAGTTATCTCGCCAAATATTTTATTTCATCATCTTCTGTTTTGAATGTTCAGCTACTGGAGTATTTAATTAAAAAGAAATGCAGCTATTGTGATTATACTGTTCATCTCAGTGAATGGTGATGTGGCTTCCTGATCTTGAGCATTATTTTTCAATAGTCAAAATCATTCTTTTACTATTTTATTATCTTTAACTATTTTATTATCTACTAGTGAGTACCCGGTATGCGTTGCAATGCCACTCAAAGAAAGAAAGGGTTTGTGTTTTAATTCTGTTTATTGAACTGCTTTTGGATTAGAGGTCTGCACAGGCCAAAATTTCATAGACTTACTCCATCATCTTCAGGTCTGGCCCGACCCGAACCCGAGTTTTAATATCACACTTGTTATAACACAATCTTTTTGTTTTTCGTCTGGTGCGTACACGAATAAATCAGAAGGTTTTTCCTAGATGTCGCTGTATGTAAGTATTTGATTCTTTTTTTCAATCTTACATTTTCAATTTTTTTTTCTTCAGAACCCTTCACGGGTGTGTGCACAACAACTCACCAAAGTTTCATCGAAATCGTATGAATGGTAAAGGTACGCGTAAAGGACAAACAAACATTTATTTTATATAATATTTCCCGGCATGATCACAATAAGTCCTTCCTGAAAGTTTCGTCGCGATCGGTTGAGTAGTTTAGGAGCCTATAAGATCCGGACAAACCAACAAACCAACAAACAGACATTCATTTTTATATATAGATGTAAGAATCATAAACAATTATTGTCTGTGGTAATACCATTTTAATTGGGCTATAAATAATTACACTTTGTACTAGGTAGTATTCACTTGGTACACTTGAACTTTTATTTCGATAGTTGCCACTTTGTATAAGATAGTATTAACTTAGTACACTCAAACTTTGATTTTAATAGTTTTCTATAATTTAAGACATCGACTGAGGGTGCTTGATGGAATTTCAATATCAAATTTGGATTATTGAGATTTTGTACACTTCCATGTATTTTGTCAGTTCGAGTCCATTCGTGCGCTCGAATGCCTGAAATGCCGAAAGGCAAACCCGGGTCGTTAGTGACAAAATACATGGAATAAAGATAAGAAAATTTTAACTTAGGGTCTTATTTATTACCCACGTGATCAACTTATCGTTTTGAATAAAGTTTTAAACAAATATCTTGTCTACCCGAGTGTTAAAATAAATTGAAGCCATATAAACAAAATATTTTTTATTCGACGGCATTATACTTGGTAAGCGAAATAACACGAGTTGATGATTATGATTTGTCTTCCATCTAAGCAGGGTTTTTTTAGAAAAAAAAGGTACCGGAATTCACTTCTTGACAATCTTTTTGCTAAAGAAAGTTTTATACAAATATCATTTAAATAAAATTTAAAGCAACTTTTGTCATTTCTCTATCGATACAGGCTGGAATCTCGTATTTAGTCTATGGTTACATTGTATGTTTTATGAATCTAATTCGGCGTTCCAACATAATATGCACATTTCACTCTAAATATGCGATAAACTTCTCAAAATGGATATAAAAATTGAACCAGACGATGAAATAACATCGTCAAATACTTCAGAGAACAATCAGTATGGTTCTAATGGTGACGATAAGGCGAATGACAACTGGAATGAATGTCATTTTGATAACTACACACATGACGGAATTATAAAACAAGAAGGATTCGAAAATGATAATAGTAACGAATCAAAAGACTTAAAGGTAAAAGAATATTTAATTTCATATAGTTTAATACCTGCTTCTCATTTTTAATAAGAAATTTGTCTTAATGTCGATAAAACAATGCAGACATATAGAAGACTTAATAACGAATGGGAAAATGCCATTATTTAAATCGTTTCTTGTTAACCAATTTCGTTATATATGTATTAGCAGGGAAAAGGTTTAAAAATGATATTTTTCCCAGAAAACTACACACAATGATGAGTTAAGTTGTAGTAGGTTATGTTAGGTTTGTCTGGCTTAGTTTGTTCTACCTTAAAACATTGAATTTCGCATACTTTTCAATCGCAGCCACAGTTTGAGACATAACCTCGTTAAACTTATATTCCTTTTGCGACTCACGAATATTTTCAATTTATTTAGGTTCCTAAAAGATTATTCAACCATAAAACATATCGTTTTGTACAATTTTAAAAGAAAAATATCATTTTTAGGTGGTGTTCTTGCTAATAGACATTAACCACAACATCTGTTCAAATATTTTCTAAATTGGATGCGAATTTTTTGCAAATTGCTGTCATGTTAATGATAAGTATTTCTGTGTAGGGTTTCGCCACTGAGTCTCACAACACAATAAAGATCGAATGGGATAATTCCAAAGACACAATTCCTAACCATGGATGTCCAATTAAAATGGAAAGTCTTGATGGAGGTGAATGTTCGTATGCAGTACGAAATCCAGATATGGTAAGTTCAGAACGTAGTTGAATGGTAAATGTCATCGGCGTTGATTCGTAAAGAAATTGTTTGTTCAATCGAATTATAGATTTTTGTACCAAGGCATAGATAAAACTTTCCCAAAAACTGGGCCTTACGATATCAATTAGATAACCACTTATCGTGCCTTAGATATATCATTCAATCTTACTCTTTGATTATAATCAGACATTGAAAACCTTAGTAACAAGTAAGATACACGAAATAAACCCTATTGAAATAGGGCATAGTAAAAGACTAATATAAAAATGTATAATTTAAGTTACTATAAACAATAAAACTATCGATATCGTAAAATGATTAGTCTGACAAATGTTTGTTGTGCCTTCTTAACCAATCAATCTCTGACAAGTCTTTTCAGACTTACTTGTAATCAGCGCATTAAAAGCATGTATTATAAATGAATTTTCACGAAGTTACTATCCAGAGCGATTGCAAACGAATTGTTTTGTACCAACACCTAGACAATAAAATTGTCTTTATAGTAATTCTATAATTTAAAATTTGGCGCTTTTATAAACACTACTCTCTCATGTTTAATCAAACAATATAATTCTAAGCCCATATGGGAGAATAAGTTGACAACATTTAAAAATTTCGTCTGGAAACAATCAATCTCATTATATCATTCCTCTAAGTTAGAAATTATTGTGATTTGCTATATCGATGACCCAGTTCCATAGGACGATGGACCAAAAATTTGATGTTTTGAGTTAAGTTAACCATTATATTCGAACACCGCTATTCCACAAAAGTACAGCTTTTCTCTCAAAAGGGAAATATTTTTTTTGTGAATCGTGGCGTTCCATAAAGAAACAACTTTTTATCCTAAAACTATAAACTATTGACCATGTGTATGAATAAAAAGTAATATAAATTATAAAGCAAAGCTTTGATGCGTCAGTATATTGTCTCCTAATAGAGTTGTCTTAACAGAATTTTTCTGTCAGAACTGCTTGTTAATCAATTGCTCAACCTTTTTTTTTATATGTGAGTAGGAATAGAAGGATAGAGCTAGGACAGGACTAGTGGTTAGCTAACCGCTCTTGCTACGCCTCTTGAGGAACGGATGGGCGGGAGGGAGTTTTTGACATCACAAATTACGAACATAAATCCATAAATCGATTGAAAGATTAATTTATGAAAACCCTTCGCACCGGGAATTGAACCCGAGACATCCGTAACCGTAGCCAACGACGCTACCAACTGCTCCACGGACGCTCACTTGAAACTGCCAATTTCTAGTTGTATCACTATAGAACTAGGTCATCGATATGTATATTAAATTATTGATTGATTGATTTGTTTATTTTCTTTTTAGTTCCCTTCTCCTGACAGCAAGCCTGCATTTAAAAGCGATTTTGTATATTCGAATAATTCTGAAACACAACTTTTGTTCCCTTGTATTGATGAAAAACCACCGAAAGGTGACGTTAAAAAGGAAATATTGAACCCTGAACCTGTCGCTGCTATAATACTAGATCGGAGTATTTTCTATAAGAAGAATTTCGTTTGCAAAGCTTGCAATTATATATTTCCATCATCCAAATTGCTTAAATTACATAATTGCAAAGAAAAAATCGTTGTTAAATCGATTTTAAAAAAGACTTTCACATGTGACAAATGCGAATTTAAGACAAATAATTCATGTCACTTAAAAACGCACGTTTTGTCGCATTCTGATAAAAAACCGTTTAATTGTGACAAATGTAAATTTAAAACAATTTATTTGAGTAATTTTAATAACCACAAAATGTCGCACGCCGGTGACAAGCCGTTTCAATGCGATCGATGTGATTTTAAAACCGTTTACCCGAATCATTTAAAAACGCATCAAATTTTGCACAGCAAAGATAAGCCTTACAAATGTGACCAGTGTGACTTTCGGTCTGCCCATCGCTATAATGTAAAAACACATAAAAAAACACATACAGGAGAAAAACCGCTATCGTGTAATCAATGTAATTTTACAACATCGCATTCCGGTCACTTGAAAAGACATAAAATGTCGCATACAAATGAAAAGCCTTTCAAATGCGACGTGTGCGATTTTAAATCTGTGTATTCAAGTTATCTAAAAACTCACAAAATGTCGCACTCTGGTGAAAAACCTTTTAAGTGTGATAAATGCGATTTTAAATGTACGCAACACTCAAGTTTAAAGTCACACAAAATGACACATACTCGCGAAAAACCTTTTAGTTGTGATCAATGTAATTTTAAATGTTCTCATTTATCGAGCCTTAAAACACATCAAATGACACACAGCGGTGTAAAACCTTTCAGTTGCGATCAATGCAATTTTAAATCCCGAAGTTCGTCTCATTTAAAAACGCATAAAATGATTCACACAGGTGAAAAACCGTTTAAATGCGATCAATGTGACTATAAAACAACACATTCTTCTGGACTCAAGTATCACAAAAAAACACATAGCGGTGAAAGACCTTTTAAATGTGATAAATGTAATTACAGCTGTGCACAGTCGTCCGATTTAAAAAAGCATAAAATCGTTCATTCAAACGAAAAGCGCTTGTCGCATGAAACCATGATTTCAAATTTAACCGAATTATGTACAGTTTCCGTTTCAAATGGAGAGCATATAGAACCACAATAGAATTGCTTGAAATTAAATTGAAACCTTCAAATATTGATGTCGCTCTCACAAAGTCTTGTTTCAATGAACTTACGAGAAGAATGGAGAAAGAATTTTCAACTTATTCATTTATTTATCTTATTTTAAATGTAACACAATTTTGCACTGATTTAAGACATTTTACAACAATCAAAAACGGTTTCATTTTGACACCGCCCAAACTTATGGGGTGAACCTGGACCTTAAGAAAAGACTTCAAAACCGACCTGTACCCGACCCTGAAATTTCAAATTTAATATGCAATGTTTCTAATATGTGACACACCCTGGTTTTTGTTAAGTATAAGTGTCATTAGTGTCCTGAACTGAAATCAGCCAGCGGCAACGGCAATATTTCGCAGAATAGGCTCTTTCTTGTTGCCAGGCGTTCAAACAGCCCCCGGTTAGGTCCGCTGGGCGAGTCCATTTTTACGGAAAAGGGTAGCTCCAACTTTGCAGGGAGTTTTTTTTTAATTTTTTGTGACAGTCGATTACGAGCTGCCGAGTCGGACGAGCGAGGTCTCGTCGCGGCGAACGTGACGTGACGATGTGAACTGTTTGTTTTTTTTTTTTTGATTTGCATTGGACTTTAATTAAATTCGTTGTGTCATTTGTATTATAACTTAAAGTAAATTCAGTTGCTAAGTAAATGTAAATGTAGAATCAATTTTATGTGTTAAGATTTATATATTTGTGTAATGTAAACCACTGCATTTTGAATGGAAAATAAATAAGTTTTGAACCGGATTTGAAATGGTGTTTGTCTGAGATCAGCTTTTCCAGGACTCCGGATAACCAGCCGCTCGCCTCTCTTCGATCCGGGGTCTTCTCATATGACAATAAGTAAATTCATTATTGTGCATTACATTAATTGTTTTTAATAATTATGTATAATTCACACCTTTTTGCAAATATATACCCTATTCACTTTTAAGGTGTTAACTGGCAATTCTTGGTGGAAAGACATTATATTTTACAAAATAAAACACAATTCATTTTTACTACTTCCACATATTTATAATGATCAGGACCGGTTTCGCTCATCACGAGCTTGTAAGAATTGATTCATAGCCGCTTTGTTTTCTCCACTTAAGATGGCTGTATATTGTTCGTACTAATAACATACTTAATATTTGATTATTTTTTAATGGTTCACTAATTTTTTCTTATAATTTTTTTGATTGATTATTGTATATTACATTAGTAACGTCATTAAAAATTTTGTTCAGCTAAATGGACTTTTAATGTAGCTATATATTTGACTTCAAATTAGTATTTAATGATTTGCAAGAGGTCCATAAAATTTTAATTGTAGACTCTTTTATTTAATTTATGTATAATTTGTTTGCTAATCAGTATTTTCTTGTCTTAGTTCATGAACCATCAGTTTTATATACCTTCATTTTTACCAGTTGATAATGCTCGTGATGAGCGAAACCGGTCCTGATCATAATAAATATGTGTAAGTAGTACAAATGAATTGTGTTTTACTCTTTTTTTTTTTTTTTTTACCCTACTTTACCCTAACTTACTCTAATTTTCCCTAGTATTTTTACCGTTCAAAATGATTTATCATTTACTGAGATTTTTTGTATTTACCGTTAGCCGTAAACAAAAAGCGCCTGACATCTAGAGAAATGGTCAACGGGCCTGAGGTGGCGAACGTTGTCGGCAAGGCCAGGCAACGGCTGAGAACAAATTCCGACAATATCATAAATCCACTTTCAGCGATTTAAAAATCAAATTGTCAATTTTAACCTGTGTTTTTGTAACTGTTTCTGTCTTTGAGGAATGTATTAATATAAACTTACCGCAAATAAAGAGAGAGTTTACTGACGGGAGAGTTTTAATAGGTATTCATCAGCACGCTGGAGTTAATTCGAAGCTTCTGCAGTGGGGTCTGACACCTGGGGCAATCAAAGTGTGTTGACGCTCGAACCCCCACCGAGTCAAAGCTTCTTAGTTTTTGGCAGGTATTTTCAAAAGAACAGTTTATGAGTCCTAACCTAGGAACTAAAGAAAACATCACAAAAGTGACCATATTTCTATCTAAAATGTACTTTCGTAGATATAAACCGTAAACACTGAAAGAAACTAAACAATGCTAAAGATTGTCTGTAACGCTTTAGACCTGGTGTAAAATATTACACTGTTTTCATAACTTGGTCTTTAAATCGATTTATGTTCGTGACGTCTTAAAGTCCCTCCCACGCATTTGATTCTCAAAAGAGGGGCTTAGCAAGAGCGATTAGCTAACCATAAGCTTTATCCTGGTTGAGCAACTGAGTAACAAGAAGATTTCGTAGAAAAAATACTTCCATTTGGATGCCATATTGACATGGTAAAAAAAAATCTTTTTTTTTTGATATTTTTAATATTCAGCTACTAAAATAATTTACAAAAAAAAAAAATTAAGCGGGATTTAGTCCGGGTAAAAACACAGTTCGTTCCCGGACTCGCATTACTATTTATTCGTAATGCTTATCATTTATCAGTACAGTTTTTCTTAGTGTCACCTGTTCAACGCGTGAATTCTGACGGTGTTGCTTTACTTTACGAGTCGTGGCATCTCACCAAGACACAGGGTAACCGTATACTGTGCTTTGAAAACATCTCGAACAACAGAAAACACGGCATTATTTCATTAAATTTTATTTATTTTTGATAATACAAGCTCGAAATTACTGATTCACAGCACCATCAAGATAACATCAGGAAGCCACATCGCCATTTACTGAGATAACAAAGAATAAGCTATACAAAAGAAAAACAACCCATTCGGTCGTAAGCCAAGAAAACTTTGGAAAGAATATATATATATATAAATCTAAACGTCGTGTAGTTTTGTAATCACATTTATCTTATTCAATTTGTGTTTTGCCACAATCTTTCAGTAAGTGTCTTTTAAGATGAGATTTCTTTTTGGATTTATAATCGCAGCGACTGCATTGCAGTGTATTTTCAGCAGCATGCAATTTTTTATGCGAATTAAGTGTCGTCCGCTTTTCGCATTTATAATCACATTGGTCGCATTCAATTTTTAAACCGGCATGATTTATTTTATGTCTTTTCAGGTGAGAATTTGTAACATATGATAAGTCACATTGATCGCATTTGAAGGATCTTTCAATCAAATGTGTAAGTTGATGCCTTTTCAACGTCGAACGCCGTACAAATTTATAATCGCATTGATCACATTCGAACGGTTTAACACCGCTGTGTGTTTTTATATGACTAGTTAAATAACCTTTATTTACAAATTTATAATCGCATTGATCGCATTTGAACTGTTTCTCACTACTATGACAATACATGTGTGTAGTTAAAGCTGACTTAAATGCAGATCTGTAATCGCATTGTTCACATTTAAAAGGCTTCAAACCAGTGTGCAATATTTTATGTTTTTGCAAGTACGCATTCCGTTTTGTTTTATAGTCACATTGATCACATTCGAACGGCTTCTCACAAGAATGAACCAGTGCATGAGTTATTAAGTTAGCTTTATATTTACTTTTAAAACTACATTTATCACATTTAAAACGTTTTTTCCGAAGGTCTATTTGACGACAAAAAAATTTTCCTCTGGAACTTTCGATATTCTCATTCAAATCCAAGTATAAATTTGATTTCTTGTGAACTTTTATATGTGCTTTAAGCGATTGACGCGAACGGAAAATACTGAAACAAACAGCACAAACGAAATTCCTCTCATAAAAGACCATTTTTTCCAAACCGATAACAACTTCAACCAATTGCTGTTTTACAACTTCCTTTTTGACATCAATTTCTTCGATTATAATGTCATCAAGGCCTGGCGATATTTTCTCTGGATTATTCAATAATGGACGCGTGAACGAAGCAAGATCCTTGGCAGCTGGAACCTAAAAATTAAGTCAAATGTAAAAAAATGGCAACCTTCTAGAAATACATTCTATAAGAACGAATTATATCTTTTTTACCATCAGACTATGGGCGGAACAATGAATAATTAACATCAGTATTATAGGTTTTAACAATAGTATTTTAATCAGGTTATATGTGACAAAGTCAAAATGGCGACTTGACATGAAAGCTTGCGAACGCTTCAGAAGGTATACGAAATTAAATGTTTTAGAGTAAAACAAACCAGACCAACGCTTAAATAACCTACGACACAGCATTGTGTATAGTTTTCGCTTTCGATTATTACGGAATAATGATTGAACGATGACATGTCGGGCTTCTGTTATGTTATATTTCCTTGGTGAATTTTTTTTCCATGTCCGCTCCCAACGTGGAACATATGGCTTTTTAATTGAGGTATCTCAACAGAAGTTTTTTTTTATGAGAAATGCTTGTTAATCAATTTTGAGTTATTGAGATTTTGTACACTTCCATGTATTTTGTCACTAACGACCCGGGATTCGCCTTTCGGCATCTTCAGGCATTCGAGCACACGAATAGACTCGAACTGACAGACAGTAAACGGTGTCTAACATTTACATAGACGATACAAATACGACAAATATTATTTACGAGGTAAAATATTACACGTCTGAGAGCCACACTGATACCTGAGTTAACATTTCGAGAATTGCCTTAAGCCTTATTTTGTAAACAACACATTAGCAGAGTGGCGAATTGCCGCTTTCCAACTTCTTTTAGAAATACCAGTGATTTTACAATTATAATAGCATTGTGGGTTTCGACGGGATGCAATTCGACGAAAGGGTAAATATATACAATCATTCCACGTTTAGTGACATCTGTTAGGTATTTCAACGTATAGGATATAACAACGGAGAATTAGGAAGGTTCAGCTGCTCATTCAGAATTGGCAAGGAATTTAACTGGACTCTATTGATTTCCAAAATTTCTTGATAAAATAATTTATGATCCTCCATGTTTTGATGCAACAGCTTAACCCCATCATCCGCATTAAACGTATGGTTCTCCATTAGCAAGTGATTTGCGAATGTCGAAGTTTCTTTTTTTAATCTAAAGGCAGCTAAATGTTCTGATACCCTTATATCTAATGTACGTGTGGTTTTACCCACATAGAAATGTTGGCAATCACTGCATTGTAATTTATAAATACCAGATTTGTTCTTAAAATGGACTCTATCTTTATTGTTAATAAGTAATTTGCCTAGAGAATTTTTGCAATAGAACGCCGGTCTAACACTATCAGCGAGTTGTTTTTTAATTCTATGCCAGTTCCTAGGTTGGTCTATGTCTTTAGACAAGTTCCCGAAATATAGCATCTTTTCTGCTAATTTACGTTGTTTTTTTGATACAAGACTATCTATAAGAATACTTTTGTATATCCATATATTTTGTCACTAACGACCCGGGTTTCGCCTTTCGGCATATCTATTCATTCGAGCGCACAAATGAACTCAGACTAACACACAGTAAAATCTTAATAACTCGAATTTGATATTGAAATTCCATCAAGCACCCTCAAGTATAGAAGGGAGGATAAGGCAAGGAAACGACTAGCGGTACGCTAATCGCTCTCGCTACACCGCTTTTTTCTGAATCAGATGGGTGAGAGGAAGTTTGAGACGTCACAAACATGCATGATTGCGAACATAACTCTATTGAAATACAAATTTATGAAACTGCCCACACTGGAACACACATATAAAATGATTTCCATCTTAGTAAGAGGAATGCAGCTATTGTGCTTATTCTTTTCATTTCAGTGAATGGTGATGTGGCTTCCTGATGTAATCTTGATGGTGATGACACTGGGCGGTGATTCAAAAACACTAATTCTAATTTCAATGAAAATAATAATGGCGGCCCGACATAACAGCTTGCGACATGTCATATTTAAACCATTATTACAACGTTTTCTTTCGTCATTCACGAATAATTACTATTTAATTAGTTTCATAAGAGATTGTTCTACTCACTTTTAAGGTCAACTGTCAACGTTAACTGTCAATTCTTGGTGGAAAGCCATTATATTTTAAAAAATAAAACACAATTCATTTGTACTGCTTCCACATATTTATAATGATCAGGACCGGTTTCGCTCATCACGAGGTTTATCAACTGATATAAATACAAACACAACAGGCTTAAATTTGGATTATTGAGATTTTGTACACTTCCATGTATTTTGTCACTAACGACCCGGGTTTCGCCTTTCGGCATCTTCAGGCATTCGAGCACACGAATGGACTCAAACTGAGAGACAGTAAACAGTGTCTAACGCTTATATAGAAGATACAAATGCGACAAATATCATTTACGAGGCAATACATTATACGTCTGAGAGCCACACCGATACCTGAGTTAAAATTTCGGAAATCGCCCTAATCCTTATTTTGTAAACACCATATTAACAGAGTGGCGATTGCCGAAGGCGTTGCCGCTTTTCAACTTCTTTTAAGATAATAGTATTGTGGGTTTTGACGGGATGTAATTCGACGAATGGGTAAATATATACAATCATTCCACATCCCTAATCCTTATTTTGTAAAAACCATATCAACAGAGTGGCGAATTGCCGCTTTTCAACTTCTTTTAGAAATACCAGTGATACCAGTTATTAAACAAATTGCCATTAATAATGGCTATGAGGCGTCTCTTATAGATAGTCTTGTATCAAAAAAACAACGTAAATTAGCAGAAAAGATGCTATATTTCGGGAACTTGTCTAAAGACATAAACCACCCCAGAATCTGGCATAGAATTAGTTATTTAGGTTGCACAAGCTTTAAAATTAAAAAACAACTCGCTGATAGTGTTAGACCGGCGTTCTATTGCAAAAACTCTCTAGGCAAATTACTTATTAACAATAAAGATAGAGTAAACTTTAAGAACAAATCTGGTATTTATAAATTACAATGCAATGATTGCCAACATTTCTATGTGGGTAAAACCACACGTACATTAGATATAAGGGTATCAGAACATTTAGCTGCCTTTAGATTAAAAAAAGAAACTTCGACATTCGCAAAGCACTTGCTAATGGAGAACCATACGTTTAATGCGGATGATGGGGTTAAACTGTTGCATAAAAACATGGGGGATCATAAATTATTTTATCAGGAAATTTTAGAAATTAATAGAGCCCAGTTAAACTCATTACCAATCTTGAATGAGCAGCTGAACCTTCCTAATTCTCCGCTATTATATCCGATACGTTGAAACACCTAACAGATGTCACTAAATGTGGAATGATTGTATATATTTACCCATTCGTCGAATTACATCCCGTCAAAACCCACAATACTATTATCTTAAAAGAAGTTGAAAAGCGGCAAACGCCTTCGGCAATCGCCACTCTGTTAATATGGTGTTTACAAAATAAGGATTAGGGCGATTTCCGAAATTTTAACTCAGGTATCGGTGTGGCTCTCAGACGTATAATGTATTGCCTCGTAAATGATATTTGCCGCATTTGTATCTTCTATATAAGCGTTAGACACTGTTTACGGTCTCTCAGTTCGAGTCCATTCGTGTGCTCGAATGCCTGAAGATGCCGAAAGGCGAAACCCGGGTCGTTAGTGACAAAATACATGGAAGTGTACAAAATCTCAATAATCCAAATTTAATATTGAAATTCCATCAAGCACCCTCAGTCGATGTCTTAAATTATAAACAACAGGTTTATTTATATAAAATTGAGTGTAAAAATGAAGGTATATAAAACTGATGGTTCATGAACTGAGACAAGAAAATACTGATTACTAAACAAATTATACATAAACCAAATGTCTACAATGAAAATGTTATGGACCTCTTGCAAATCATTAAATACTAATCTGAAATCACAAACTTTAAAAGTCCATTTAGCTGAACAAAATTTTTAATGACGTTACTTATATAATATACAATAATGAATCAGAGAAATCATAAGAAAAAATTAGTGAATCATTTAAAAATAATCAAATATTAAAAAAACAGCATTAATAGTGTTCATCAAGCAATTCAATTTACAATGGAACTCGGTAATAGTAAAATAAACTTTTTGGACCTAACTATAGAAATAATTAATGAACACCATACTTTCAGTATTTATAGAAAGGAGCCGTTGAGCGACAATATTATTAAAAATTCCTCGAGACATCATATTTCACATAAACTTTCAGTTTTCCACTCTTTTATTCATCGTCTCTTAACGATTCCGATGTCTAAAGAGAATTTTGATTTAGAATTAAACACAATTAAGCAAATTGCACGTAACAACGGTAATGATACGGATTTAATTGATCGGATTATTTTTAAGAAAACTTTGTTCAGCTAAATGGACTTTTAATTTAGCTATATTTGTGATTTCAGATTAGTATTTAATGATTTGCAAGAGGTCCATAACATTTTCATTGTAGACTCTTTTATTTGATTTACGTATAATTTGTTTGCTAATCAGTATTTTCTTGATATACTTTCATTTTTACACTCAATTTTATATAAATAAGCATGTTGTGTTTGTATTTTTATCAGTTGATAATGCTCGCGATGAGCGAAACGGGTCCTGATCATTATAAATATGTGGAAGTAGTACAAATGAATTGTGTTTTATTTAAAAAAATAAATAAATAGATTGTACTACCGAAATACATATTATTTTGACTGTTTTTTGTTGTAAAAATAACATTTTTAGTCCACGTCTAATCAAACAATTGTTTACCGACAATTGTACCTTAATAAGATCATTCGCCTTGTGTTTATCGTCATCGAAGAATTCTTCCTGCTTCACGTGCGAACTGTCAATACTGTCAGTTGAAAGACCCTCATCCAGAACGTCAATCGTATAATTATATTGATTTTCATTATAATAGATGTTCCGCAATACATATAACGACAAGTCTTCGTCTGGTTCTATTTTGATATCCATTTCGAGCTGTATTCCAAATTTGAATTGACAAAAAACGTGCGGTTTTCTCTGTTCAAAACTATCGTATGACCATAGACAAAAAACTACAAGACATTCTTGCGACCATAGATACTGTTAATAGATACTCTTTTCAAGATATTTGTATATCGCAATTATACTCGCATTAATTTATAAAAAATATTTATTTAGTCATTATAACGAATAATCCTTTTACCATACAAATTAAATAGATTTGGTATCAATACAAATTAATGTTATATCATGCTTTATGTCAGAATAAAAAAATAACAATAAATAGCGTTAAATTGCATACGTTTCGATATTAAAAACAAAAAATTACGCATGTTCTGCCCTCAAATACTTAATGCTACTGTAATAGATACAATTCTGTCACCATTTTGCCAACACTAAACAAACCGTGGTGAATAGAGAACGACAATAGGTCAGGAGGTATGAATGACATTAAATACCATACAAATATTAATAATGTAATATACATCCTCCATTAGGAGTCCATATACTTCACATCGCGAGCGGATATTGTTTAAATAAAAACGATTTTTGAAAAACAAACAACATTTTCATTTTATTAAAAGATTGGCTATAAAAAGGTTTTAATACATTCTTTTTTTTACTATATCCACTCTCAACGTGAAACATTTCGCTTCCTAATGGAGGTGTCTCTAAAGAAGTTTATTCTACGAGATCTGTTTATTACTCAGCTGCTCAACCTCTCTTTCTTTCGAAGAGAGTAGGGATAGAATAATAATGCTAGGACAAGACTAATCGTTAGCTAGTCACTCCGTTTCTTAGGATCGGATGGGTGGGAATTTTAAACATCACAAACATTTACGACTTCAAACAGAAATCGATTGACAGATCAATTTATGAAACTGTCTGCACAGGGACTTGAAAAGAAGACGTTCGTAACGTGGCCAACGACGTTACCAACCGAGTCAAATCAATATATTAGAATATAAATCGACAGTATTAACTAATTTAAAAACTAGCAGTTAAATGTATATTATTAAAAATATAAAAGTAAATGCTTAGTACAAAAAAAATTCAGTAAAAATACGAATTAACTCATCGTGGAAAATCAGGTGGAATAACCCCGTTTGACAGTTCTAGGACTTGATCCCGTGATGATGATTGATGATTTGTTTTCCATGCAAGTAAGAGGAATGCGGCTATTGTGCTTACCTTTTCCATCTGAGTGAATAGTGACGTACCTTCCTAATGTAATCTTGATGGTGTTGACCTATTCTACAAATAATTAAAAGGTTTTAAGGCCGAAGTAATTAATTATTACACCATGAATACGAACGGGTTAAGCTGGACACACGATTTTACTTATTTTTTTCTCTTCAAAATGATTCCAAGCAAATCTGACTATTTTATACAACTTTAACTCCTTCCATTGTATTCTAAGAAATAACAGATGTTGTGGATTGTCATTGTTTAATACAGTTACACAAAACATCTGTGTGGGAGACACAGATTTCATTAAGTCTCGGATTCTGCTCTTTCTTTCCCAGATGTTTGGTTGACTGCTTCAAGACCCAGGCCAGCAGATGACCACACGACGCCGACACAAAGAGAACTTCAAGACCGTCTGGGATATCGGTAGTTTGACCTCTTTGCGTCGATAAATAACAAAACAAAAAATTTACAACAAAAAACAGTGGTTTCTATGAACATTCAGGGATCCCTCTGGATGTTGAGGGAACCTATAGAAAATTAAAAATAATTGAGGGGTGCCTGGACAACGTCAGGGGGTACGCGAAAGGTTTAATATAAAACAATATTTGTGACACAATTTTATTATTATGAAAAATTAAATAATTAAATACAATCAATTTGTTGGGTTTTGGATCTTTTTGCAAGCAAACACACAAACACAGATTAATCCATACTAATATAGAAGCAATTTATTGAATTTTTCACAAATTATAAAGATAGAAATTTCAGACCTGCAACTGGAAAAAATGATAGATCTATCGATAGAGCACATAAGTAATTTAATAACTTATTTTATTGAAAAAATCGTCAGGAGCGTGTCAAGCAACTCATATCTTTATTGATAAATAATGCTTTTTTTACAAAATAACAGATTTTTTTTATACCTATTTAAAACACTTTATATAACTAAGTAAAAATCAGCCAAAAAAATTAATTTTGTAGAACTAAACACTGATATTTAATGTAAAAATAAATAAACTTGATGACTTTGTTATTCCACTAGTTTTATCACTAACGTGAGGCAATTCGCCTCTTTAAAAGCGTCTTCAGATTGATCATATCGCAAGGTAATTAATCATATTTCAAAAGTAAACAATATTTCTAGTATATTTATACACGAAAGTTCCAAAAATCGAGAGGGGCGCAACGTGGCATGGAAAGATGCATGTTGGGCATAGCGCGTGAGGACCGCCGAAGAAACCAATGGATAATGAAGCAAACAAGAGTGAGAGATGTTTAAGAGGTAACCAATTGATGAAATGGCGGACATGTCGCACGGACAACCGCTGGACAAATGCAGTCATTCAGCAGCACCCGAGGGGCACTAAGCAGCCACAAAGAAGCCACAAAACCGTCGGTTAGTCTCTGTGGTCTAGTAGTGTGTTAAATAAGTGCGACCAGGTGGATCCTGGTTCCCACCAATATCAAATTTAAATTTGTTATCTTGGATATTTGGCGCATTGGTTGTCAGCTGTAAAACTAGATATTTTTTTAATAAATTATAAAAGAAAAAACATGTCAGAAAAACTTGTCAGTTTTGGTGGAAGTACGTGGCAGCGCAAAGCAAGGGACCGAAGAGAGTAGAGGGAGTTGGGAGAGGCTTTCATCATGCATTGGATCGACTCCAGCTGAATAAGATGTTCTCTTTTTACTTTCTAATTTTAAATTTTTTTATAATCATTTGACACACCTAGTTTTTTGTTAAGTTTAAATTTTATTAGGGTCTGTAACAAAGAACGCGCAGCGTTAACAACCTTCGAGCCGGTACCGTTGACTTTGTGGATTGTTTGTTTTGAAATTGGACTTAATTTAAAATCGTTTGTCAAGTCACTCGCATCACAAATTACAGTAAATTCATGTGTTGAGTAAATGTAAATTTAGACTCAATTATATGTCTTAGGAATTATTTTAGTGTATTTTAAACCAATGCATCTTCCATTAAAAAATAAATAACAGTTGAACCGTATTTGAAATGGTGTTTATTTGAGATCCCAGACCTTCCAGGACGTCATAACCAACCATTCGCCTCTCTTCGATTCGGGTCTTCTCACATTATTTTTACTATTATTATTGTTCATGACGCATTAGCGTCAGCTGTAGTGCCACGTATTTAAATATTATTAATTTCCAAATAAATGTGATTGTTTATCACTTTTTAAAGCTGACGATGTAACGATTTGTGATGTTGTGTTAACGCCGATTTTCGAGCAGTTTTAAAATCGCATTGGTCACATTTAAACGGTTGCTCACCGGTATGCATTACTTGATGCGATTTTATATTAGACGATTTAAAAGATTTATAGTCACAAATACCACACTTGTAAGGCTTAACTCCAGTATGAACAATTTTATGTGCACCTAATTTCGATGCACTTATAAACGACAAATCGCATAAATCACATTTGAATGGTTTATCAAGCGTATGTTTCATTCTATGACACTTCAAATAGTACGAATCGATACATTTATAATCGCATTGATCGCATTCGAAAGGTTTTTCTCCTGAATGTTTCACTTTGTGTCTTTTTAAAGTCGACGCTTTTACAAATTTAAAATCGCATAAATCACATTTAAACGATTTTTTACACGTATGTGACATTTGATGTCGCTTTGAATTCACCGTATTCGTCGTTGTATAATCGCATTGGTCGCATTTGAATGATATTCCACCAGAGTGCGTCTTAAGATGACTTTTTAATCTTCGAGCATCGATACATTTGTAGTCACATTGATCACATTTAAAAGATTTCTCCGCTGTATGTGTCCAGTTGTGTTTCTTTAAACGAGTTGAACTTGCAGTTTTAAAATGACATTGTTCACATTTAAATGGCTTATCAACGATATGTATTATTTTATGCGCTCTTAGAGACGATAAATTCGCACATTGATAATCGCAAACTTCACAGTTGAACAGTTTTTCAACTGAATGTTTTCTATAATGTGATTTTAAAAGTGACCACAGTACACATGTATAATCGCATTGATCACATTTAAAGAAATTTTCTCCGGTATGTTTCTTGAGATGTCTTTTAAAGTTTCTTTCATTAACAGTTTTATAATTACACTGCTCACATTTAATTAGTCTTGAAACATTTGTCATTTTATTCGTATTTAAATGCGTACGTTTAAAGTCACATAATTCAAATTTCTCGCTCAAATGTGTCTTCATATGTAATTTTAAATACGACGGCTTAGCACATTTATAATCGCATTGATCACAACTGAAAAGTTTTTCACCTGAATGTAACATTTTATGTGACGCCAAGTTCGACGAGTGTCGACAGATAAAATGACATTGATCACATTTCAAATACTTTTTTTTAGTATGTGTCTGTTTATGTCTCCTCATACTCGATCCATGCGCACTTTTAAATTTGCATAATTCGCATTTGTACGGTTTATCGTCAGTATGTGCTATTTTATGTTTTTCGACACAATTGAAAAGTTTTTCACTAGTGTGTAGTTTTTTATGTCTTTTTAGAGATGATTTTAAATTAAATGTCGCTTTACAATCATACGTCATAACGTCATTCGAAACAAAATCACATCTGAACAACTTTTCTAAACTATTCTTTAATTTAGCGATCCCATTTTTAGCATTTGATTTCGATTTATGAACAGTTTTATGTTGTTTAAGTAAATGCGATGTCCGGAACAAACTAAAACAAACATTACATACGAAATGTCGTTCATAAAACAAACAATTTTCCAGCACTAATGCAGCGACCATTTTGCCTTGCAAAATTTCTGTTTTTATGTGTTGTTCGTTTACACAAGGCGTTGTTGATAATTGATTTTGAGGCGAGATCAAAGATGGTAGTTCGATAGTAACAGTTGACTTGGCATCGGTAGTTGGACACTAAAACAAAAAGGAAACATTAATTGCGTAAATTTTACCTAAACAATTATATTCATGGTTTAGTATTGTGTGATGCTGAACACATCAGCCCTTCCTTCTATTGGAGCATTTTTTACAATGCCCATCCCAATCTCAACGTGGAGTAAATGGACTCTTAATGGAAGTATCTCAACAAAACTTTTCTATGAAAACTGTTAATTACTCAGTTCTTTAACCTTACTTTATTGAAGAGAGTTGCGATATAAAGATAGGGCTAGGATGGGAATTGTGGTTAGCTAATTGCTCTAGCTACGCCCCGTGAGGATTGAATGGGTGGGTGAGGAGAGAGTTATAGACAACACAAACACTCAGAATGCAAACAAAAATCCAGAAATCAATTTATGAAAACTGTCCGCACCGGGAATTGAACCGGAGATATCCGTAACCGTAGACCAACAGCGCCGAGGACGCTGTCAGGTATGGTACTATATATTTTGAATATGGTAATATATAATCCACACACGACAATTCGAGTTTTTAGAAGTATGTTGGAAGTTGGTATGGTAACAATTTCTCGCCACTTCTCTGCTATAGGAAAGGTTGATGAGTGAAAACAGCGCGAAGTGAATGATGAAACAAATTATTTTTGTCGTATGTATTTATAAATCAAACTATTTTTCTGTTTTTTTGTAAATTTAGATTGATTAAGCAACTGCATTCTTAATAAAAGAGATTAACCGTACCGAAGTGGCGTTTGTATTGAAATCTATAGCACATCGTGATTGCTGATAACAAATCATTCACCTTTCTTCAACAGGGCATTCTCAGGGTATCTGTGTAAAAGAAATGTCACTTGCCGCGGACGAGGTGGCAATTTTTCTCCTGTGAGATCTTCTAGCTACACAGCAAAGCAAATACGACAGAAGACATCAGAAGATTAATAAGTTGTTTTTATAGATGAAGTAAAATGAAACGAGCCACATCTCTGACCCAGACGGTAAAACAAAAAATTATGGAAAGATATAAACAATAACATATATTGTTTGAAAAATACCCATGAATTAATATATTTGAAAAAATCAGACTTTTTCGGGCTGAGAAAAATTAATTGGGGCTTCGGTCCGGTTCGGGTAGCAAGTGTGATATTGAAGCTCGGGCCGGACTTGAAGATGACGGTCTCGGACCGGGTAATTTTAAGAAATTACAGCTCATGCATTCTTCTAATCCAAAAGCACAATAAACAGAATTAAAACACAAAAGCTTGCAACGCATGCCGGGTACTCAATTGTAGATAATCAAATTTGGTATCGTTGAATTATAATAGTAAGTTATATCATGCTTTTTGCAAGAATAAAAAAGTATAAACGTCACTTAGTACTGTTAAATTGAACACATTCGGCAAAACCAAAACTCATAAAAAACTGAATTAATGCGTTACGTCAGTATAACCAAGATATTATTGTTTCTATGAAGAATATATTTCGTCGTTGTTCTGGAAGAAGACACTAACTGAAAAATACTAGCTTCGAGTGGACTTTGAAGTTTGTCAAATGTTTGAAATGCTATACTTTTTGGAATAACTAACTCAATGTGTATTTTTTTCGATTTAGTGTTTTCTTCCAGAATAGCGACGATTTCGTGTGTTTTAGACTGGCTTTTTTCTAATAGTATTTTATTTACTATAGAAATCAATTTTAATTAGAGGCATTTAGTAAATTCTGGAGAATAAGAAGAAAAATAGGGTAAAGGTTCGTATTAGTGGACATTGTCTAAAGATACTTTTTCCATCTAACACTGCGCGAAATGATGATATATAGGTTAGAATAGTCTTTTATCAAGCTAAATATGCTCAATAACCACGAAATCAAACATTATAAGACTGGTTTATCGCGTGATAATTGCATGTTGAATAAAAACTCAGAATAGCCAACCTAAAAACCAAACAAATGCATGTGTTAATGAAACCAATAAGAGACTCATTTGAATATTTGAGATTTTGTACACTTCCATGTATTTAATACATGGAAGTGTACAAAATCTAAATAATCTAAATTTGATATTAAAAATCCATCAAGCACTCTCAGTCGATGTCTTAAATTATAAATAAGAGACTAAATTAATATTCAACTATCTTTAATTTACGTATCTGGTTTTAGTCTGCCGGCGATATTCAACGTAAAATTCGATGCTTACGATTAAATTATGTATTTAAATGTGTTATAATATATAATTGTTAATGTTTGAGAGTATAAAAGTTAAAAACAATTAAATATTCTAACATATTTAAATACATAATTTAATAATTTAAGACATCGACTGAGGGTGCTTGGTGGAATTTCAATATTAAATTTGGATTATTGAGATTTTGTACACTTCCATGTATTTTGTCACTAACGACCCGGGTTTCGCCTTTCGGCATCTTCAGGCATTCGAGCACACGAATGGACGTCAGTCACTTTGCTCAGTTCGAGTCCATTCGTGTGCTCGAATGCCTGAAGATGCCGAAAGGCGAAACCCGGGTCGTTAGTGACAAAATACATGGAAGTGTACAAAATCTCAATAATCCAAACATAATTTAATCGTAAGCATGGAATTTTACGTTGAATATCGCCGGCAGACTAAAACCAGATACGTACAAAAATAAAGATAGTTGAATATGTAGGAATATTAATTTAGTATCTTATTGGTTTCATAAACACATGCATATGTTTGGTTTTTAGGTTGGCAATTTTGATTTTTTATCCAATATGGCTGAAAAAATAAAGTTTACGCGATAATCCAGTCTTATAATGCTTCCTTTCGTCGTTATTGAGTATTTTTTGCGTGACAAAAGACTATTCTAACCTATATTTTATCTTATCGCGCAGTGTTTTGGTGAAAAAAATGCATTTTGAGACAATGTCCACTAATACGAACCTTTACCAAAAATAGTATTTTGTTAAGCATATTTACCAACATGTCCCTCAACGCGGATGTTTATCCGCTCTTTACATGTGTAAAAAAACAATCCATGAAAATGGTCTTTACCTCAAATAGTTAATATCAAAAAACACGATTAGCCCTTACGATTCCATAAACAATTGAATGGAAAAACGCTTTAGTTTACCTTTCCGGTTTCGTAATGATTGTCGAATTCTTCGTGCTTTACGAGTGGTTCATATTTAATGTCGATACAATGTTCCCCAATCCAGATGTCATTCATATTTTTCTGATCAACATTTACATCAAAGGCGTTCGATGACGACGGTAATTCATCTGCCGGTTCTATTTTGATGTCCATTTCAAGAGTTTTCTCACTAAGTTGATAGATAAAAAGACGATAGAGAAAACACGTGAACACCCGAAATAAAAATGGTATTACCACAGACAACAATTGCTTATAAAACGCTCATTCATGCATAGACAATTTAATCAATGTAATACCAAAAGTGATAAATGTGAATATACTTGTGTTTATTCTTCTGTGTTGAAAATACATCAGAGAACACATACTGGCGAGAAGCCGTTCAATTGTGTCACCTGCGATTATAAATGTGCGGATCATCAAGCTTAAGAAAACATAATTTTGCACATACAGATGACAAACCTTTTAAATGTGACCAATGAGATTTCAAATGTATTCCATAGTCGCGTTTAAAATCGCAAAAAATTACACACACTTACAATTAAATGCACTTTTGTTTAGATCATATTCACTTTCATTAAAATAGTTTTCACTTATAACAAATACATTCCACAAAAAATAACGTGATACCACATAATAAAATACAATTTAACATTAAAGAAACAGTTTTTTCACTCATTTTAAATACTCACACTATGAAATCGATAGTTGCACGAAGCTGTAATGAAATGTCAGTTATGCTTCTATCCTATATTAGGCCGCCTATATTGTCTTCACTTCACACATTAAAATACATTACACAAACTAAACCAGACCAACCCTAACATAACCTACCACAACTTAACTCACTTTGTTAAAAGAAACCGTGACTAAGTGGAAACTATTAAAATCAAAGTTCAAGTGTACCAATTGAATGCTATCTAACACAAAGTGCAATATTTATAACCCTTATTTTATATACTTTATTGATTTTTTAAGCCAGTGGTTCCTTGCAAACTTATTATGCCCATGTAAAATAACATATTTTCATAACAGAAAAATTATAAATTTAATATTAATTATGTAAAAATAAAATATTTTGATATTTAATGTATCTTGAGGTTTAAAATGCACTAAATCCATGTTTAATTATATAGGAAGCCAGGAAAGCAATCAACAGCCTATATACAGTGACCCATAGCGTAAGATATAAAATTGGTATCTCTTTTTTGTAACCAGAATTTATGGTATCGTTGTTCAAACATTGTTTTCCGCTGCTCATTTGTGGATAATTCCATCAAAATTGCTCCTGTATTATGATGGATTCATCTGAATCTGTAGCTCTGTTTGCAAAAGAATCGAACAACCAACAAATCGCTGCCAATTTATTTCTACTTTAGACGTACAGACGTCGTCCACGTATCCCCAAATTATCTTTAATTTGCCACAGACCCCTCAGTGGTCACAAGGAACAACTTTGGAAACCACTGATTTAAGCCTTTGTTTTAATTTTAATTTAATAAATATGTTCAAAATTTTATATTTACTCATGTGTACTTTAAAAAAAAATGTAAAGCATGTTTTTTATTAAAATAATCAAATTATAAAGAATGTACCGTGCATTTTATCATATGATTCCTTTCCTTTAATAAATATTTACCATTTCTTGATATATGTAAGTATAAAAAAAATTAAAATGATGTCGTTTATTTCTTACAAGATAAAATAAACAATTAAATATCTAATACATGGATTCACCAACAATTTCCACATTATAGAACAGAATATAGAAATGGTTGATAGAACAAAAATTACCTTAAAATTAGAGTTTACAAGAATGTAAGCTCATAAAACTAACAAGGCCCAAAACTTAATTTTTTCTCCAATCCAATTTTTGTAATGAAAACGTAACCATTCATCCTGGAAGGAATTGGGAGGGTATCGGATATGTTGAAGGAAAATTTTAGACATTACAAACATTCTTGTTTACGAACAGAAATCGATTTACAGATCAATTTATTAAGGCTGTCCGTAATCTAAGCCAACGGCGTTGTCCACCGCACCACGGGTGCGACAATGCCAAGTTACATATGTATTATTGTATATATCGTCCAGGCGCGTGCGGTGGCTTTATCTCTTTCTCGTTTAATCACAAAAGTGAAGGTGCAAGGGTATGCGAAGCATGTTCTTGTATCCCACTCTCTCATATCCAAATGAGGTTGTTGAATAGAGATGAAGAAGACACCAACTGAAAAACATTAGTTTTGAGTAATCAACTTTTTTTAATTTTTTGAAATGCGTTACCGCTTTTATTTAGTTTGTTTTTACAAAATTGTTTTAAAGATAAAAGTATAATTTATAAAAATAAGTGTGTTTTTCCGTATGGAGCTTAAAATAAAAAACAATTTAATATAACTAACTCAAAATGTAATTTTATTTATTTAGTGTTTTCTTCCAGAACATCGACGATATTAAGATTCAAGATTAAACAACTAATAAACAATCAGTTCATGTAGAAAAAAAACTGTTTAAAAAAATTATAACATAAGACATTTATATATTCCTAATTGAAAACGAATATATTTACTACAATGCAAGTATCTTTTTGATCATCTAGAGATGAATTTGAAGCTCCGCATTCAAATTTAATTTAATTAAAGAAAAATATCTCAAAAATTACCCATTTACCTACCAAGGTATCGGTTTATCAATTATAAATAAGTAATGCAAATTCTCTATTGATTGAAGATGGAATCAGTTAATTTTTGTCTGTGGTATATTTGTATTGTTACATTAACTATAAATCCTATTTGACTTTCGCCATTTTATGTTGATTTCACTCAAAATATGAAATAAACGACTCAAAATGGATATTAAAATTGAACCAGACGATGAAATAACATCATCAAATACTTCAGAGAACATTCAATATGGTTCTAATGGCGACAATAAGGCGAATGGTACCTGGAATGAAGACCATTCCGTTAACAACACAGATTGCGGTATTGTGAAGCAAGAAAGATTTGAAAATGACTTTAGTCTCGAATTGAATGAAGTAAGGGTAAATGTATTGTTAATTAAATATACTTTAAAACATGGTACTTCTTTTCTATGGGATAGTTAATTATTACAATGTAGTTCTGTATGATATTTAAGTTCAAATATGATTTTGATTGTTGATGTAGGGACGTGGGTCAAACATGCTGTTTTTACAACGAAAACTACCCAAAATTATATTTTATAAATTAGAACAGTCTTATAAATCATTAATAACGTGAGAAAACGTTGGAATACTGGTTTAACGATTCCAAGTAAGAAGATTGCAGCTATTGTGCTTATTCTTTTCATCTCATTGAATGGTGATGAGGCTTCCTGATGTAATCTTGATGGTGGTGACACCGGGCGGTGATTCATTAATCTCGATGTCCCACACGGTCTTGAAGTTCTCTCTGCTTCGGCGTCGTGTGATCATCTATTTATTTCTTCTGCTGGTCCGGGTCCTGACAGGCAGGAAGGAAACGGTAGGAAATCAGGGGGGCTTGAGAAGTAACACCCTCCGAGGCCTCACGTAATTTGTGTTCTTGTGCAATCGTCAAGTTAAGTGGGAACGCAGACATGACAAAAATTCATGTTTTCGAACCCAGATCGATGAAATAAAAATTACCTCTTCTATAGCAACTTCTGTTGTTCGTTGATAGCTGTCGTGTTATTAATAATAAACGAATTTTTTGTAGAGGTTCGCCAGTTACTCTCAAAACACACTAAAGATCGAATGGGAAAATTCCAAAGACACAATTCCTGAACATGGACGTCCAATTAAAATGGAAAGTTTTGACGTAGGCGAATGTTCAAATGTGGTAAGTTTTAATCATTTATATTATTTATCAACAATCCGGTCGGTAGTCGAGTGGTAAACTTCGTTGTTTTCATTAATTAATTATTCAATTGATTTATGGATTGGGGCATCACGAGTTCGTTTACTACAGGAATTGTCGTATCTCTCCCCTTCTAGAACAGTGATTCCTACGGACTCCCAGGCGTTTTTATGACCGCTGAGGTAGTTTGTGGCAATATAAAAAATATCTGTGACACATTTTCAGTATTATCAATGTTGAAATAAATAGCAATTTGTTGAGTGTTGGACTATTTTGCAAGCAGACCCACAAATTCAGGTGTATCGATACGAATACATGAGGAATTTGTTGAATAATCTACAAATGAGTAGCGGAACACGATATTTGCACAAGGATACCACAAATTCTGGTTACAAATACCAATTTTATGTCTTCCTTATGGGTCATTGTACAGAAACTGTTGATTGCTTTCCCATCTTCCTTTTTAGTGGAACATGGATTTAGTGCAGTTATAAACCTGGTCATAATTTAAATATCAAAATGTTTTATTTTTACATCACCATTTGTCGGAATCCGTAGCGTAGTTGGTAGCGTCATTGGCTACGGTTACGGATGTCTCGGGTTAAACTCCAGTTGCGGACGGTTTTCATAAATTCGTCTTTGAATCGATTTATGGATTTCTGTTCGAAGTCTGAGTGTTTGTGATGTCATTCTATTCTCACGGGGCGTAGCAAGATGGATTATCTAACAATAAAAGAGAGTTTGAAAAACTGTTAAGATACCTTCAAATATACCGCACTCACTACACACCGTTAGGAACGGATGTGTGAGAGAGAATTTTTAGACATCACAAACTCTCTTACACAAATCGATTAAAAGATCAACTTATGAAAACTGTCCGCACATTTGTAACCTTAGCCAACGACTTACCAACAGCGCAACGGACGCCAACAATCTTTTTCATCAAATTTTCTATATAATAAATCATTTAATATTGTGTTTTTGTTTTAGTGTCCAACTACCAAAGCCGAATCCACATGTACTTTTGAACTACCATTGAAACGCTCGTCTCAAAATCAATTATCCACAACGCTTTATATGAAAGAACAAAACGTAAAAACGGAAATTTTGCAAGGCAAAATGGTCGCTGTAATTGTGCTAGAAAATGGTTTGTTCCATGAGCGAAATTTTGTATGCGGTGTTTGTTTTAGTTTGTTCCCAACATCAAATTTACTCAAGCAACACGACACTGCCCATGTTCAGAAATTGAAAAATGGGGCAAAAAAGACTTTCAGATGCCATCAATGCGATTTTAAATCTGCGTACGCCTGTCTGTTGAAAACACATAAAATGAAACACTCGGGCGAGAAGCCCTTTAAATGCGACCAATGTGATTATAAAAGCGTTCAATCGTGGGAATTAAAATCGCATAAATTGAGACATCAGATTGGAAAAATATTCAAGTGTGATCAATGCGATTATAAATCTGCTTATTCATGGAACTTAAAAGCACATAAAAAGACACACGCAAAAGAGAAAATGTTAAAATGCGAAAAATGCGATTTTACAAGTGCGCACGCGTCGAGTTTTAGGTCACACAGAATGAAACATACAGGTGAAAAACCGTTTAAATGTGAACAATGCGATTATAAAACTGCTTGTTCGTCTAACTTAAAAACACATTATATGTCGCATACAGGAGAAAAACCTTTCAAATGTGACGAATGCGATTTTAAATGCGTTCAAGCCGCACATTTGAAATCGCATAAACTGATACACGTAAATGAAAAACCGTTTAAATGTGGTCAGTGCGATTTTGAATCTGCGTACGTGTTCAATTTAAAAAAACACAAAATGACACATACTGGAGAAAAGCCGTTTAAATGTGATCTATGTGATTTTAAATGTGCGTACTCTCAATATTTAAAACATCATAAAAAAATACATACCGGTGAAAAACCGTACAATTGTGATAAATGCGATTTTATATCTGCGCATGCGTCGAACTTAAAAATACATACAATGTCTCATACTGAAGAAAAACCTTAAAGTGTGATACTATTGGAAACGCCCGTCATAGATGACGGTGTTTAAAATGAAATACTGAACGTCTAAAGTAGCTTTTCTTTAGTTTCGATACTGACCAACTGATTGTTGTTTGTTTGCCTCGGAAAACCATACCCGCTCCATATTCGGAACAAATGTCCATCACGTTTCTCTGTCCCACGCCAGTCTCCTCGTTTCCTCCCAGGTCATCGTATGGATGTTCATCAGCAGCGTTCCAGTGCGACGGAATCCATCTGGTTGGTAGAAGAGACAGGCAGGATTGAAACTCCCTTGGGGTATCCACTGCACGTGTCCAAGCAAGGTTTTCTTATTTTAGACGTAATATGAGGCTGGTCCGTCCACTCTCTTACCTCCAAATTCCTGACTAAATCAAACCAGCGTACTCTTGTTTTTGCCTCAAACATTTGTTTTCAAAGCACAGTATATGGTTACCCTGTGCTTTGGTGAGGTGCCATGACTCGACATGAACGAGCACAACCGTGAGTCCCAGACTGCGCAGACGCTTAGGTCACGAACAAATTTAACACCTACATGTGAGTGATAATAATAAAACGTCTACAATCCATGCCCAAATATCGGTCTGGGTTATTCTATATAAACTTATGGGTGAGAAACGATGTAACATCATTAAAGCAATACGATATTTGCGGAGAAACACACTTAAAAATATACAATGACTTACTTGTACACAAAATATACACATTTTAAATCACATAAAAGAATAATGACAATTATGCTGTTCAGAGTTCTTTCGGCGAGTGACGACAGAAATCTTATTCAGAGACCGATCAAAGAATTACGTTTGGAGAGCACGAACTGAATGAATCCAGTTCGTCCTTTACTTATTTATACTATAGTTTGGATTATTGAGATTTTGTACACTTCCATGAATTTTGTCACTAACGACCCGGGTTTCGCCTTTCGGCATCTTCAAGCATTCGAGCACACGAATGGACTCGAACTGAGAGACAGTAAACAGTGTCTAATTCTAATGAAATTCCATCAAGCACCCTCAGTCGATGTCTTAAATTATACTATAGTGTCGATTTACTTGAAATCGTCATAACATATTTTGAAGAGTGCTCACTTCTTACGCAGTGTCTGTTGAATATTGAATATCGGTCAATTAAATAATAATCTTGACAAAAATGACAAGTATAATGTTTCGTACATGCAAGTATTACGTTTCGTAATCGTAATAATACCGATTCAATAAATGTATAAATCGTGTTAACAATGTAAAATTCATTGTATTTATTATTATACTGCACACTCATATGCTCCACATTAAAGGCGGGCATGCGTATTTATTTACTAATAAATGGGTTAAAAAATAATCATGTTTTTTTTTATTCAATTTTTTTTGTCAAGCTGATAGAGTACGATAGTACCATAGACATAATATAAGAATTAAAAACAATATTCAAACCTGTGAACACAGCATTTAAAAGGTACAAACGCTCAAAAGCGTTGTCCGATTGATGATCAATTTATATTTAAATATTTAGGTATACGATGGCACGAAGCCGAATAACTATTCAACAATAATTCCTTCAGAACTAAATACCTTATATTTTATTTTATTTCAGATAATAAGTTTTATAGGAATGATAGAATTCTGTATATAAATCAATGACCGGGCCCGTGGTGCAGAGGTCAACGTCGTTGGCTTCGATTGCGGATCTCACGTGTTCAAATACCAGTGCAGACAGTTTCATAAATTAATTTTTCAATGGATTTCTGTGTTATCTCAACTTCCCTTCGACCCATCGAATCTTTTAAAACTGGGCCTTGCAAAAGCGATTGGCTTACCACTAGTATAGGACTAGCCTAACCTAACCTAACCTAACCTAACCTTATACTTCTTTCCCTACTGTCTTCAAAAATAAAGTATGAGCAACTAAGTAACGTGCGTGAGTCCATTACTTCACATCGGGAGCGGATATGGTTTAAATAAATGGCCTCTTAATGGAGGTATCTCCAAATAAGTTCTTTCTAGAAAAACTGTTTGTTACTAAGATCCTCAAGCTCTCTTTCATTTGAAGAGAGTAGGGAAGAAAGGATAGGGCTAGGACAAGACTATTCGTAAGTTAGTCGCTCCGCTTTTGAGGATCGGATGGGTGGGAATTTTAGACAACACAAATATTCACGACTACCAATCGAAATCGATTGAAAGATCGATTTATGAAACTGTTTGCATCAGGACATGAACCGTAGACAACGACATTACCTACAGCGCTACAAAGCCGATGGAGTCAAATCAGTATATTAAAATGTAAATCGAAGATATTTACTATTTTAAATATTTGTTTAGTAGAAAATAATACAGTAGAAATACAAATCAACAACTCATTATGGAAAACCAGGTGGAATAACCCCGTTAGACAGTCCTAGGTCTTGATTCCGTGATGATGATTGATGATAACGATTTGTTTTCCATTTAAGTAAGAGAAATGCAGGTATTGTGCTTACCTTTTTCATCTGAGTGAATAGTGACGTGCCTTTCTAATGTAATCTTGATGGTGGTGACCTATTCCACAGATAATTCAAACGTTTAAAGGCCGAAGTAACTAATTGTCACTTCATAAATACGGAAGCGTTTACCTGGACACACGATTTTACTTACTTTTTTCTCTTCAAAATGATTCCAAGCAAATCTGACTATTTTATACAATTTTAACTTCTTCCATTATATTCTAATAAATAACAGATAATGTGAATTGTCATTATTAAGTCAAACAACCGATGTCCCAGACGGTTTTGAAGTTCTCTCTGTTTAATCATTGTGCGATCATCTGCTTTTTTCTTCTGCCGATACGGGTCCTGACATTATCAACCAAATAGTCGGGATGGAAAGAGGAGGGAATCAGGGTGGTTTGAAAAATAATACCCTCCGAGGCCTCACGTAATCTGTGTGCATGTGTTCGGTGTAATCGTGTTGTAGTGTTTTGATGCTGGTGTCGTGCTCCAGAATAGGATCGATGTTAAGGTCTCTGTTTGACTTCATATTTCTAATTTATTAATTGGAGTTTTATCAATCAATATTAGGGAATTTATTTGTAAGCTTCCCGGTTACCATACATATTTTTTTATACTGGCAGCACTTTAATTCTATCACGAAAGACTTCTATTGTTTATTCTTTTGTATCTATTGACTGAAATAGAAAATGGATATAAAAAGTGAACCAGATGACGTGGAGCGTGCTGCAGATGAACAAGGAATGAGTAATGTTTGGTTTGAAATTCCAATGAACCAACCAGACAAGACAGAAGATTTTGAGGTTAATTTTCTACCTATACCTCTTGAGTTATATATTATTATTTATTCAGGAATTTTTGACGGTTTGTTGACTATGTTTATGCTATAGTCACGTTGCTTGGTTATAATAATTGGTTTTCATTTACCGGTGCGAACTCATTTAATATCACAAATTGCTCTAAACGACAAACTGTATCAGACAAAATCAATATTATTTCGCTGCCAAAGTGACAAATAATTAATGAAAAATTAGTGTTATTGAATAGAAATTTGATTTATTCATTGAATTGGCATTTAATTAATGGTAGAAATCCATTATATTAGGATAACATACCAAAGTAAAGTTCTACAAAATTTTATTTGTTAGTTGATAGCCAATTTGAATTGTTGAGATTTTGTACGTTTCCATGTATTTTGTTACTAACGACGCGGGTTTCGCCTTTCGGCATCTTCAGACATTCGAGTACACGGATGGACTCGAATCGACAGAGAATAAATAGTTTTGAATCTAAATCTATTGATCGAGATATGTTTTTTGATTATTCAGGAAATAACGGTCAGTATACCAAACATCAAATCGGAAGTGGACCTACAATGGTCTGCCAAATGCGGGAAAGCTTATGAAACCACTGCATCCACCATCAAACGTGAAGAACCTGATGATGGAGGCGAATTTTCGTATTCTTCAATAAACCAGGTATTGCTAATTTACAATATTACTGTGACAGATTATCGACTCTTGTTTCTTTTTTTGCGTTTCGTCTTGTTTGTTCTCTTATAACCTTCCCGTTACCATAGGTGCACCAAGATTGCCATACGAGTTGAAAACATTAATATCTTGCTTATTAGGTTTTATATAAAATTATGATTTTAGCTATTTGTAGATAACATAGTTATGTAATAAAATTCAAAACTCTGATGACAATATTATTCCAAACTCAATGAAAGTGATAGCGATATATAAAATTCTATACACAAGAGTGACGCACGATATATATTGTTAAGTTGAGACAAAGCGAGAAATGGTATTAGTTAGAGGGAGAAAGGACCCGATGCATCTTCGCTTGTAGTTATTTTTTATGCAGCGGCATGTGGCGGAGTTACTATCTCTATCGCACAACCTCACTTGTATATGAGCAAGAAGGATACAAGAGCGTACACCCGCAAGCCCTTGTATCTCACTCGCACCCTTCACTTTACATGGCATTGAGCGATAAAGAGAGAACGGCACGTCACTCGCTTATTGTGTTTGTTAAGACATGCTTGCACCTTATGTGACGTGCTTTCTCCATGTCGTCTATATCTCGATTATATTACATGAAAATATGTAAATTGCAAGCTCTAGACACAAAATAAAGTATAAAACGATAGCAACATGATATTTAAAAACAGAATAACCCTTTTGAATCGATCAATTAGCTTTAAAATGCTCAATTACATGACCAAGTCCAAGTGACATAGCATGTGTCGACCACGGCTGGTAACGTGTTTTTTTTTGTTTTTTAGCACGGACTGGAAAAAGTTAAGTTAATCATAAATCAAACAACTTGATATAGAGTCTTGTTTCAAACATTGATCTAGCGACCAGATGAGTATCTCAGCTAACATTAAAAGTGCTATCTATAGGAATGGAAGTATTATGCAAAGCAAGTGAATCTTAAATTCTCTTAAAAGCCCTTCCAAACGACGCTTTATTTAACGCAAGAATGTATTGAAAAGAATTTAGACATTCTTTCGACACTATCTATACTCGAATTCGAAACTGTGAAATTTGTTAATGTGTCATAATTAAATTTATTGTTTTTATTACCTTACAGAATATTAAACCTGATGTCGATTTCCAACAGTCGAGCGCCAGCAAAACGATTACGAATTTCAAAGTGCCCGTTTTTAATTACGAAGAACCAGATGATTACAACGAGTTTTCGTATTCAGGAAGTGAATCAACCGCTCAGGTATAATTTTTTATTTTCAATACGGTCACCCAAATCGGTCAGGCATAAAATATTGACACTTCCACAATTTCAGAGCATGCCCATCCACCTTGTCCACCTCAGTGGATATAACACGGTTAATGATATCTTACTGTTAAAGGCGAGTCGCGCGCTGACCTTCATTCGTAAGGACACGACGTGCCAGTCTTTGTCTTGCTTCCGTTCCGAAGTATCCCGTAAGAATATATCTGTAAATCTCACCCTTAAAATATAAGTAAAACATTAAAGTATATTCAGCGCAAGGGTGACGAACCTGCGGCCGTATATGGTCTCAGGTGCGGCCTTTTGACTGAAATACTACTTCACTTTCATTTACAAAATAATGTACATTCATTCTATGTGGGTAAAACCACACGTACATTAGATATAAGGGTATCAGAACATTTAGCTGCCTTTAGATTAAAAAAAGAAACTTCGACATTCCCAAATCACTTGCTAATGGAGAACCATACGTTTAATGCGGATGATGGGGTTAAACTGTTACATCAAAACATAGGGGAACATAAATTATTTTATCAAGAAATTTTGGAAATCAATAGAGCCCAGTTAAATTCCTTGCCAATTCTGAATGAGCAGCTGAACCTTCTTAATTCACCGTTATTATATCCTATACGTTGAAACACCTAACAGATGTTACTAAATGTGGAATTATTGTATATATTTACTCTTTCGTCGAATTGCATCCCGTCGAAACCTCGAATGCTATTATAATTGTAAAATCACTGGTAATTCTAATATTAGTTGGAAAGCGGCAATTCGCCACTCTGTTAATGTGTTGTTTACAAAATAAGGATTAAGGCGATTCTCGAAATGTTAACAGAGTGGCTCCCAGACGTATAATATTTTACCTCGTAAATAATATTTGTCGTATTTGTATCTTCTATATAAACGTTAGACACTTTTTACTATCTGTCAGTTCGAGTCCATTCGTGTGCTCGAATGCCTGAAGATGCCGAAAGGCGAAACCCGAGTCGTTAGTGAAAAAATACATGGAAGTGTACAAAATCTTAATAATCACTTATATCAATGTTTCTTAAATATTGCCTTCCGACAGGAAAAGACTCGTCTCCCCTATAATAGGGTATGCGATAACGGAATAACCTTAACCGGGATCTCGGTATTTTGGTTATTTTTTTGTTTATTTTTTTACCCACTGGTTTTGTTTTAGTATTTAAAATTAAGTAAAATCAAAATTACAAAGTTGTTAATTTAATATTTTTATGCGTTATCGAATTGACAATTATAATATCGTTTTAGTTTCACTGTTAAAATACGATCAAGCTTAACCCACCAATGAGTAAAATTTATTTAAGATATCGACTGAGGGTTCTTGATGGAATTCATTGTAAAATTTGAATCTTCTTTGTATAGAGTCGTTTCGCCATTGCTTAACCAGTTAAGTGACAGGTGTACTTTCAAAAGGGATTTCTTTCGCTGTTACTCCATTAAACAGGGATTAATTAATGTAACCAACTAAAAATAAAACAGTTAATACTGTACCAAGCATGAAATAATAGATGTTTACAAAAAAAATGCCAATTGTCCCAGTGGTCGGCCCCCAAAATCCAATGGTCGGTCTTTCGTTGCCCAGTGTTCTGCCATCACTATGAACCGTCATGAATATCGCGAAATAATCTACTGATAGTAGACAGAACAATAAAAAACATAATGATGCAAAGCATGACAATATAAAGTATATTTTGTTAGCGATCCCCATACAACATGAATTTGTCGAAACTTACCAAGTAAAAATGTGCTTTTTTTTTAAATTGCGTATTGCATCATATAGGTCAGTATAGTGCCGAGAGTGGCAAGACTACCTACACCATTTTAAAAATCTGTTTTATTAAATATATCCAATATTATTTAAGTTTTAAGCTCAAAGGGCCGACTAATGGCGACGGCTGACTTTAAAAACAATCACTCTTTACGTTTTGTCACTAACGGCTTTTAACATCTACATGACTTTTAATACACGAATGAAATCGAAGTGACTTTATAATACATTATATATAATAGATTCTTTTAGTGTAAGAGCAGTTGGGTCCTCAATTTATTCGGTTTCGAATCTCCGAAAGTGCAAAACGTATGTTAATATACAACTTTAAACGATTCCAACTAAAATTTAATCTTTCCTTCTTAATCGTACGTTTATTTTCTTTATTTCTAGTTTCCGACAAACGCTGAAGTCTCAATTACAAACGAATCAATTTCAACGGAGACTAAACACGGCGTTTGTATGACAAATTTAAACGAATCGGTCGATAAAGATTCGTCTCCTGAAAACAGTTCATTTGAATCAACTCTTTTGCTCAAATCGCACGTAAATAGTCACAAAAAATCACAAATTAAAACCAAAACAAAAAGAAAAAAGTATAAATGCGACCAGTGTGATTTCGAATCCTTTTTAGCTAATTTAAAAACACATAAAATGACACACACCGGTGAAAAGCCTTTCAATTGTGATTATTGTGAATTTAAATGTGCGCAATCAGCGTATTTGAAAAAACATCTTATGTCACACAGAGGAGAAAAACCGTTTCAGTGTGATCAATGCGGCTTTAAATGTACGCATTCGTCTGGTTTGAAAGCTCATATAATGACCCATACAGGAGAAAAACCGTTTAAATGCGACCAATGTGACTTTAGGTGTGCCCAGACTTCAAATTTAAAAAAACATAAACTAACACATTCAGGTGAAAAAACTTTTCAGTGTGATCAATGCGATTCTAAATTCGCTCAAATATCGTACTTGAAAAACCATCAAATGTTACATATAGCTGATAAACCTTTCAAATGTGAATATTGCGAATTTAAATGCGTACGAAGTACTGATTTAAAACGACATATAAAACTACACACAGGAGAAAAAACGTATAAATGCGACCAATGCGACTTTACCTCTGTTTACGCTAACCTAAAAACGCACAAAATGAAGCATACAGGCGAAAAACCGTTCAACTGTGACCAGTGCGAATTTCGTTGTGCGCATTCTTCGTATTTAAAAATACACAAAATGGTTCACAGCGGTGAAAAACCGTATAGTTGTGATAAATGTGAATTTAAATGCGCACATTCGACTAGTTTAAAGACTCACAAGATGACACATAGCGGTGAAAAACCGTACAAATGCGACAAGTGCGATTTTAAGACTGCGCAATCGTCGTATCTGAAAAGGCACGCCTTTTCGCATACAGGTGAAAAACCGCTGAAGTGTGAGCTGTGTGACTATAAAACTATACACTCTTCGAATCTAAGGAAACACATTCTTTCACATACTGGCGAGAAAGCCTTTAGTTGTAATCAATGCGATTTAAAATTTGCGAGATCTGATAACTTGGTGAGACATAAAAAAGTTCACGATAATTACAGTACGTCAAAAAGTGATGAATGAGATAATAATTGAATTTTTTCCATGTCCGCTCTCAATGTGGAGCATATCGTCGTTGTTCTGGAAGAAGACACTAACTAAGAAATACCAGTTTTGTGCAATTAGACTTTTGTCAAATATTTGAAATGCGATATCTTTTTCATTTTGTTTGTTTGTACAAAGTTGTTTTTAAGTAAAAGCAAAATTTATAAAAATAAGTGTGTTTTTTCATACGGTAGAGTTTGAAATAATGAACAATTTGGTATAGCTAACTCAATATGCATATTTTCGATTTAGTGTTTTCTTCCAGAACAGCGAATTTTCCATGTGAACTGTTTGTTACTCAGTTGCTCAATGTCCTTTTTTTCGAAGAAAGTAGCAATAGAAGGATATTGCTAGGACAGGACTAGTGGTTAGCTACTCGCTAATTGCTCTCGCTACCATCCGTGAGTATTGGATGGGTGAGAAGAAGTTTTAGACATCACTCAGACTACGAACAGAAATCCATTGAAAAATCAATTTATGAAAACCGTCCGCACTGGAAATTGAACCAAAGACATCCGTAACCGTGAGGCCAACGACGCTACCAACTAGGCCACGGATACCGACAAATTGTATTACTATATCTTTTGAGAAGACCCGGATCGAAGAGAGGCGAATGGCTGGTTATCGAACGTCCTAGAAGGGCTAGGATCTCAAACAAACATCATTTCAAATCCGGTTCAACACTTATTTATTTTTAATCGAAGATGCATTGGTTTACAATTCACAAAATTACTATTCCTAACACATTAAACTGATTCTACATTTACATTTACTTGACACATGAATTTACTTTAAGTTATAATGCAAGTAACACAACAAACGATTTGAAATGACGTCCAATTCAAAACAATTCACATCGTCACCGGCGCGGGCCACGAGGCGGCTCACACATCAAATTAAAAGGACTCCTCTATCGTCGGACCCACCTTTTTCCGTCAAAAATGAACTCGGCCGATTTCTAGCAATCATTGTCGTTAACACTGTGCGATTTCAGTTATGGACCCTAATAAAACTTAAACTTAACAAAAAAAATCAGGGTGTCACTTTATTATAATAAGGTACAGATAGCTTTGTATTTATTTAATGTCATATCCTTTAAATTTGTATTATTTCCAATAAATAAATATTTTATTCTGAAAAATAGCATTTTGTTTTTTGTTACCCTTTAAATCATATCGAAATACAGAGGTCAATTTTAAATGCAAAAACTTTTATTAAACAAAGGTAGGATTAGCAACCTTGCCATAAAAAGCAAATTTCTCCTCTACACCGCTATCACCAGACCCATCATGACCTACGCGACCGCCATATGGACCACATTAAGAAATTACAGGTTATTCAGAATAAAACATTGCGACAAATCACGAATGAGCCGTGGTTTGTCCGCAACAGTACACTGCAAAGATAGCTGAACATCGATCCTATCCTGGAACATGTTGTGAAGCTGTCGAAGAAATTTTTCATGTGCCGTCAGCAGAGAAACAGGATAATGTAACTCATAAGCATAAGACAGAGAGAACACAAGAAAAATAATATGTCCGCTAAGAGAAAATCTTTCCTCAACTATTTTCTATTTCTATTTTATCTTTTAGGAAAGGCTAGCAAACAGTTGTCGGTATAGGAACCAGCCAGTTCTTTATTGGAAGCGTGTAATAAATTCGAAAAATTGTGGAATTTAATTGAGAGCGGTTTTTCTACCAAGTTCGCTTCCGATGTGAAACATATATATGGACGCCTAATGTAGGTATTTCAACATAAGATTTTTTAATAGAACTGCTTGTTAGTTAACTGCTCAACCTCTACTTTTCGAAGAGAGTAAGGATAGAGGGATCAGGAATCAAAAAATCGATTGAAAAATTAATTCATGAAACCGTTTGAACAGGAGACATTCGCAACCGAAGCCAACGACGCTGTATATTTGACCACGCGCTTAGATTTCAACAAATAAAACCTTTTCACTGACACATTTTACAGCGACACGACTGAGCACCTCAACACCAGCATCAAAACACGATTACACCGAACACACGCAGATTGAGTGAGGCCTCGGAAGGTATTACTTCTCAATCCCCCTGATTCCCTCCTGTCTGGTTGACGGCATCAGGACCCGGACCGGCAGAAGAAAGAATCAGACGAATGCACGAAACCGAAGCAGAGAGAACTTTGAGACCGTCTGGGACATCGGTAGTTTGACCTCCTCTCGAGGGTAAATAAACGCACTTATGCCTTTGGGCGGGAGTGCTGAGCACTCCTCTAACCAAAAAAACTAAAACTCAAGATTAATGAATCACCGCCCATCAAGATTACATCAGGAAGCCGCATCACCATTCACTGTCAAGGATAAGCACAATAGCTGCATTTCTCTTACTTAGATGGAACATAAATTATCATATTTAATACTATACCATACTGTAATGTTGTCTTTTTCGAAGATAAAATTGACGAGTTTTTCAAATTATGATTAATTATACAAAGAAAACGTAAACTGTAATGCATTTTTAATTATATGTAGAACTATTTTATTTACAACTAGTGAGTACCCGGCATGCGTTGCAATGCCACTCAAAGAAAGAAAGGGTTTGTGTTTTAATTCTGTTTATTGAACTGCTTTTGGATTAGAGGTCTGCAAAGGCCGAAATTTCATAGACTTATCCGGTTCGAGCCCGTCTACTTCAGGTCTGGCCAGACCCGAACCCGAGTTTCAATATCACACTTGTTATAACACAATATTTTTGTTTTTCGTCTGGTGCGTACACGAATAAATCAGAAGGTTTTTCCTAGATGTCGCTGTATGTAAGTATTTGATTTTTTTTTTCAATTTTTTTTTTTTCTTCAGAACCCTTCACGGGTGTGTGCACAACAACTCACCGAAGTTTCGTTGAAATCGTATGAATGGTAAAGGAACGCGTAAAGGACAAACAAACATTTATTTTATATAATATTTCCCGGCATGATCACAATAAGTCCTTCCTGAAAGTTTCGTCGCGATCGGTTGAGTAGTTTAGGAGCCTATAAGATCCGGACAAACCAACAGACATTCATTTTTATATATATAGATTATTAGCAAGATTTAATATTTATTGTACGACCTATTTCAAAGATAATTTAAAAGTTTAAAATTCGAAGTAACGCAATGTGACACCATGATTACGTAAGGGTTAATTTCTTTTGATTGACACTAATTAATTGACCGTAAAATCTGTTTTCATTTATTTATAGACTAAGATTTTGTGTATGACGGTGGCAGACACAAAGCAAGAAAAAGATGTCCATGGGTGTAACAAAAAAAGATGTCAAGTCCATGCCGAAAGGCCAACGTTTTTTGGCTTCGACATTCCATCAACATTGTTTTATTTTCAATTGATATTGAATATTTATGACCTCATTAGGGAGATATCTCAAATTTTTTTGACCAGTGGTTAGCTGATAGCTCTCGCTATGCTCCGTTTTTAGAATCGGATGGTGGAGATAATTGTAATCATCGCAAACATTAATGCCTTCGAACAGAATTCCATAAACTGTCCGTTCTTGTGTTTGATCATCTGAGTTCCGTTACCGAATCCAACGACGCTGATGACTACCCCACGGACCCGGTATTGAATATTTCCAAATATATCAATATGAATATCGACTTCGGAAAGACAAAAGGATGTAACCCATACCAAAAAATATTGTGTTTATCTCGCACATAACGTATTAATACATTATATTTATATCGACTGTAAAAAGACGAAAGGACTTATCACTCCGTCTCTTCAAAATATTTTTTTTTCAATTAATAACAATAATGTATACATATAATTTAAGACATCGACTGAGGGTGCTTGATGGAATTTCAATATCTAATTTGGATTATTGAGATTTTGTACAGTTCCATGTATTTTGTCACTAACGACCACGGTTTCGCCTTTCGGCATCTTCAGGTATTCGTGCGCTTGAATGCCTAAAGATGCCGAAAGACGAAACCCGGGTCGTTAGTGACAAAATACATGGAAGTGTACAAAATTTCATTAATCCGAATTTAATAATGTATACAATTTATTACACATTGTGGGCCACATCAACATTCACTGAGATGAAAAGGATAAGTAGAATAGCTACATTCCTTTTACTTATATATAAGACAAATCATCATTGTCATCATGAACAACTATTTGAAATACATTATTACGTCGACTTTTTCATTGTGATATTACATTCGTATTTTACAGTTTACGTATTTGTTATTATTGGCAATAAGCAAATTCTCGGAAAGAAATTAATATCATGTTTTAACGCGTAACACAATCAAATAATTATTAAAACCTAGACTTCACTAGAATAGCGTTTACTGTCTATGGCCGAGGTATCGCCTCATTAATCTATGGTGCCGCCATAGCCGGTTGTTTGTTGGTTCTATTTTGCAGAAACTTAATAAATATACAACCGAATTGAATAAACATGGACATAAAACAGGAACCGATCGATGAGGATTATGAGGAAAGAGATGACACACAGAACGATATCTGGTTCGAAGTCCCAATAGAGAGATCGGACAGTACACAAGATTTTGAGGTTAGTTCGGTAAATTTTACTTCCATTTGATTTATTTGAATTTGGTAAGGAACACAGTAATTCTAGATTAATTCGCATACGTTCCTCCATAGAAAATATTTCTGTCCAAATGCTTTACAATGTAATTCTGTTTTTATATCTGAAAATGTACTAAATTACAATAATTATGTGGGAGTTTTAAAATGCTGACTCTTTAAGGCATAGAAACAAGTTCTGAGATAATCGCATTTAAAGTGTTATATCGATTTCAAAGTAGGGTGACTGCTATAGTAATTGGACACTTAGGAAGTACTTTCCTTTAACAGTGTATAAGTCAAAAAAAATAAGTATTTAGGAAACATGTAAGGTATGTAGAGATGAGGAATTTAATGAGCTTCAAAGAAATGAACACAACAGTGATAAAAACAAAAGGTTTTTTTAGATATTTGTATTAGACTGAAAAGTATGGAAAAACATAGTCAACGACAGACTTACTTTTTAGAGTAGTTGTGTCACTATTTAAATCTCAATGAATATTTACAGCTTGTTACGAAATTAACGAAACTTTTAAAATAAAGAAAATGTCACTAAAATATCACTGTTTCTTAACGGATTCATTAACACAAACACGTTTTTTCACGATTTTGACCTGACTTCACATACGAATGAAGTTTTCTCAATATTGTCATCTAGTAGTGGATAATGAAAACTGCAGTTACATAGAGATAAAAAGACTAAACATATTTGTCCATTTCACACCAACAAGATGACACCGCCTCGTACTTACGGGGTGGAGAGGGGTCTGCAAGCCACTCAAAAACCGTCTAAAGACTCTTCTAAGTAGGCTAAATATCATTAAGGAGATGGTGTTTAACAGCACTGAAAAAATCGCCGCACTTCTCAATAGTTTCAGTTTAATCTCCATTGGTAATTTAAGTAATTATTTAAAGTTTCAATTTCATCATTACCTGGCAATGAATTTGAAATTTGCCTGTGTTCGAAAAAAATTTCAGTGACAAAAGTTATAGCGTAGACAAAACGAAACCATTTCTCGGTCCGCCATCAGATACTGTTTTCAAGGAATTCGCACAGGAAATGCAATGATGTTGTTAGTTTTAACGCCCAATTTATATCTGATTTATATTCCTTCATTTTTGTTATGCACAAGCCGAAGTTGATAAGTCCGTTAGCCTAAATCTTAGATCGCCTTGGAAAACAAAACAAATTCATTTATATAAAAATAGCGACACTTGTAGCGATTCCTCAGTTAATGTTCGAACGGATAATATATATATAGTGAGAAGTCTTCAATAATAAATTCTTTTCAAGCAATGTTGATGTGTCACGTGCGCACTCGTCCAAAAGGTTTGGTACCTATCATGTAAAATTGGTCAAGTGCCCTTCGGCGCGAGGAACAAAAATTTTATAACATGTTTTGTCAGTTGAAATTGGGGATTCGTCAGCAAAGGGAAACCGTCACCGGAGGCGACGCAGGGTTGTTTTAAAGGGGGGGGGGGGGGAGAAAAAGTGGATTTGATCCAAAGAAAAAACTCGCGGGTCGAGCTCGAAATTTCGGCCGGGTGCCGATATTTCAAAATTTCAGTTGACGGAATTCGCGGTCGTTAGTATCCGAGGGGCAAGTGTGTTGTGTGTCTCCCGAAACCCCCTGGGTCTTATAAAAGTGTCTGAATATTTGTTTGTAAAACAGTGTAATAAAGTGTAGTAAGATTGTAACAAGCCTAATTCTTCAACAAATAAATACGAGAAAACAAAGGCAATAGAGTGTCTCATTGATGTGTCATTGTCGACAAACCTATGTGTGTTCTTCCTTTTGAAAACTCCGTATTAAAGAATGCTTAACTACTCTTATCTTGAAAGTTTAAAGTTGAAGTGTCCAATAACTATCGCCGTCCAATTACTATAGCAGTGACTCTACTCTCTCTCTCTCAACTACATTTGTTTGTTTTTTAAAAAGGCTTCTTTTTGACATAAAAACCATCAGATTTGGTATCGACGAGTTAACGTTATTTCATGTTTTCTGCCGTAATAAAAAAATAACTATATGACTTAATCTAAATATCGATAGCAGGGACAAGGCATGTAAGTAATAGAGTAGAATAATCTTTTATAAACCTAAATTTATGAAAAATATTCGTGTATCACGAAAGGAAACGTTGGAATATAGGTTTAACGATGATATGTTTCATGTCTCTTAAGTTCCAACCTAACTAAACAAAACTAAGAAAAAATGGTGGCCTGACATGACAGCTCTTGATCGCTTCAGAGAGTACGTGAAAGTATGTAAAATTCAATCTTTTAAGGTAGAACAAACCAAACCAGACCAACTTTAATATAACCTGTTACAACTTAACTCATAATTGTGTGTAGTTTTCGGTGAAAAATATCATTTTTAGCGCTTAGCCTTGCCTAAAAATACTGTTGAGATACCTCGATTAGGAGACCATATGCTCAACGGTGGGAGCGGATACGGTAAAAAAATTTAGTTCTTCTAATAGAGAATAACCTTTTGTTAATTTACAATTACCTAGGTTCCTAGCTCAACACCAGAAGAAAAGAAATCACGAACCCCCATACCAGATATCTGAAATATTATACTGAAAAAAAATCCATTCATTTTTTTATTGACCTTTCCGGGACTTTAACCCAGCCGCATCTGATCGCTAGCGTACAGCTCTTACCACTAGACCACCAAGCCGAGAAGGTTAAACACGTGTGGTCTTATTATAGACCTGGAGTGAATGACAAGGCATTCAAATAGCTTATTGCGTCCCAAAGATGGCGAGTGTACACACTTTTACATGTGAATGCTAAATGCTTATTGAGTTAATGTCCATTCGTTCTGTATATGACGCTTTAAACTTGTCAATATTACTTTTCGTTATACCCACCATCACCTTCTACAGTTTCATACCTTTCTTAGATTACATTGTATTTCGCAGGGTAACGACGTAAGTCTTTAAAAATTTTATCTTTATTTTTTTTCAATACATCTTGCATTAAAGAAGTATGATTTATAAGTGCTTTTATGAGTTAAAATTTGTTCTCCATGAGACGTTTTGTGAACTCATTGAATGCATTGGGATTTGCCGAAGACGCGACCAAGTTGGCATGAACGATAAGTTTAAGAACTGTCCAATAGTGATCTGATGAGTATTGGTTCAAGAACCGGAAAAGTGACTATCAAATTCACATTGATTCAATCATATTTCGGTTAATTATATTTTAAAAATAAATCTGGCATTACAGCAAACGGTCAATGCTTCAAATATTTTTATGTCACAATTGATAAACTCGAAGGGAAAGGACATCGCAAGCAACCCTGTTTAATTAATCGAATTTCATTTTTTTGAAGTTGTCGGCGTCCGTGGTGCAGTTGGTAGCGTCGCTGGCTACGGTTGCGGATGTCTCGGGTTCAATTCCCGGTGCGGACGTTTTTCACAATAGATTGACCTTGAAATCGATTTATGGATTTCTGTTCGTAGTCCGAGTCCCCCATCCCACCCATCCCATCCTCACGGGGCGTAGTGAGAGCGATTAGCTAACCACTAGTCCTGTCCTAGCCCTATCTTTCTATCCCTACTCTCTTCGAAAAAAAAGAGAGGTTGATCAACTGAGTAACAAGCAGATCTCGTAGAAAAATTCTGTTAGTTAGGAGACCATATGCTCCAAATTGGAGGCGGATTTTGTAAAAAAATGAATTCTCAAAACATGTAACATGCGAGTTATTTTTATAAAATCCAAAAATATCTAGAGCCTTAGCCTTATTTATTAGCGGTAACCCAAATATTGATTGTTAACTTATGTAAATATGTCTGTCTCCAAAAGATGTGCTACCTATGCCCACTCTAAACATTTGTTATTTTGCTTTTATGTATTGATTTAATTCACTTCCTTCTTTTTTGCTTACCACAGGGCGAAGTAATAGATGTTGCCAACATAAAGCAAGAAAAAGATTTAGACCTGGACGATTCATACGAGATGAGCGAAGACCCATTACCCTGTGAAAGTAATGCAGGAGTAAGTTCCTTCTCGCAAAGCAATGAGGTAAAAAGACTTACAAGTGAAATATAATTATTTAAATACCAACCGCTAAAAAAATCATTATATATAGATTTTGTCGAGTCCGTTGTGTGGTGGTTAACGTCGTTGGCTTCGGTAACGGATGTCTCGTGTACAAATTCTCGGTACAGACAGTATCATAAACGGATTTTTCAATTGATTTATGGAATTCTGTTTGAAAGCATGGATGTTTGTGATGTTTAGAATTCTCATCCAATCGTGAAAAGTTCACTAAAAGAGAGAGTTTGAACAACTAAGTAACAAGCAGTACGCTTAGACAAACTTCTGTTGAGATACCTCCATTAGGAGTCCATATGCTCCGCATTTGAAGCGGTAATGGTAGAAAATATGTATATCTATCATCGGCGTGAGGTGAGTGTATTGCATTATCTTTATCACTCAACCTCACTTGTGTATAAGCAAGTAGGATAAAAGAGCAAATGCAGCATGCACTTATACCTCGCTTGCACCCTTTACTTTACATGTGATTGAGTGAGAAAGAGAATAATTCACTTCACGTGGCTGATATACATATATATATATATATAGGATCCGTGGCCGAGTCTTTAACATCTTTGTTTTCGGCTGCGATAGATGTCTGATATAATTCCCTCTCTTTACCAATAATCTCTATTTCTGTGTTTACCTTTTCCCTCTGTCTACCTCTCTAAAAAGAGAGGTTAAACAACTCGGGAACAAGTAGTGGATACGAGGGCAGGAATAAACTCGCATAGGAAAATTGGGAAAAAACAATTTTAATATAGTGAAATTTGAACTAAACATTTTGTTCAAATTTGGATTATTGAGATTTTGTACACTTCCGTGTATTTTGTCACCTTCATGCATCTTCAGGCATTCGTGCGTTCGAATGCCTGAAGATGCCGAAAGGCGAAACCCGGGTCGTTAGTGAGAAAATACATGGAAGTGTACAAAATCTCAATAATCCAAATTTGATATTGAAATTCCATCAAGCACCCTCAGTCGATGTCTTAAATTAAAAACATTTTCTTATTTTATCCTACTGTAAGTGAGTTCTACCAAGTAAATGCCAATTCAATCATTTTTTTTTATAATTAATGATAATTGTGTATCATTTTTAGCATTCGGTTCGATTTATTTTAAAAGCCTGGTGTTTTTGACATATACACACATTGTATCCCAAAATATCAAGTCATGGCGAGTTATTATTTTGGTGATATAGATGGAAGCAAGGAACTTATATTGAAATCACGTATGAAGTCTATTTATACTTGAAGCCAACACAGAGTAAGGATTGAAGGATAGGGCTAGGACAGTGGTATAGTGGTTAGCTAATCGCTCTCGCTATGCCCCTTCAGGATCGGATGGGTGGGAGGGGGGTTTTTAGAAATCGATTGGAAGATGAATTAATGAAAACCGTCCGCACCGGGAATCGAACGCGAGACATCAGTCACCCTATAAAACTGCGCCACGGATTCTGGCGATAAACAGTTTATTCCCAATTTTCACCAGAAACAAGCCTTTCTCGTATAAAATTTGAGTTTCATTTTCAGGGCCCCACTTTAAAAAACGCTGTATTTATAAAGCAAGAACCATCACAAGACTCTACAGTAGACGAAGAAATATTTCCAGTTAAAATAAGGAAGACCCCGAAAAAAAACGGAAGAAAAATTGACCTAAGCAAAAAGAAGGCACTCTCTGAAGAAATGCCATTTAAATGTGATATGTGCCAATATCAATGTAAGCACTCAATTCATATGAAAATACACGTCAGGACACATTCGGGAGAAAAACCTTTCAAATGCGATGAATGTGACTATAGATGCTCGAGGGCCACCAATTTGAAGAACCATAAAAGAGTGCACAGCGATGAGAAGTTATTTCAGTGTGATATATGCGATTATAAATGTAAGCGCTCCGGTAACTTAAAAATACACCAAGCAATCCATTCCGGGGAAAAGCCGTTCAAATGCGATGAATGCGATTACAGATCAACGCACACGTTTCAGTTGAAGACCCATCAGCTAATACACAAGAGCGAGAAGTTGTTTCAGTGCGATAAATGCGATTATAAATGTAACTATTCGGGTAGTTTGAAAATACATAATATGACGCATTCGGAAGAGAAGCCGTTTAAGTGTGATAAATGCGACTACAAATCGGCGCTATCCACGCGACTTAAAAGGCATGCGTTAATTCATTCCGAAGAAAAACCCTTCCAGTGTGATTATTGTGATTTTAAATGTAGGCAGACTGTTCATTTGAAGTCGCATCTATTGATCCATACGGGAGAAAAACCGTTCCAATGCGATGAATGCGACTATAAATGTAATCAGTCTGGTGGTTTGAAGTCTCACAAAAAGACACGACATCGTGTTAAAAAAAGCCAGTAAAATATTAACGTCTCAGTAATTTACTAAATTTTAGTAATTGTCGTCTTTTACGGGGTCTGTAGCCGAGTGGTTAAACGTTTTTACCTTGATTTTTATTAAAAGATATCAAATAACTTATTTTCATTCACAGTAATGCCGGGATATTTTTTTTGAAAAATAAAAAATAAAATGTAAAACTTTCGACGTTGACAGTTTGACTACAGACCCGGCACTTAAGAACAAGTTGTCAGCTAATGGCTCTCAATTTTAGGATTGGAAAGATGTTTTAATTAAAATATCCCATGCCTTTGAATAAATAATTTTATAAAAGTGTCGAACCCATGGACACTGCAACCGTGCTCTATTAAGATTGCATATGCTTCACACTTGTAGCGGACATGGTTGATAATTTATTTTTACCATAATAACGACGATAGCATAATAAAAACAAATAGCTTTTAACAATAATTCTCCAAAGCAAAATTTATTGCTATTTTATTATATCATAATAGAGTTCTATTAAAAAAAATAGTTAAATATTCGACAAATTTACTTGCCACGTCTCTTTTTTATGTTTTTTTTTTTTTTTAGAACTAAGCGATTAAATATTTAGATTAATTATCGAAGATAAGCGAGCAAACTGACATACAAACCCCTTGAAAGTTCATTATTAAAAAGAGGCGAAAATCCTGACTTGGAAATGTACTGTAGAGGCCAGACGCCCTTATATTAACAGGATGTAATGAAGCTAGAACTTCGTAGGCGGCCATACGATCCGTGTAGGGAGCGGATATGGCAAAAAAGACAAAGATTAATTATTCGGTAGTTAACTTAGCCAATATCTAATTTGTCAAATAATATTCTACCTGGCTTGAGGCATAATAATGAAAATGTAGCCAATTTGTAAGAAGTTGAGTGTTAGTATTTTTCAGTATTAAGTTTAACTAGTCAATAAACAAGAATGTAAAATTTTCGTAAACTAAATTTAGAATTGTAAAATTTCTTTTTAATAATAAATTAGAATTAAATTTAAGTTTTGTTTTAGACTTGTGTGTGACTTAATAAATGAACATTTCATATTATATTTGTTTTTTATTTGTTACAAATATATCTTTGGATATCTCCAATAAAACACACATACTCTCTTTGTTGAAGCGTAGTGCTCATTGAATGAATGTTGACAGGTGACAAGTTTAAAACATGTGGTGCAGTGGTTAACGTCGTCGGCTTTTGTCACAGATTCCAGTATGGACAGTTTTAATCGATTTGTGGATTTTTGTTTATAAGAATGGGTGTATGTGATACCTTCAATTTCCTCCCACTCAAATGGTTCTTAAATCGAGGCATAGAGAGAGCGATTAGCTAACCATTTGTCTATCCTAGCCATATCGTCTTCGTGAAGAATAGTTCGTAAAAACGTCTGTTGAGATACCTCCATGAAGAAACAATTGGGAGCGGACATTGTGTAAAAAAAAAACAGAATGTAGACTTAATGGCGTTTTTTACAGCAACTCCCTTTTTTAAATATCAATTAATAAAACTGTCCGTACAGTGATTCAAACACGTGAGCACCAACAACGCTTACCACTAGGCAATATTATTCAATTTGCATCAAACTCTCGATTTCGTTTACCGATTTATATTGAAAAATCAGGTGTCTGTCATGTTTACACTCCCTTCTACCTCTTTACATTGATCCTGCAAAAAACGAGGCGTAGTGAAAGCGATTAGCCAACCAATAGACCTGTCCTTGACCTTTTTCTATCCCTACTTCTTCGTAAAGAGAGGTTGAGCAACTCAGTAACAAGCTGTTCCCTATTGCATATATTGGCCAAATCATTTGTACGTCACTTAATAATATAGTTTCATTTCTAGCGTCATAACGAAACTGGTTTTTTTGCCAGAGCGATGGCCAAGAGTAACTTTGTGCCAACTCCTTTTCAATATAGCAAATCTTTATATATATAAATGAATGTATGTTTGTCTGTTCGTCCTGTATGCGTTCTTTTAGCATTTATCCGATTGCTATGAAGCTTTGGGGAATTGTTTTAGGCACACCCGTAAAGGTTACTGAAAAAAAATTTAATATTTAAAAAAAAAGGTCATGAGTCCACCATAAGGCAATACTATTCATAACTGAAACAATATATTTCACATGCATTATGTATGAATTTCGGTGGAAATATGGTAACAATAAGATTTATTGTTTTAAAAGTATGAAAAAAATCGTGCTTTTTTCGGGCTGAAAATTGCTGATTTTCGGGTCGGGTTTGGGTAAAATTAATTGTAATATTAAGGCTCGGACTCGGGCTGGGTCTGAAGATGTCGGAAAAATGGCATTGCAACGCATGCCGAGTATTCACTAGTCTATAAATAATAATGTATGTATAATTTAAGACATCGATTGAGGGTACTTGATGAAATTTCAATATCAACGTTCGTTAATTCGAGTTTACTCGTGTACTCGAATGTCTGAAGATGCCAAAAGGGTCGTTAGTGACAAAATACATGGAAATGTACAAAATCTCAACAATTCAAATTTAATAACGTAGCGCTCTTGTGTTTTATTGTATTATACAAATCTTAATGTATTAAAGAGAACAGGCAAACAGTATTTTAACATTTTATCGTTTATTTCATACATAAATTATTTTGTATGATAGTCTATGGTAACAACTGGCAGCACTGAACTTTTAATACGAAAAAATTATTGATTATTCAGCTGGAAGATATAAAATTTGATGAAAATGAATGTCAAAATAGAACCCGTTGACGTGAAATATGCCGCGGAAGAACAGCGCCCTAATGCGGTTTGGTTTGAAGTACCAATATTAACACCAGATGCTGAAAAAAATTTTGAGGTTGGGTTACCTTATATTTGTAAACCTTCACAAGACCGCCGAGCACGTTTTTTACTAGAAAAAGTTGCAAATTACACTAGATCAGTATACAATATGAAAGAAATATTAATAACTATCAATTGAAGGAGCAATACCTTCCGAGACCTCACGAAATCTGTGCGCGTGTGTTCGGTTTAATCGTGTTTTAATACTGGTGTTGGGATGGTCAGCCATGTCGTTGTTAAAGTATGTTTAAATTTATTATATACTAGTGAGTACCCGGCATGCGTTGCAATACCACTCAAAGAAAGAAAGGGTTTGTGTTTTAATTCTGTCTATTGAACTGCTTTTGGATTAGAGGTCTGCACAGGCCGAAATTTCATCATAGACTTACCCGGTTCGAGCCCATCTACTTCAGGTCTGGCACGACCCGAACCCGAGTTTCGATATCACACTTGTTATAACACAATATTTTTGTTTTCGTCTGGCGCGTAAACGAATAAATCAGAAGGTTTTTCCTAGATGTCGCTGTATGTACGTATTTGATTCTTTTTTTCAATTTTTTTCTTCAGAACCCTTCACGGGTGTGTGCACAACAACTCACCGAAGTTTCATCGAAATCGTATGAATGGTAAAGGAACGCGTAAAGGACAAACAAACATTTATTTTATATAATATTTCCCGGCATGATCACAATAAGTCCTTCCTGAAAGTTTCGTCGCGATCGGTTTAGATCGGAGTTAAGGAGCCTATAAGATCCGGACAAACCAACAAACAGACATTCATTTTTATATATATAGATGTATTATATTCATTTTTAGGGCTTGTCCACACATCTACAAAATATCAAATCGGAAGAAAAACATCTCCAACAACCTAAAATAAAATATGAAGCTTTCGAAAATGGCTGTGAAAGTTGGTCTTCTAAATTTGAAACCACAGCGAACGAGGTAAAACCATTTAATAAGGTTAATGACCACGGACTCGTATATGAGCCCTACGTCATACATGCAATTCTATTGAAAAAGTACTGGGTTATAATCGAGTTTGATTTCAAATGTCATCGAAAGATGGTGGTTTACAAATCAACACATTATTTAACAAAACATAAACAATAATTTTACCACACAGTTTTGTAAAACGTTAACTTTTTTCTGTCTCATAATATTGGTTATTGTTATTTACAAATTGCATAGTGATTTATTGAATGGGCCATACGGCATTTTTATGGTGCTTGAGTCGTTATGATAACCGTGGCCTGTCCCGGGGTGACTTGTAACATCTGCAACAGGGATGATAGAAGCAGGATTTTTTAGTAGATTTAAGTTTTTTTTCACTACACCACACAAGTATGCAATCCACAAATATAAAACCACTGCTCAAAAGGTATTGATTTATGCGGCGAAGTATCTGGAAGCCATCAAATCGCATTTTGTTAAGATATCGCAATTGGTTTACAAATTTACAAATTTAGTGAAATGACAGTTTTTTTCGAAAATGCGAAAAAACATACGGCCGTTAAGGTCAAGGAAATTAATCTGTTGAAAAAACAATTTATCAAACTGTCCATTTTGAGATTTGTGAGTTTTACCACTCGGTTACGGGCCCGGCTATATAATTACTGTAAATATAATATTAAAATTGATATTTTTTACATTCCCTTATGTTAGTGCCTAGTTATCAAAGTTACTTTTTTTAACAATGTCCTCTCCCAATGTGAAGGATATTGCTTCCTAATGGAGGTATCGCCCGAGGCGCAGTTGGTACCATCGTTGGCTACGGTTACGGATGTCTCGGGTTCAAATCCCGGTGTGGACGGTTTTCATAAATTGATCTTTCAATCGATTTATGGATTTCTGTTCGTAGTCCGAGTGTTTGTGATGTCTTAAAAATTCCCTTCTACCTATCCGATTCTAGCTGACCACTAAGCTTGTCCTAGCTCTATCCTTCTATATCTACTCTCTTCAAAAAAAATCTGTTGAGATACCTCCATTACCAGGGCATATGCTCCACAATGGAAGTGGACATGGATAGAAAAATGGAGGTATCTCAAAATAAGTTCTTCTATGAGAACTACTTGTTAGTTAGTTTCTCAACCTCTCTTTTTCGAAGAGATTAAGGATTATTGCTAAGGACTAGTGCTGAGATACGACCCGTTTTTAGAATTGAAAGTGTGGGAAAGAATTTTCGTTTTCAACAACATCCATACCTACGAACAGAAATCAATTTATAAAACTGCCCATGCTCGGACTCAAACCCATGAGATTCGTTACTGAAACTAACGACGTTGACCACTACACCACAAACTCGACTTATTACTTAACTACTACAGTCATAAAAAGTTTAGCTTTTGTTCATATTTCTGCTCCTTAATTGGAGTTAACTTTTTCTAGTAAACATCCGTATCTTTTCAGGTATCTGAAACTGAAACCGCAACCAGACCCCAAAGTGCAATCAATGACAATGACGAAGATTACCAAAACGGAGACAAAAGAAAAGTGCCAATCCCGAGTACGTTTTCTATTATTCAACAGGTAATTTTATCACATCTTCGGCGTAGCGACAGAAGACGATAAGTCGAAAATTGGCTGTTTTTAGTTATTAATGTGATACGCTAGAATTTAGGACTGCCTTTCGTCTGAAAAAAAAACAAGCTCAGCCATATTCCGTGTCTTTTTAGTTGCCATGTTGTTTTAGTTTCGTTCCCAATTGTTAATGGCAAAAAGCAATAATTAATATTGATACAAAAAAGAATTATTTTTACTTATAATTAACAAATCTCATAGACTTTAATTTCATAATTTTCTTAAAAGTTGATCAAGGCTTTTTAACTTAACTCCTTCTGTCACTATAACGACGGTATTATAATGTAATAAAATCGTAAGGGGTATTTCAGACTATCTGTTGAAGAGGCTTAGATAATTTCCGTGTTTTTTATTGTAGTTTTAAATTATTTTTGTGCCTTGTATTTCAGAAAAAAAATAAAACACAATCTAAAAAAGCCAATCCTAAAGGAAGAAGAAGAAAGAACGAACTGTCACGCGAAGAAAACCGTAATAACAGAAACAGTAATAAGACATATGTAGATTATAAAGGGAACAAAGTTCAGCCGAAGACTTTCATCAGCTTCGATTGCAAGTGCAGCAAGAATTGCGTCACAAACGTGTCAGAAGACGTACGCCGCCGCGAATTCGACCGCTTTTGGGGACTAGCTTCGTACAACTTCCAGACTGAGTTCATCGCTGGGTTGGTATCCGAGGCACCGGTCAAGAGACGGTACGTAAAAGTCCCCAATCAAAACCGGCAGTGCATGAGAACATACAGGCTTAATTCCACGGTCGTCTGCCGGCCAATGTTCTGTCGCACGTTGCAAGTTTCTAGCAGTAGAGTCAACACGGCGTTGACGAAGGTCAACTCGGGAACGTGCGTCACAGACCGGAGAGGGCTCACTCAGGGCGGGCACAATCGACTCCCCGGGGACGTGAAGCAGTCCGTTATAGATTTTATGAATCGTTTACCGTGCTATACGTCTGGTTACTGTGGTGACAGAACAGAAGCAAAATTCTTACCGCCTGAATTGACGGTCAGTAAACTGTTCCACGCATACTGTGAAGAGAGAAAAGAAGATGCTGTCGGAATTGCGACTTTTAAAAGAATGTATTACAGTTTCTTATCTGGCGACTAAAATATTTCGTCCAATTCGTAGTGCAGTGGTCAACGTCGTCAGCTTCGGTTACGGATATCATGGTTTCAAAGATGTATAAATATCTGTCCATATGTGTGGAGAAACGAATAAATAAGGCCGACAACCTAACAAGACTTATAGACTCCGTCAACCGCAATGGTTGGCTGCAGACCGATTCCAAAATCTTAAGATATCTGTAATTATATCAAGTCAATAAACACAATCCTAAATATGCATAAAAATTTGTAATATTTTAAACTCCCTTCCATCTAATCTTTGAAACTGGGCGTAGTGAGAGAGATTAGCTAACCACTAATCCTGTCCTAGCCATATCCTTCTTTCCCACTCTTTTCTAAAATCAGAGGTTGATCAACTGAATAATTAAACATGTGTTTAAATACTTCTTTTCGGAGTCTATGCTCCAGATTATGAGTGGAAATTGTGAAGTTATGGTTACGAGGGCCTCAAAGAAGATGTAAGGCCAGTTTTTGAGGCCCTAAAACACCGGATGAAATATCACAATTCAATAATTTTGTGATCACCTTTTTTTATAACGATTTTATATTGCTGTCTCATGTCTTATTGTAAAACAAAAATTATAACGCATCAGAGAGAACGGGAAAACAAAATTTTATTATTTCGTTTGTAAGCAATCAATCTCAAATCAACTTGGTTCAAAAAATGTAATAAAAGAATTAATAATATTCATAAATTAATATTATATTTATTAAGTATAATATAAAGCTATTCATTAAACAAAAATATTCTTTATAATTAAAAGTTTTAATATGTTTAAGTGACGATAAATTATTATTGATTTTGGTTTTAAATACTGATAAACTCGGATGGAACGACGCAAAGGAATGAACTCAAATGTCTCGACAGAGCAGTTAATTAAATCCGCGATAGTTTTATGAAATAAATATAACATTTCGATCGATTTTTGGATTTCTGTTCGAAGGCAAGGATGTTTGCATGTATCTCTTTTTCTCTACTCTTCGAGAAATGAGAGCTTAATAAAAAAGAAGTTCACTAAAAGACCATATGCTTCACATCGGGTGCGATCGGAGGGTTGGCGAGAGACTGACGATCCAACTTCTATATTCTTCACACGTTGTATTGCGTTTTCCAAGTATGGATTTCGATGAATCTCACACTTACAAACGGTCTCCTTTTCTAATCACGTATATTTGCACTCAATAATTTCAAATTTCATAACAACTGTTATATGAAATGATGACTCGACATATGCGCACGTCAAACGCTTGAAATATCACCGATCCGCAGCGTCATGTTTCCATACAAATTGCTTAAAAATGCACATGGACTCGACGCACCGACACAAAAAATGAATTTAAGTATTTTCTTTTAAATGAACTCTTTTATGTACCTTCATAAAAGAAGATCGCCTACATTTATAATCACATTCGTTACACTTCAGAGGTCTTTCTCCCGAATGCATCATTTTATGCGCTTTCATATTGGAAGAAGTTCTACACCTGTAATTACACACATCACACCCGAACGGCTTTTCATTAGAATGGGTCATACAATGCCTTTTTAAATTCGTTGAATTGAGACACCTGTATCCGCAATCGCTGCAGTGGAACGGCTTTTCTCCCGAATGTGTCCTTTTGTGGACTTTCATATCCGAAGAGGTCCGGCATTGGTAATCGCATTCGCAACAAACGAAGGGCTTAACTCCCAAATGAATCATTTGATGCCGCCTTAAGCTGGTAGCCCTCATGAATTTACACCCACAATTGTCACAGTGAAACGGTTTTGCGACTGAATGCACTACCCTGTGACTTTTCATATCGTTTAATGTTTTACATTTGTAATCACACTGGTCACATTTCAGTAGCGATTTTATCGTGTCATTTCTAACTACTTTTAGAGAGTCTTTAACAGAACTAGAAATTTCACCGTGGAAAATTTTGTGTAGTTCTAACAAACGCCGGAAGGCGAAGACTTCATAACAAATATTGCAGACGAAATTTTTTTCATAAAAGGTTGCACTTATCAGTTTTACTGCGGCAACTAGTTCCGCTTTTGCCACTTCTTTTTTGACGTCTAATTTGACGATATCTAAATCAGAATGTTTTGTTATATATTCTGTTTTTGAATTTTTTGATAAATTGGTGTCAGAAGAAATTCTCTCCTCTTTTGGGGCCAGCTTCTAGAAAATAAGAAATGTTAAACAGTGGTATTTTTTTTTTTTTTTTTTTTCCATGTCCGCTCCCAATGTGGAGCATATGGTCTCCTAATGGAGGTATCTTGACAGAATTTTTCTACGAGAACTGCTTGTCACTCAGTTGCTCAACCTCTCTTTTCCTTTTCGAAGAGAGTAGGGATAGAAGGATAGGGCTATGAAAGGACTAGTGGTTAGCTAATCGCTCTCGTTACGCCCCGTGAGGATGGGATTGGTGGAAGGGAGGACTCAGACTACGAACAGAAATCCATAAATCGATTGAAAGATCAATCTATGAAAACCGTCCGCACCGGGAATTGAACCCGAGACATCCGTAACCGTAGCCAGCGACGAAACCAACTGCGCCACGGACGCCGACAGTGGTATAATAATTTAAAAAAATTATGAACTATTCTTCGACTTGTGGAGACAAAATGGTATTTGGACAAAATTGTACGATGGAAGAATGGTATGGAAGAATGATACGATGGAAGAAAAAAATCAGTATTAAATAACAAATTGTTACTCAATCAACGCACGATGACGTCGTCAAAGGCAAAAACGGTAATTTCTCATCCAGCTCACCTATACTTTTTTCACCATGGTATATTAGTAAAGCCGATGACACACCCTGGTTTTGGTTGTTAAGCTTAAGTTTTAAAAGATTTCAGAACTGACAGCGAACAGCTTTTATGACAATTATTCTTAGTAACTAATTATTGTGCCGAACCGGTTTATGGCCGTTAAAAATAAATTGGTTACTGACCGACTGATAGGCTAAGCTGAGATTAGAAAGCAGGCGCTTGTTAATAGCCTCGTGTGCCTGACGACAGCCATTAACAAAAGAGAGGGACCTATATTTTTTTAAGTTTTAATTATTATTTTGGCAGTTAGTCTGTTTTCGGAGCTCCCCCACCGGCCGAGGCCTCCGAGTGTTTTTGATCGAGTCATGCAAAACAACATGCCTTTCTACTTGCCATGTGATAGTCCTAAAGTTATATCGAAGCTATTGAAAAACAAGCAGTTCTCATGGAACAAATCCTGTTAAGACGAGCTCCATTCGACGTCCATATGGTCTACGTTGCAAGCGGACATACTATGAAAAAAACTAAGCCATTGTGAGAAATATTCGACATTATTGAATGGTTGTTAACAAGAAATCATTGTATCAGCGCAAATATCTCATCGTCGTACAGAAATTCATAAATCAATTTATATGAATGGTTCTAACGGTGATTTGAGAATGTGGACACTGCAAACGAACGGGACGAGCTCTTAACCACTCGGCTACAGTCCTAAATTGTATTGTTACCTTATGTTGTACTTGAATATCAGAAGAAAAACTTTCACCGGGGGTTTCAGATCCATTAAGAGAAACACAATCAGGAATCTCCTGTTTGATGAACGGTATTTCTAAGTCAACTTCAGACTTGATAGTTTTGATGTTCTCGTAATCAATCTAAGAAAGAAAAACAATAAATCAAAATCATTGAAATAGTTATGGTAGGGGCTATCAGGGTTCTGTAATAAATTATGTAATCATGCCCGCTCTCAGCGAAAAGCATATGGACTCTCAATGGAGCTTATCTCAAAACAACTTGCTTGTTACTCAGTCGCACAACCTTTTGTCGTTAACTGAGTGGAGATAAACAGGACAAGTGGTGAACTAATCACTCTTGTTGTCTCCCGTTTTACACTAATAGTACGCCAAGAAAACGGATATTTTCAAAATCACTCGTGTTCAACTCGGTGAGAAAAGACAAATGTCGAATTGAAAGAGTCTTAATTTGATATTGATATTGCCGATACTTTATCCAAGACAGTTCTTACAACTAGATCAACTTTCGCTGCGACCTCAATATAATAATCGGATGAACGAAAAAGAATTAGGATTCCTTTGAAGTACGAATGCATATTTATACATTAAATTTTGGAGCCCGAGACATCCGTAACCCTAGCCAACGACGCTACCAACTGCGCCACGGACGCCGACCAACCTATAGGCACCTAGTCCACTGTAACGTGTATTCCTATAGCACAGTTCCTCTCTCTACGCTATAGGGGGCTCGATTGAATTATACAATTTAAGCCTTAACAACGAAACCTTACCAAAAATAATTATAAATAATATGACATAAGTCTAATCTTATTAAAAAACAAACCTGTATATTTTGCGTAACATTTAATTTTACTGGTACCTCAATCCAGACCTCGTTTGCTTGTTTCCCTTCTGCATCAGGCTCACTTTTGATATCCATTACTATGTGATTCATCGAAATATATTGTATTTTACATTTGACAAGTTAAAATTGTTACGTCTGGTTAAAAAATTATATTATCTATGGTTGTTACCAATAAACTACAGCCGCCTGTAAGCGAGCGTCGAATACAATAAGATTATTAAATCCATGATCCGGTAAATTATTGTATTGCGGCCATAATATGACATTGCCAATACAATTTTGTCTTTTTACTACACTGATAAACTTTCTGTATAATACACAGTGTGTCAGTGTATTAGTATTTATGGATACCGTGTTCTAGATTCTATACCCGGAACGCAAAGTTATAAATCTCTATTTTTTCACTATTTCAATGCAATTTTCGCAGTCTTATTTTATATATTATAAATATATTTATCACTTTTAAGTTGTTAACTGTCAATTCATGGTGAAAAGGCATTGTAATTTTAAAATAAAACAAACTTTTTTAAACTACTTTCACATATTTGATCATTAATGATCATTAATCAATTGATGGTAATGCTCATAGTTAATAAATTATCAGTTGCTGGATTAGAGTTTAACTAAAACACACATTTAAAACACACATAACGTTGTTACGCCCCGGAATACACCCTGCAAGAAGTGTCCGATGTACAAGAGTAAGTTGTATTAATTTCTTTTTGATTGTGTAAATAAAAGCGCATTTGCAAAAAAGATTATTAGATTTTTTGAACAATAATATGACACCGCCCTGTACTTATGGGGCGGACAGGGTCTTCAAAACCAGTCTGCAGACTCTTTCTATTAATGAAAATTTAAAAATGTAATACCCCTCCTGAGGCGTTTAAGAGTGGTGTCGTATTTGTTTGGTTGCTGTTGTTGATTTGCAGTTTGAAGTGGGCGAAGGGCCTGCGATCCTGCCAGTCAGTGGGGTCTCGACCTTTCCCGGAGAAAGTCGTCGGCAGACGAGCGGCGGTTTAGCCACCGCTTACTAGTAAAACCACTTACATCGTTCAAATTAAAAGTGTGTAATTCTGTTGTGTAACTGTCTTAACTAACTGAAACTAATTGCAAATAAACGAAAAGAGTATACGGATAAACGACCGGGGTTTTAATGGAAGACGAAGGAGCCGTTGTTTTGTCCTTTGTGTGTCCTTGTCCCAGGACGCGGGCCTTGAAGTGTGTTGAAGCCCGCACCCCGCTTCTCCCCGCTCTCCACCATCCTCCATCGAGCGGCGAGACAGATGTTGTTGTTTCGTTTTCATACTCTCTCAAATAATTGAAAAGCTACAATCTAATTATTAGCAACATTGCATAAAAAAAATGTGCCTGACAGCTTAACAAATAAAAGAACATCATTACACTACATACTATTATATCTTGTCTATGGACGAGTCCTAATTTGTCGCCGAGTTTAATTTATTAAGTAGGTATTTAAAAGAAAAAACAATTAAAACAGTGTCAATGACTTATGCAAGATGGATATCAAAGTTGAAACAGTCGACGTTGATAATTTGGAACAACAAATAGTAAACAAAGCATGGTTCGAAGGACCTTTTGAGCGAACTGAAAGCTCTCAGCATATTGAGGTTAATTAATGAGGAGAGAGTGAGGTTATTAATACACATCGAAACACTATCTTACACTATTTCTCCCCGAAAATATCGAGGGTCATACTGACAGAAGGCATTAAGTCACATAAACAAGTTGAGATAATCGTTTTGGCATACAAATCATAAGATTTGATATCGGTGAGTTAGAAAACAATGTGATTAAATACTGTTTTTTTTTTTTCAGAGTCTAACAGTATGTGGAACGTTAAATCTTACACATTTTGACATTTAAAACAGGAAATATAAAAAACTGACTTAATGCTTTCATGATATGGCAAATGGAACTCCATTTTGCAATAATATTTCATATACTTTATTAGTTTCCTTGATTCGCTGCTTGATTTCTTGCCATCTTTCTATCAGTAATAAAATATCCTGGAAAATGGCATTTTTTCAGCAGCATTCAGTCATTTTTCAGGCAGAAAAATAGTGTCCTTTCTTTTGAAGTATTCGTAAAAGGTTTTAAAAAAATGAACAGTCTGTAGCCGAGTGGTCAACGTTGTCTTCTTCGATTGTATACTTCACAGTGTGAAAACATTCGTAAATTTATGGATATTTGTGATAATTTACATTCTCCCACACTTTATTGTCACATTGCTTGCATTGTGATAAGTGTTGCAAAATACCCGGAAAATTGAGAATTAGCTGTTACTGTCGACAGTGTTTTGGTCAATTGATGTAACCCTTAATAAATACGAAAATAAATTAATGATTGGTCTCATTTTAAAAACGACAGAGCAGGTGATGTAAATTAGATAACTAAATTGACCACTTTTTGGAAGGGAAACATTTTACATTGGTTATTTGTCATTAAATGTAAGCCAGTATTATATCGGCACTCCCTACGTATAATCCCGTATCTGCAAACATGACAATTTGCAGGAGTGCATTTTAAAGATTCATAACGCAACTCACCATATAATGTTTTCGATAAAAAGAGTTTTTACTCTCTCCTGAACTATTTCAATTTTGAGGGTTACATCAACTGCACACAAATCCGTCAATATGATATCTGTCATTTGTTTTATAACATTGAGTCCAAGTTACATTGCGATTATCGAAAAAATATTATGAAACCACAGAGAGATAAGTTCTTTTGCCTTTCTACAGTCGATAGATTATAAATATAGTGTATTAGCACGGTTTGTGTAAGCTATACAAAATATATTTCGGTGTGGGTCTCGTTCTTTTTCCTTCCCACAGTCGATATATAAAAACAGGAACGTTTCCATAAATACTTTATGTTGGCTTCAAGTATACATGAACGTAAGACGTGATCCGATATTGAATAATGTTCCTTACTTCAATCTATATCATAAAACTAATAACTCGCCGTAACCCTTAAATTTGTGGATATAATGTTGGTATACGTAAAAAATGCCCCGCTTTTAAAATAAGTGTTACCAAATGCTAAAACTGATGCACGGTTATCATTAATATTATATTTTTTTTTCTCAATTTTCCCTTACGAATTTATTCCCGGGTAAAGACCGAAAAAATATCGGTTTTTTTCAGTTATGTGACCCATCTCAACATAATTTATAATATATTGTTTTAAAAAAGTATGGCCACGGCCATACGGTGCAGCATAACCATTGGTTTCGGAACGTGACGCCGGGATACACAAGTACCATAAAATGTTGTGTTCATAAAAACACCGAATAAAATTCCCTCAAAAATTAAATATATTTAATATTTGACACACTCCAGTTTTGCCGCAACCCAAAACCATGCTTTGAGTCACGTTTAATTATGTGCAATTCATTTTTGTACCGCTTTAACAAAAAATATTAAATTTAGCTTCATTTTTGTGAATCGGCGTAGTAACAGTTAGAGTTTGAAATATTCCTACCGCCGTCGGCAAATTGTCTTAAATTAAAAAATCACAATAGTGACGAACTTTTGAGTCGCTCATTCATCTTTCACACCGTTGTATCGTAAGCATCCATTAGTCTCTTCATTTTGTTTGCCATGTCGATTTTGTTTTTGTATAACTTGCTTTAATTTTGTAATCTTACCAACTGTGTTGATTAATAAAAGTTACGAAACACAGAACTAATATTTTTCCTGAAGATTGTCCTGGAAGGTGGGTTCCTGTCATCCCAGAGCGACCCCTCCGGGAGTCTCGATGAATAGTGATGTGGCTTTCTGGTGTAATCTTCATGGTGGTTTCCATCGGCAGCTTAAGTTGATATTTTCAACTATTTAATGTCTTTTTTACCATACTTGCTCCCAATGCGGAGCGTATGGCCTCCTAACGAAGGTATCTCAACATAAGTTTTCTACGATACCTGCTTGTTACTCAGTTTCTTTCCAAGAGAGTAGGTGGGTAATTCTACTCTCATTCCATTATGCCTGAAGCGTAAAGTGTTCAACTAATGTGTGCCACCAGTGTAAACGTATGCTTGCAAAACATGGATTCTCAATACACGAAAGGTCCAAAAACTAAGAGTGGCGCAACGTGGTAGGAAAGGTGCATTTTGGACATAACGCGTATGGACCGCAAAAGAAACCAATCGATAAGGAAGCGAACAAGAGTGAGAGATGCGATAGAGTTCACCAAATTGATGAAATGGCGGTCGTCCGGACATGTCGCACGACGAACGGACGAATGCAGTAATTCAGTGGTACCCGTGAGGCATTAAGCGGCCTCAGGGCGTCTCAAAACGTGCCGAATTGACAAACTTGTCAGGTTCGGTGGAAGTACGAGGCAGCGCAAAAAAATGAAGCGAGAAGAGTGAAGGGTATAGAAGAATTGGGCTAAGACAGAACTAACTAGTAGCTAATAGCTCTGGAATAGGTTGGATTAAGTATATCAACTAAAATTTAATAATTGAATGTCCACGCAATGGCAATTTTGTGTTTGTTGCGGCGGCGCGGCTTGACCAATCAAGTCGTGCCGTGGTGGACAAGAAAGAACCAATAAGGTCGGTTCAAATTAAGCATAATTAAGCCAGAATAGGAGCGACGATCTAAAGATTTTAGATGGTATATTTAATCCAACCTATTCCATATTTATATATATATATACAATTTGTAACGTGGCCAACATAATTGACTATAGTAGAGCATTTCAAGGGTTTGAATTCCAGTACAGCTTCATAAATCAATTCATGTATTTCTGTAACGAAAGCATAGATGTTTGTGATGTCTTTAATTCTCTCCACCCATTCGATCCTAAGAATGTGGCATAGCGAGAGGGATTAGCTTATCATCAGTCTTATCCCAGCCATATCTTTTGAGAATTCCCCGGATCGAAGAGAGGCGAGCGGCTGGTTATCCGGAGTCCTGGAAGGGCTGATCTCAGACAAACACCATTTCAGATCCGGTTTAAAACTTATTTATTATCCATTCAAGATGCAGTGGTTTAATATTACACAAATATATAAATCTTAACACATAAAATTGATTCTACATTTACATTTACTTAGCAACTGAATTTACTTTAAGTTATAATACAAATAACACAACGAATTTAAATTAAATCCAACGCAAATCAAAACACAAAAACAAACAAACAGTTCACATCGTCACATCACCTTCGTCGCGACGAGACTTCGTTCGTCCGACTCGGCAGCTCGTCATCGACTGTCTACCAAAATTCAAAAAAAACTCCGTGCAAAGTTGGAGCTACCCTTTTCCGTAAAAATGGACTCGTCCAGCGGCCGAAGCCTAGGGGCTCTTTTTTAACGCCTGGCAACATGAAAGAGCGTTTTCTGCGAATTATTGCTGTTTTGCCGCAGGCCGATTTCAGTTTAGGACACTAATGACACTTATACTTAAGAAAAACCAGGGTGTGTCACTTTCTAGCCCAGCGCTCTTCGAAAAAGAGAGGTTTAGCAACCGACTAAAAGCAGTTTTCGTAGAAAATCTCGTTGATATTACCTTCATAAGAAGTCCGTCTAAAGGGTATGGACATAATTGACAATAATTAAAATCTTTTCTTAAGTATATTTCATCAAATTATACAAAAACGCTTTTATTTACTATGTAACATTTTATGCCTTTTCAATGAAGAAGACTGCACTGATTTATAATCACACTTATCACACTTAAAAGGCTTTTCTCCAGAATGCGACTTTACATGCCCTCGTAGAGCCGCCATATGAGCCGATTTAAAGTCACATAAATCACACTTAAAAGGTTTTTCGCCAGTATGGATAATCTTATGCGATTTTAAATGACTCGATTTTATTGACTTAAAATCGCATATGTCACATTTAAAAGGTTTTTCAACGGTTTTCTGCAATAATTTTTGAGTCTTTAACACACTATTTGGGTCTTTTGAAACATTGTGTATCATTTTATGCCGTTTTAACGACGAAGACTGCGCCGATTTGTAATCGCATTGATCGCAAATGAACGGTTTTTCACCTGTATGCGACCGCTTGTGTGTTTTGATCACGTCTGCGTACGCAGACTTAAAATCGCATATGTCACAATTGAAAGGCTTTTTACCGCTGTGTATAATTTTATGCGCTTTTAAATGAGACGATTTTGTAAATTTAAAATTACATATTTCGCACTTGAACGGTTTTATACCGGTGTGTGATATTTCGTGCGTTTTTAACTGATTTGATTGCGCGCATTCGTAATCGCACTTATCGCATTTGTACGGTTTTTCACCGGTGTGATATCGCGCGTGTGTTTTTAAATACGATCTGTACTTACATTTAAAATCGCATTTATCACATTTGAAAGGCTTTTCATGGTTATGTTTGATTTTGTGCGTTTTTAAACGCGATGGACTTACACATTTAAAATCACACTGACCACATTTAACCAACTTTTCTTGAAGTATACAACCATCTTGAACAGTTCTGTGGTCATCAAGATCAACAAACGATTTAAATAAACGAAAACAAACACCACAAACAAAGTTTTTTTCATAAAATGAACAGTTTTCCACAATAATTACGGCCACAGGTTCAGAATTATTACAAACTTCATTTTTAATACAATTTTTTACGATTTGTATTTCATAAGTTGGTACCGTTAACTCATCCACAGGCGATTTTAATAATGAACTATTATTTTCGCCAAAAGACTCAGTCTTTGCTGTCGGAATCTGTGAAAAAACAATATTTTTTTAATAATGGCGAGTATTACAGGGTTGAACAGTAAAAACGGTTTTTATTTAATCTAAATAACGGGTACAGGGTGCAGTGAACGGGTTCGATTCCCAGATTTCTATTATTAAATCGATTTATGGATTTTTGTTGGAAGGCATTGATGTTTGCGATATCTAAAATTCTTTTCCCCAACCGATCCTGAAAAACGGGGCGCAGCAAGAGCGATCAGCTTACCATTTCTATTCCTTCTATCTCAACTCTTCGAAAAATAGACGTTGAGCAATTGAATAACAAGCTCAAATTTTGATTATTGAGATTTTGTACACTTCCATGTATTTTGTCACTAACGACCCGGGTTTCGCCTTTCGGCATATTCGGGCATTCGAGCGTCAGTTTGAGTCCATTCGTGGTAAAACCACACGTACATTAGATATAAGGGTATCAGAACATTTAGCTGCCTTTAGATTAAAAAAAAAAAACTTCGACATTCGCAAATCACTTGCTAATGGAGAACCATACGTTTAATGCGGATGATGGGGTTAAACTGTTGCATAAAAACATGGGGAAGAAATTTTGGAAATTAATAGAGGCCAGTTAAATTCCTTGCCAATTCTGAATGAGCAGCTGAACCTTCCTAATTCTCCGTTATTATATCCTATACGTTGAAACACCTAACAGATGTCACTAAACGCGGAATGATTGTATATATTTACCCTTTCGTTGCATCCCGTCGAAACCCACAATACTATTATAATTGTAAAATCACTGGTAATTCAATAAGAAGTTGGAAAGCGACAATTCGCCACTCTGTAAATGTGGTGTTTACAAAATAAGGATTAAAGCAATTCTCGAAATTTTAACTCAGGTATCAGTGTGGCTCTCGGACGTATAATATTTTACCTCGTAAATAATATTTGTCGTATTTGTATGTTCTATATAAACGTTAGACACTGTTTACTGTCTGTCAGTTCGAGTCCATTCGTGTGCTCGAATGACTGAAGATGCTGAAAGGAGAAACCCGGGTAGTTAGTAACATAATACATGGAAGTGTACAAAATCTCAATAATCCAAATTTGATATTGAAGTTCCATCAAGCACCCTCAGTCGATGTCTTAAATTATATGAATAACAAGCATTTATCAAAGAAAAACTTTTGTTGAGATACCGCCATTGAGAGTCCAAATGTAGTATTACCGTACCGTCATAGATGACGGTATAAAAATTAAAATACTGAATGTCTAAAGTAACGAGTACGTCATAACTGTGAGTCCATTGCATGACATTTTATTTTATTACACACCACGAATCGCGAACGCTTAGGTCATGAGAAAATTTCATACCTACATGTGATATGAGATGATAATAAAATGTGTTAACAATAAAGGGTGGGGCGGATCACTATCTTTATAACCCTACTGTCTTAAAAAAGAGTTGAGAAACTGAGTAACAACCAGTTGTCGTAGGAAAACTTACCTTGATATACCTCTATTAAGAGTCCAAATATCCATACAGACCGCTCTGTAGACGCTTCATTATTATCACATGTATGTGTGAAATTTTCTCATGACTTAAGCGTTCACGGTATCGACAATTCACATACAATTCCGACGTAATAGCTACCTTAGACATTTAGTATTTAAATTGCAATACCGTCATCTATGACATGTACGGTTGTTAGTGTTAAATAATACGAATAATTAAACAATAAAAATCACCTGAAATCGTTCTGTCGATTTCAGAACTGGACAATTCCCCAATATCTTCAGAGACTTCAAATTTTATTGGAGTTACTCTTTCAGCTATCTCCTGTTTGAAATATGTTACTTGGAAATTCGATTGTTTTGGAAACTCACACTTAATTGTATTCGCAACATCCTAAGAAAAGATGAATTAGATTATTTATTGCATATCATCCGTCTTTCCGTTTAAGCACTTCAAGCAAGCAATAACTTAATAAATATATTCCGTAAAACATAACAAAAAACTGAATCAAAAATAACAAAAAATGCATTACTTGCGAGATTTGAACCTAAGCCCACTTGATCACTAGGGTTAAGCTCCTAACTCTAGACCCTTGCGCGATTTTACGTGAAACAGTTTAACATTGAAGCTTTAATTCATTTCTAACGCGTTTCAAGTAATTTAACAGTCGCGGATTAATAATAATTCAAGCGTTGTGACCATAGCGGAACAGTCGGTAATTATCGCATAATCGTAACACGGCCTTAAACTGATATTTTTCACCGAAAACTACACAAAATGATTTGTTACAATTTAATAGGTTATGTTAGGATTGGTCTTCATACAAACTGTGTGGTTTTGTTAGGTTGGTAGATGTGAAAGTATATTTCCCGTATATTTAGATTCATAAAAGATTTTTCTACAATAAAAGATTTCATTTTGTGTAATTTTCGGTAAAAAAATATCATCTTTAGGCCATGTTATGACTCTCCGATATTTACCGAACAGTCCCTAGACCGTCAGAAGTGTTCACCAGAACGGAACGTCGTTAAGAATGCAATATATCGTATGTCAAAAAGAATTTCAAATAATATTCTACCGTAAATGAAGTAAAAGTTCATATTATCAACTGAATATAGAAGAATGTGCAGTTAAAGTATTTATTACTTACTTCCTAAACATTTGTGGATTTGGTAAATATTCGTTTCACTGAATGTGACCTAAAAATGCTATTTTTACAGCAAAGATTACGCAAAATGAAATGTTTTAGGGTGTAACAAACAAAACCTAACACAACCTAAGACAGTGGTTGATTATACGTAGGGAGTGTCGATACGATATATTTTTAATCAATTATGCCATATATGATTACAAAAATTGAAAACAAATAACCTCAAAATAATTCCGAGGCTCTGATGGCTCCACTGGCACGTCGTACCAACCCTCGTCTGATGGATGGCCCTCTCCATTGCGTTCATCGTCAGCTGGTTCTTGCTTTATGTCCATTATTTAATATTAATCTGAACAAAAGATAAGGATATGGATTCGGTTATATCTTGTCCAGTTCTCTATTGTCTGATGTCAAACATAAGAAACAATAGTAATAAGTTGTCTATGGTATAAAAGCTTTAATTTTTAAGGAATTATAATAATTAGTAATGTAAGACCGAAACAAACCCGGGAATAAACTGGCAACGGAAAAAATGTGAAAAAAAACAATTGTAATATTAATGACGATCGTTTGGCAAAGCGTAGCATTTTTTACGTATGCCAACTTGGTATCCACAAATTTGAAGCTACGGCGATTCATTAGTTCGATGGTATAGTTCAGGTCTCCAAGCTATGGCCCGCCACAGTTCTATCACATAGATAATTATTGCCGAAATTGGAAAAAAAGCCACGAGCAAATTTATGCAACTGATAACCAAATTTTTTGTCGAAAGAACTTTATACGAGTGTATAAAAATTTGCGCATAATTCAATACTGCAGTATGTTGGCATGAAGAGCTAGCTAGATTCTGGCGCTTGGGACTTGGCGGAGCGGTCAGTGTGGCCTTTAGACTAAAAGGTTTGGAAACAACTGATATAGATGCTAGTGAGTAACTTTATTCAATGTCGGATATACTTGAAGCCAACACAAAATATTCACGGAAACGTTCGTTTTTATTCATGAAGCTAACCTCGGTCACATATTTATATGCGCATCTGGACCCAATATGTCGAAAATAATTAAAACTATTATATTCAAGTTAATTTTCAATTATCCGGGTTTATTGCAATAATACATTTATACGTTAATTAATTTAAACACTATTGTTGTGAAAGAAAGCTTCAAGCTTGTGTCAATATATAATTAATACTTACCTTCCTTTTATTTTCATATGGTATTTTACAGCATTTTTTGATCTTTCCTTTTTTGTTTTGTTTGGTATTTAATATTTATTTACTTAAGTCTTATCCGCTTCCAGTGTGGAGCAAATGGCCTTCTAATTGAGTGAAGATCTGCTAAGTTTCAAATATCAAGGGTTCTTGAATTTGAAAATGAAATTGTAGACATGTTTCATTACTAACGACCCGGATTTGGCCTTTCAGTATTTTCGGGCATTCAGGTACACAAATAAAATCAAACTGACAGCTAACCTAACATAAAATAACCCACCAACATTTAATCAGTAGGTATTTATTGCTATGGTATATCTTTTTCCCAATTACATTTCAATGATGATTGATTCAAAATTTGGACAATTCAAATCAGAATTTTTTTGCTTGTTTACTCAACAGCCTTATCTTTTTCGGATAGAAGAGGGATAGAAGGATACAGCTAGGACAGGAGTATAGAAGAACGCTCCGTTTATGTGGGAGGGAATTTCAGACAACCAAGCCTTTGAGCAGAAGTCCATTAAACAATTTATGAAAATATGCATATTGGGATTTGAGTCCATTGAAACCTTCGAACTCAAATACATTCAGAGATTTAAATACGTGGACAACGCACAAAATAGGTCGAGCACTGACCAATTGGCTACAGGACCGACCTCAGCACTATTTAGTTAACTTCCTTGAGGTTACTTTACAATATGTGTATGTTATGTTTAAATTAAAATTCTTTATGAAATGATTTGTTTCGTCTTTGAAGCTCGAAATAGTGAGACAAAGTATATGACTATGTCTCTCTTATTGAGGCGTGTAATAAATATATTACTATGATACAAAAAAGAATTTAAAATAAAAGAACAATTGATCTTGAAAAAGTGCGACAAAGTATATATATCCGTCTCGTTTGTCGAGGTGTGTAATATATAAATACTGTATAGAGAACAAAAATGATATTTAACAAATAAAATTATTAAAAGAAAACAAAACATTTTTGAAACTTGGAATAGTGAGACAAAATATACATGTCCGTCTCGCTTATCGAGGCGTGGAATATATAATCATTGTTCATCAAGTAAATTTCTTTTAAATGCAGTAACAATGTTTAATAAAAAAAAAATTGAAAATATGTAATTGTTTTGTTCATAATATATTAAATTGTTGTTGTTCTGGAAGAACACACTAACTAGAAAATACTAATTTTAAGAAGTTTTTCAAACGTTTGAAATGCTATACCTTTTCATTTAGTATATGGTAGAGTATGAAATAAGTAACATTTTGGTATAACTAACTCAAGATGTCATTTTTTCGGTTTAGTGTTTTCTTCCAGAAAAACAGCAACGATAGACACTATAATTATTTGTAACAAAATTCGAACCCGTGGAAACTGAAGACGGCAATGTTGACCACCAGGCTACAACAACAAAAACAAGGATACTTCAATGACAATGGAGTATCAAATGTCAAAATACCTAATGGCGGTATCTCAACAGAAGTTTTTCTACGAGATCTGCTTGTTACTCAGTTCTGCAACATCTGTTTTTCGGAATAACCAATATTCGATTGGTCACCATATTAAATCAAATATTGTTCTTGGTGGAAAGAGACAATAAAAAAATAAAACACAATATTACTTCGATTGCTCATCATTATCAACTGATTGTTAACTGATTTTAAATCAAAATATTATTGATTTGTACCCGGGTTTTATACATTTTATAAACAGGTGTTTAACAATTAGGTACTTTCTAGCATAGACACATCCTTAAACTTACCCAGAAATATCGACATTTTGTTTAATTCTATAGAAGGTTATCTGCAGGGCTGAGGCAGCCACAGCATGTGACCCAGCAAGTTCCAATCCCGTCGGTTTGTCTCTAGGCTGGTCTGATTTGCAACTCTGATAGCGTTTTTTGCCAGAGCGAATACAAAAAAGTGATTTCATGTCAACTCCTATTCAAATCCCACAAATTTATTTACAAGTATACCATTTTCATATTGCTGTCTCATGTTTTTATCATATAAAACAAATCTAAATGCAAGAGAAAGAACAGGCAAACACAATTTTCAAATCAGACAAATCAGACTGGCCTATATTTTAATATAAAATTAAAATTGATAGCTTTGTTATTACACTGGTTTTATTACTAACGTGACGCGTTTCGCCTCTTTAAGAAGCATCTTTAGACTAACTATATCGCAAAGTTATTTAATTCAAAGGTAAAAAATGATTCTAATTCTTACATTAAAATAAAGGGCGTCATTAAAAATGACAAAGCTGTTACCGGATTACTTGCAGGCAGCTTTTTACACAGTTAACAATTTAGATAAAATCTTATTGAACAATAAAGATCGAATAGAATCATTGTCACAGTGTGGAATATACCGCCTCTCTTGTGAAGACTGTCAAGCTTATTATGTAGGACAGGCAGGTAGAAACTTTAATATTAGAATAAAAGAAGAGATAGCTAATCATTAAATTGAAAATGATCTTAATTTTAATAAAAATAATAGCGTAGAAATACTCCATCGAGTAAATAAAAAAGGTATTAAAATGAATAGCTTAGAGTTTTTAGAAATTAATAAAACCATTAACAGTAATGGAGGATTAGTAAATAACATTTTAAACAGAACAGGCGGCTCACAATTATTAAATTTATTTCCCTTGGGTTTTTAACTTACAAGTATCAGTAATTGATTTGTAAATAGTCTATCAATGTTTATGTCTTACCCCCTCCTCACGTCCTGTAGAATGGAATGAAATCCACCCCCACCCTTTATTTTAATGTAAGAATTAGAAACATTGTTCACCTTGCGATATGGTTAGTCAGAAGATGCTTCTTAAAGAGGCGAAACGCGTCACGTTAGTGATAAATCAAGTGGCATAACTAAGTTATCAAATTTAATTTTATAGTAAAAATGAACTTCCACAAAGTAACGGCCGAATCAACAGAAAATACAATTTTTGCGATTTCGTTTGTAAACAATCAATATCCATACCACTGTTTACATTCGGAAATTATCATTAATGGGCCAGAGCCTATGCAAAAGAGTAATTTCGTGTCAACTTCTATTCAAATACGACATTTTTATCTATAAATATACCATTTTTACATTGCTGTCTCATGTTTTAGCATATAACACACGTGAGAGAACAGGCGAATACAATTTTTATGATTTCGTTTGTAAACAATCAATATCCATACCACTGTTTACATTCGGAAATTATCATTAATGGGCCAGAGCCAATGCAAAAGAGTAATTTCGTGTCAACTTCTATTCAAATACGACATATTTATCTATAAATATACCATTTTTACATTGCTGTTTCATGTTTTAGCATATAAACGCACGTGAGAGAACAGGCGAACACAATTTTTACGATTTCGTTTGTAAACAATCTCTCTTTTCATTCAGAAGTCATTATCAATGGGCACACCGCCCATATGTGCTTTACTTAACTCGTACAAGACTTGTCTCCTAAATGTACCTTCATATGTTTCTTGAGACGGTACGCTGTCCTCGATTTATAGTAACACTCAGCGCACTTAAACGGCCTATCCCCCGAGTGTATCATTTTGTGTATTTTCAATGTAGTCGAGTGGACACATTCGTAGTTGCACTCCGTACACTTGAACGGCTTGGCCCCCGTGTGTATCTTATGGTGTACCTTCATGTGGTACGGCGTTCTGCAACAGAAGTCGCACTCGGTACACTTCAGCGGCTTCTCTCCTGTGTGTACCATTTTGTGTCTCTTCAGCGTTGTCGACGCGACGCATTTATAATCGCACTGGTCGCACCGGAAAGGCTTCTCTCCCGAATGCGTCTTGTTGTGCACTTTCATATCGGAAGGCGTCCGGCATTTAAAACTACATTGGGTACACTGGAATGGCTTTTCTCCAGTATGTATCATCTGATGTACCTTTAAATGCGTGTAACTCCTGCATTCATGATTGCATTCGTTGCATTTGAACGGCTTTTCTCCCGAGTGTACCATAAAATGTCGTTTTAAAGTCGTCGACTGCAAACAACGATAATCGCATTCGGTACACTTAAATTTCTTCTCGCGAACGATCTGACTCTTTGAATCGCGAATCTCTTTCGATTCGTTGACCCACTCTTTCAAAACGCCAGACGATTCGAATCCACCGTGAGCATTTTTGTGGATTTGTAGTGCGTTTTGCAATGGAAAGATTGCATAGCATATTTCGCAAACAAAATTCTTTTCATAGAAAACGAATTTAATTAATTTAATTACGGCGACTAAATCCGCTTTTAGAATCTCACGTTTTATATCACGACAATCGACAGTAAAATCGACATCATTCAATGTGCTATCTCTTTCAGATGCATTGAACAACAATGAGTCAGAAGGAACAGCAAGACTCGGAGCTCGGTTCTAAAAAAAAAAAGACATTTTTATTTAGTTAATTACTTCTATATAGAAAGAAATAATGTCTCAGGTTCATTTGTGATATCGAAAATTCCCTACCACTCATCCAATCCTAAAAACGGGGTGTAGCTAGAGCAATTAACTAGCCACTAGTCTTGTCCTTTCCTGTTCCTCTTCGTAAAAGAGAGGTTGAGCAACTGAATAATAAGCAGTTCTCGTAGAAAAACTTACTTAGATACCTCCATCAGGAGTCCATATGCAAAGTTCTACAAGAATTATAAGATATAGCTATTTCAACATCACGCCATTGTTGGAAGCTAATTAACGAATAGTTTTAATGCGATATACCTAAATTAATCTATCAAGACGATTTCAGGGTTGTTTTAATTTAAATGAAGAATAATTCTCCACTTTAGAGTTGAGGAATACAGTAATTTGACGCAATTGTGACTTCCAAAACGCTCCAAACGTAATTTACGACTCTAGTGCGGTATTTTATTGTCATAGTGACAATGCGACTTCAGCTTAGTTTGCGTTCTCAACAGAAGTTTTCTACGAGATCTGCTTGTTACTCGGTTGCTCATAGAGATAGAAGAATACGGCACGGACAGGACTAATGATTAGCTAATCACTCTCACGACACCCTATTTTAAGGATTGGATGGACAGGAGGGTATTTTAAAAAATCAATTTATGAAACTGTCCAAATCGGGATTCCAACCCGTGGTTACCAGTAAGCCAACGACATTGACTTCTCAGCTATAGGCTTGATAGTATAAAATTATTGATGTAATATTTCTCAGACAAACCAAGCTCTGTTTAAACATGGTTCTGACAATGGCGTGAAGCCGAAATAGCTATCAATTACGTCCTTTAATTCTAGTAGAACATATTTTGATATTTTTACCTCAAAGTCAAGAAACACTTGGAGAGGACATCATTAACAGACGTCATTAAGCCCTGTTTTAGGGATGGAATGAGCAGGAGGGTTTTTAAGACATCTTGAAAACTCAATTTAAGAAACTGTCCAAATAGGAATTTAAACCCGTGCAATCTGTAACCGAAGCCATTGACGCTGATCACACACCTAATCATTGTATCTAAATTAATATTTTTTTTGAGCATACGGCTTTGTAATGAATTTTATGTCAACAGAATTTTTCTATGAGAAGAGATAGTAACTCAGTTGCTCTGCTAGAGTGAATCTATGGATAGAAGGATGGTGTTAGGGCAGGACAAGTGCTAATTACTTTCGCTCAGTTTTAAATGTCAAAATGTATGCAATTTAAAGCTCTATATACTGGTATAGCATAGGATATAATGGCTTTCAAAAAAAACAGTATTAAGTTTAAGTAAAAAATTCTGACCACGCCAATTTGATGTAAGCCACTATTATATCGACACTCTCTACGTATAATCCCGTATCTGCAAACATGAGAATTTACATGAGTTTTAAGGTGTTTACTGTCAATTCTTGGTGGAAAGACATTATATTTTAAAAAATAAAACGCAATTCATTTGTACTACTTCCACATATTTATAATGATCAGGACCGGTTTCGCTCATCACGAGCACTATCAACTGATAAAAATACAAACATAACAGGCTTATTTATATAGAATGGAGTGAAAAAACTAAATATACCTTCATTTTTACACTCAATTCTATATAAATAAGCCTGTTATGTTTGTATTTTTAGCAGTTGATAATGCTCATGATGAGCGAAACCGGTCCTGATCATTATAAATATGTGGAAGTAGTACAAATGAATTGTGTTTTATTTTTTTAAATTTACAAGAGTGCATTTTAAAGATTCATAACGCAACTCACTGTATAATGCTTTCGAAAAAAAACAGTTTTTACTCTCTCCTGAACAATTTTAATTTTGATGTTTACATCAATTGGCCAAAACACCATCGTTGTGTTCTATTCGATTGAATATAGCTGTGTTTTAACTTACGAGAATAGCATAATGAAAAGGATTACCCAATTCGTATATCCATCTACGGTTTGCGAACATTCACCGACTTCGTCAGGGTCTTCGCGTTTGATCTGCGTTATAAATTCTTGTGTCACATCATGGTTTGCGTTTGGTACCTGAAAATTGATGAAACGTTTCATAGTTATGTGCGTTAACGTTAAGCGCTTTTAACAGAGAGCGTCTCAGGAGTAACTGCCTAAATATCATGATGATATCTCTCAGAGAAAATTTGAGGAGCATGCCATTTTTGAGGCACATCTCAATTAAAATGCTAGATTAGCTTGTGGATCGATTGTTAGCCAACACACAGAACAGTATAAGTAAATATATCAAAAAATGAGGAATTTTTGTTAGTAACAATGTCGGCGTCTGTGGTCTAGTGGTAAGTGTTTGCCCTAGCGATCAGGTGGGTCCTGGTTCAATTCTCAGCAAGGTCAATATCAAATTTAGATTTTTTCAATTTAAATTTGTTATCTTGGACATGAATGACTTCTAAGAATTCTCATCGAGTTTATCTCATATGATTTTATAATTTTAAAAATGATTGGCGCATTGGCTGTCAGCTGTAATGTCAAATATTTTTTTTAATATTATTGAGCAAAACTGAGTAACGAGCAGTTCTCGTGGAGAACATCTGTTGAGATACCTCTATTGGGAGACCATATGCTCCACATTGGGATACGATACGGCGTTACATTATGATTTACATGTGAATACAGCTTTAGTCACCTTCACTTCTTCGAACATGCGTTGCGAGTTACTTATTCATTATATGCGGTATAATATATTTTGAGTTGAACAGTAAATATTTTGTATTTTTGAAGGAGTTTTAGTGTTTTGAAAATTGCGGAATTTTTGCAGCATCTCAGCAATGTTTATGTTGTAATTCAACAGTGAACGTGTCAACTAATCGCTTTCGCTATGTCTGCTTATTTTTACAATCGAAGGAATTAAGACATCGCAGATATCCAAGACCGAACTCTGATTTGGGACACCTAAACAGCAGCCGACGACCACAGGCCTGGTATTGTGTGCTAAAGTAAATCAATTAATCTGTTCAATATCACCTTATATCTTGCTTCATTATCAGTATACGAGCGATGATTGTCGTCTTCAAACGTTTCATGTGTACCGCTATGAGGACTTCCAGATACCTCTTGCTTGATGTGTGCTTGTTCAAAATTGAATTCAGATTTGATGCTATTCACACAAGACGGAACACTCTAAAACATGAAAAACAAAGTAAAATACACATGACAAATAGAGGAACGAATTATATCGACCAATTGATGTAATGGTCAAAAAATACGAAAATGAGTTAATGATTGGATCTCATTTTAAAGACGACAGAACAGGTTTTGGCCAAATGATGTAAATTAGAAAAATAAACTGACCGGTTTTTGGAAGGGAAACATCAATTTACATTTGTTTTAGATTTAAAAATTCTGACTCAGACACTTCATGTAAACCACTATTATATAGCACTCCCTATCTATAATCCCTTATCTGCAAACATGAGAATTTAGAAGAGTGCATTTCAAAGATTTATAACGCAACTCACCATATAATGTGTTCGATAAAAACAGTTTTTACTCTCTTCTGAACAATTTCAATTTTGAGGGTTACATCATTTGACCATTAATTTTGGGTATTTTTCGTTGTAAAAATAGCATTTTGAAGCCACGCCGGATAAAACGAATAATACCATAACACAATCAGATAAACCTTGGGGATCATAATGTCCCCAGGACCAAGCAAACAACCGTCAAAACTAAATATGTAGAAAATACGAGGCCTTCTGGACACATCAACACCGATAAATACACCTGACCTCATACCTTCCATAATCTCAGCATATTAACAAATTCAATCTGTTAACAATCAAAAGATTGCTTTTTGCATCTGACCTACTGGTTAATAACAATTCGCTCAGTGAAAGATTGTACAAAAAATAACCTCAAAAGCTTGTTCCTTAATTGGTACTTCAAACCAAGCGTCGTGCGGCCGCTGTTCTTCTGCATCGTATCCTTCATCGACTGGTTCCTGTTTGATATCCATTTAATTGAGATTCAATCTGTTTTACAACATTCAAAACAAAAACAACATCAGACAGACTGTAATAAATATTTGTAATTTCATAAACAAGTAACGTATGTGCTGCCATTGTATAAAATAAACTGATAACCATTAATTTGTATATTTATTTATTTATGTATTTACAAAATATTTACCTTGTATTTACCATACATTTAGCAATTGAATTTTCAATTCAACTTGTCGTCACTGTCCTGGAAGAAAACACTAATTTAAAAACAACGTATTAAATTAATTATACCCATCAAAATGTTTATTTCAAACTCTACAGTATAAAATAACATACTGATTTTTATAAATTATTCTTTTACCTTCTTAAAAACAGTTTTGTACAAAACAAACTAGTTGAAAACGATAAAGCATTTTAAACATTTGCAAAACTTCAAAGTTCAATTACTGAAATGTAGTATTTTTTATGTTTATTATGGCTTGAACTTGTTTTAACACTCAGGCAGACTAAATATTTGTGCATAACTTTATTCAAAATCATTATGTAGTTGACTAGAATTTTCCAAAAGTTATTGTACGAGAAATTTGAATTGTTTAAAAGGTTCAGTTGGATCAACTAATGGTATGGAATAAAGCTATGACCAAATACCTTGTCTACCCAAGTGTTAAAATAAGTTAAAGGTAATAAAGAAAATATATTTTAATTCGGCGGCATTATACTTGGTAGGCGAAATAACCCCAGTTGACGGTATGAAATTTATCGACTCGTTATTAGTATCACAGACCATAGACAATAATATAGGTCAACTAGTGTTGTTGTCATAAAATTAATGGAGAAGGATTCACGTCAATATTATTAATTTGTTAAATTAGAAAACGAGAAAATGGACATCAAATTTGAACCAATCGACGAAGGATATGATCTAGAAGGACGTAGATCGAATGCCGCTTCGTTTGAAGTACAAACCGAACAATCAGATATACCTATCAGTTTTGAGGTTAGTTAATTATTGACAACAAAATAACTATACAAAAAAAAACAAATGAGCATCGATTCTTTGATTCGAATGTGTTCTATTCCATTGATTCGTCTTCAAATTTGAAATAAATGAGTGAAATATTCTTGTATTGAAGTTAATTGCCACGAAAGAAAGAACGAAAAAACATGCATGACATTTTAATTTACTGTATTACATTTCGTTCGCATAGTGGCACAAGGCGATATGTCGAAAATCGGCTGTTTTTAGATGTAAATGCTATACGATAGATTTTAGGACGGTCTATCGTCAGTAGAAACAAGCTCAGCCATATTCTATGTATTTTTTTACGTAATTTGAAGAAGTCAATATGAATTGAATCAATTTCGTTCACAGTTATTAGTGGCAAAGAGCTATAATTAATATTAATTATTACCAATTAAATTGAATTCGTAAATGATCAAACGCTTAACGACTTAACGCCTTCTGCCGCTATACCGATGATATATACCGACGGTGTTTTGGTCAATTGATGTAACCCTCAATAAATACGAAAATGAGTTAATGATTGGATCTCATATTAAAGACGACAGAGCAGGTCTCGGCCAAATGATGTAATTTAGACAAATAAATTGACCACTTTTCGGAAGGGTAACATCATTTTACATTGGTTTTAAGTTTAAAAATTCTGGCCCGGCCACTTGATGTAAGCCACTTTTATATCAACAATCCCTACGTATAATCCCGTATCTGCAAACGTGAGAATTTACAGGAGTGCATTTCAAAGATTCGTAACGCAACTCACCATATAATTTGAAAATTTGAGTTAATGAGATTTTGTACACTTCCGTGTATTTTGTTACTAACGACCCGGATTTCGCCTTTCGGCATCTTCAGGCATTTGAGCGCACGAATGAACTCGAACTGACTACTGACGACATTCATGACGAATGCCTGAAGATGCCGAAAGGTACAAAATGCCTGAAGATGCCGAAGTGTACAAAATCTCAATAACTCAAATTTGATATTGAAGTTCCGTCAAGCACCCTCAGTCGATGTCTTAAATTACACCATATAAAATTTGGATTATTGAGATTATGTACACTTCAATGTATTCTGTCACTAACGACCCGGGTTTCGCCTTTCGGCATCTTCAGGCATTCGGTGCACGAATGGACTCGAACTGACGAGTCCGAGTGACGTTAGTTCGAGTCCATTCGTGTTCTCGAATGCCTGAAGATGCCGAAAGGCGAAACCCGGGTCGTTAGTGACAAAATACATGGAAGTGTACAAAATCTCAATAATCCAAATTTGACATTGAAATTCCATCTAGCACCATCAGTCGATGTCTTAAATTACACCATATAATTTTTTCGATGAAAACAGTTTTTAGTCTCTCCTGAACTAATTCAATTTTTAGGGTTACATCAATTGGTCAAAACTTTGTTGATATATATTTCAATTCTTCTTTTTGTAGGAGGTGTCGGGGAAAGTGCAAACTATAAAATCCGAAAGTAATCCCGAATCGCCAAACAAAGGCGAGGAAATCTCTCAAACGACGATAGCTTCTATGAAGCACGAAGAATTCCACTTTGCCGATTGCGCATACTCACCAATAGACCAGGTAGATAGTCCAGTGTGTAAATGCGGCTATATGATTCAGGGTCCTGATGACATCCTTTGGGAATGTCCAGACGTCGACAACGAACGGGAATAATCCCTCAAGGCAATGCAATGCGATTATTAGTTGAATCTGTCGGTCTTGCCGACTTGGTTGCATTCTGACAAATTACAGTGCATTCAAAGAGTTCACGGAGTTCCTGGGTACGGTTACGGATGTCTCGGGTTCAAGTCCCGATGCGGACAGTTTCATAAATTGATTTTTCAATCGATTTATGAAACTTTTCTGTCTGTAGTCGTGAATATTTGTAATGTCTAAAATTGCCTCCCACAGTATAAGTGATTAGCTAACCACTAGTCCTGTCCTAGCCCTATCTTTCGATCCCTACTCTCTTTGAAAAAGAGAGGTTAAACAACTGAGTAACGAGTAGTTCTTGTAGAAAGCTTCTGTCGAGATACTAAAAATATAGATTTTGTACACTTCTTAATAACTCAAATTTGATATTGAAGTTCCATCAAGCACCCTCAGTCGAAGTCGATGTCTTAAATTATACTAAAAATATACATTCAAAAAAAATATTAACTTCCTCCACACTAGAGTGCATGCAACCAAGTCTTGAAGAATTTCTCCCCTGAAATTCCCGGTAGAGAATTGAAACATACGCGTCACGTTGACGTCAGTTGACAGTCAAGCCGTCTTTCGTCAATCCCACCTCTCGAGATTGTCGGTAGGCGTGCGGGCGATGTAGCCAAAAAAGTCGAGTAGGCGTAGTCTGTATTTGGAGCTCTTTCGTAATGTTTTGCTTTTTTCTGTTTTTTCAGTTTCCCGGAACCTGCGAGGACACCGAGGTATTGGATAATTCAATTATTATCCTCGATGAAGAGCATAATAGTGATGATAGTATTAATGGAGATGTTTTTGGAAACCCTATAATACCAGAGACAAGCTATTCGTCGTGCTCGACTTCCTCCGATGTCTCAACGGTAAGCGAGAATCCGAAGTCCAAGAAACGCGTTAGACGTCCAAGTCAGTGGAGAAAACATTTGGCAAAAAAAGCGAGAAACACAGGGCAAGAGTATATCACCAGAAATTCCAGCACGATCGTGGCCGCAAAGAAAGTTGGACCGCCGTGTGGCGAGAAGTGCAGGTTGAAATGTAACAAAAAAATCGATTTTAAGCAAAGGCAACAAATACACAAGAGTTTTTGGGAAATGGGAGACGTGAATCGGCAACGTGAATTCATATTGAAGTGCATCGCGCCGGTCGTTCCTAAATACAGAATGCAAACTCCAGGGAGTACGCGAACTGTTAACAAGGCGTACAATTTTGACATTAATAATGATAGAATAAGGGTCTGCAAAATTTTTTTTATTAGTACTTTAAGCATATGCAATACTGTAATTGTTACGGCACTTCGAAAAAGGAATGAAAATGGTGTCTTGGTTTTGGATTTAAGAGGAAAACATGGAAAAGGTGGTATTAAAGTTGATAACCAAGTTAAAGAAAACGTCCGTAACCACATTAAATCGTTCCCGGTAACACCTTTACATGACTATAGAGCGCAGAGTGAGAGAATGTATCTCGATTCAAGTCTCAACCCAACTATAATGTATAAACTCTACACCGATTATTGCAAAGATAGAAATTTGACAATGGCAAAGAAGCATTTGTACCAAAGTATTTTCAATACTGAATTTAATATTGGATTTTTTGCCCCCGAAAAGGACCAACGTGTAACCACTTGTGAAATTTACAACAATTCAAATATTAAGGGTAGCAAATTTACAAACGCGTCCAAGAAACAGAGTTGACGGTCTGTAATTGGGCGGCTAGAACAATAGACAATTCAGTGATTTGCGTAAATATATATTAATTTTTTTTAAATCAGCACAACTTCTGAATCGTTTGATATTTTAGTTTGAAATTTTCAATAGAATCATCGCTAATAAAACAACATAAAAACAACCGGCCTAATTCATAATTTTACTATATTTGTCAACTAAATATAAAAACAAACAGTTATTGAGGAGTTTTTTATTGAAGAAAACATTATATGGTGAGTTGTGTTATAAATCTTTGGAGTGCACTCCTCTTAATTATCATGTTTGCAGATACGAGATTATACGTAGGGAGTGTCAATATGATAGTGGCTTACATCAACTGGCCGGGTTAGAATTTTTAAACCTAAAACCAATGTAGAATGATGTCGTCTTTAAAATGAGATACTATAATTAAGTAATTTTCGTATTTTTTGAGGGTTACATCAATTGGCCAAAACACCGTCGAATTATTTAAAAATATGACTCAATATATATTTTTACGTTTCCCGCTTTCTATTTACAATACACGATAAAGGTAGTTGTACGATTCGCAACGACAATGTGTTAAGTAGGAGAGAGAAAGAAGATGACATTGCATTAAAGGTTGGAATTAGATTATCTTGGGAAGGGGAAGCGAAGCAGCTATCTGGCATTTTCTTTGTAGAAAATACCAGATAGATTTTATTAATAATTCTTATTTATGTTTAGTGATATGTAATAAAGACTTGTATCAAAAAAATATGTTTAATATGATATTCACTACCTGTATGGATCATATGGCCACCACGCGGCGCCTTCATGATTCCCTGTCATCCACCAATCGCTTTGCTTCCTCCCATGACATCCGAGAGTCCCTCAGCTCTGCCGAGTACATTCTATGGATAGTAGGCGATGGTCTTTCAGGACACAAGAAGAGGCAAGGAGGATTGAGGCCGTCCGCAGCAAGTGACCAAGCCAGTTCCAATGTCTGTCCCTAACCGGCTTTTCCCCAAATCAAACCACTTCAGACCAAGTATTTCCAACGTAAGCATCTATTCTCAAAACGTTTTTATCATGTGTTATGATCCGCTACCATAAAGCAGCACAGATAGAATGCAGGCGTTGAAAGAATGACATTTAGAATTTAGCTGCGTGTCCCAGATGGTCTGCACCAAGTTCAATATGGCTCCAGCTATTCCTAATCGGATAGCGTGCTCCTTCTTTGTGCTGCTGTCTTCCGGGATGTGTACACCGAGGTACCTGAAGCTGTCGACCCTCCCGATGATATTTCCCGCGATAGTCAGGGTGGAGTCACGACAGACTTTGTTACACATCACACTGGTCTTACTTGCGTTTATTTTCAGACCAGAGTTAATTCCTAATTTAATATTGCCTACATCAAATTTATGATTATGCATGACGTGGATGCGAGTGGAGGTCGAAAACGGTGAACGAAAAAAACCGTACAGGAACAAACCCTACATGGAAAAAATCGCACACAGTGTAGAAAAAGAAGTACCTATTCACATTTAAAATACTTTTAATCTTTTCATGAGTTTTTCAGCTTGAAAAATCTAATTTTAACATTTTTAATGTGAATACTTCTTTTTTTTTGAATACTCTGTGTGCAAAAGGGATCGATTTTTCCATGAGATAATCTTTCACAACCTTGAATATTGATTCGCCTTCGAAAACATATAAAAACTTGCACATGAATGTGCCTGCGCGGACGCTATTCGATATTTGTTGGAGTAGGCTCGTCGAGCGAAACTTACTGCGCTGTGTTACTATGTCTAAATGGACTCCAATCCGTGGACTCCCTGCCAGACCGTATGGACCACTTTGGTAACCCATGGTTTAGATTATATTCTCTTTCACTTATAACAAACGCATTCCACAAAAAACAAATTCTTTCACTAAAAATAAAGTGGTCCCACATAATAAAATATATTTTAACATTGAAGAAATTAATAGTTTTCACTAAATATAAACTCTGACAATTTGAAATCGATAGTTGCACAAAGCTGTAATGAAACGTCACTTATTCCTCTACCCTATATTTATCTTTGCTCCACGCATTAGAATACATTACACAAACCAAACCAGACCAACCCTAACATAACCTACTACAACTTAACTCACTTTGCTAAAAGAATCTGTCATTAAGTGGAAACTATTAAAATCAAAGTTTGAGTGTACTAAGTTAATACTATCCAATACAAAGTGCAAACTATCGAAATAAAAGTTCAAGTGTACCAAGTGAATACTATCTAACACAAAGGGCAATTATTTATAACCCTTATTAAAATATCATTATGAAATTTGTGTTAGTAAAAGTCAAAACTAATGAACAAAATTACAATTTATCAATCAGATTTTTAATTAGCTAATCTTTTTCGCTACGCCCCATTTCGAGAATTTCCTGCATTTATTGTCAAAAATGGTCAGTAACTAGATAAATGATCAGTAATTTATATAAAATCGTCAGTTATTAAATTAAGCCAACATAACGTAATGTTTATTTATTTGGCAATTAATTTATGGGACTGTTTACTGACCAAATAATTAATTGCCCTTTAGAATGTAGACGTCAGAATATCAATGCCTTTGGACACAAATCATCAATGATTTGTAAGTAGTATTTACCACTCGGCTACAGGACCGGGGATAGAAAATAATCTTGATCATTGTATTCCGTTTGCAAAAACTTTAATATTATCAGCCTATGGATTTCTGGCGCAGAAAATCTCTCTTCTTAAAGGTAACGTCGCACATTTGTGTATACACAAAAATAGTGATATAAAAAAAATAATTTAATAGCACCCCCTCGATGATTTACGGAATTCGCCTGCGCCGCCTTTTTAAATATTCAAATACATTCTTTACAATATACAATTTAAAATAAATACATAAAAAACATATTTTAAGTCATAAAAAAAGCAAATTAGAAATTTATGGTAGCAGGAAGTTATAGTTTATTAAACATTAAAATAAAAATAAGTATTTTTTGAAGCCATGTCCGTTACCAATGTCAATCATATGGTCTCCTAATAGAGGTATTTCAACAGAAGTTTTTTCTACGAGAACTGCTAGTTACTCAGTCGATCAAGATCACTTTTTCGAAGAGAGTAACGATGGAAGGATAGTGCTAGGCCACGACTAGTGTTTATCCAGTCACCCATAAAAGCCCTACGGTGACCCATGCTTTGGGAAGCAGTGATTTACACGATAGTGTACCCAGCAACGTGATTGCAAAATTCGTTAGATATCTCAATACTATGCTTAATGGCCTAACTGGGATTCAAATCCTGATTCGTAATGCCATTGTTGGGGATATTCTTTGAAAACATTAATATTCTAACCATTTCCACGCCATAAAAGCTGTTTTTTACAAGGTAATCGCGGTGTTAATACGGGTTAATAAAAAAAAACAATATAAAAATATTTTTTATTTCATTTTATTCATTCAAATGTTTAACAATCATTTTCGAGTCATTTTAAATAGACATGTCTCAAATAATAACATTTTCCATCATGCGAACGGAGAATTTCAACAGTGGGTAATTTTTGGTTGGGGCAGTACAGTGTTATAAAATGAAAATTAAAGTTACACCAAGCACCCTGTTAAAGCGCGTGATATAAAAAGTCCGCAAATCATATTTGTTTGCAGTGTGCATGAAAGAGTATTTCAACATTGGGCTAATTAATATTATTCGAAACTTACAGTATTGGTTTTAAACCAAACGGAAAGTTCATAAAATAAATTGGGCAGTAGATTAACAACCAGTCATTGTCAGAATACCCACTGTTAAAACACTCTATAAGTGTAGTGTTTATGTGGTCAATCAAATCAAATTTATAATACCATCATTGTAAATTTATAATGACAACTTTCATTGTAAATTTATAATGACAAGTCTCACTGTAAATTTACAATAACAATTCTCATTTTAAATTTGCAATCAAAAAACTGTTACAGCTATTATAAAATGAAATAACATAACAATTGTTTAAGTAGATTAGATGAGAAAGGCGAAACAATCGAGATATAAGTATTAAATTTTCAGTCAAAATTGTTTAGTCATTCTAAGACTGAAGACTTGATAGAGAAAAGTTGATTGGATGTGACCAGAACATCAATCGTCAGTCCAAAGCAATCAGCTTTGCCCCGTCACCCTAGCAGTCTCCGACTTAGCCTCGGAACAGGAGCTGCCTGAGGAGGCCAAGACCCCCCGTGAAATCATGTTTGTTTCACACTTATTATTTAATACGAACATTTTTATCGACTAATGAACATTTTTTTATTTTTAATCTTTTTTTTTTTACAATATTATATTTATTTTTTTTGGTACTTGTCTATTGTAGAGTATGCATTGCTTTGGTGAACTGAGTTTGAAAGCCACCCTAACACGATTTACACACTTCGAATCATATTTTAGGTTAGGTTTAATGTCACGCAGCCGCGCAGCATATTTATATCGTGCACTCATCTCGGATTAACGCGCATTTTTTTAAAAAACTATCAACTGTATACTGAAATATCTCATTACGTCAGTTTTTAATGTCAAAACGTATGCAATTTAACGCTTTAAGACTGGTAGAACGCATGAAGTCATGGGATATAATGGCTTTGAAAAAAACAGTATTAACTTATATTGTATTTTTTTTATTCTGGCAGAAAGGATGATAAGACTTTAAATTCATTAATTTATATGGTAAAAAATGAATATATAATACCAACAAGCTGTGTCAACGTGCCCAGAACCTCCTCGAATCACCTCTAACTATGACAATTAGCTTGAAATAAGCAAACTGATGCATCTGTATATTAAAGTTATTCAAAAACTGCTGCGCGACCGCCACAACGTATATGTAACAAAATTCGTGACACTTTGTTAATCACAAAATAAGTAACTACAATAGACAAGTACCGGTTTTTTACGAGTTATGTTTTGAGTACAGTGTGTTCAAAAAACTACAACATTTTTTGAACGTATTTATTATATAAATTACATTGAATAAATTGGTTAGAATATGGTATTTTTGATGTATTGTTTCTTGCTCACGTTGTATAATTATGTCTAACTGGGTCTTTTTAGTGTACTGGGCTGGCGCCCCGACGTCCTTGTGATCAAATCGCATCCGGGTCAAATATTGTTTGTCAACGCACAAACCACTAAAAGACTACCGAATTTCTACCATCTTAACTGTACAGATTTGGTGTAGCACTTTCAAATGATTGCCAGGAGTGTCGCCAAAGATAAACACCTTGCTATTTTGTAGCCATAACCGTTCTGGGACTCGAACCATCCACCAATCAACCGAGTATGACAAACACCAATAGCAGAGTCCCCTTTTAATGTAGCAATTATTAACTAAAAACCAGTTCTTCGTTTGCCTACTAGGAAACTTTCGATGATAATCTCCATAAAAATAAAAATAGAGCAAACTAGTTCTTTTAAAAATTGACTACCTTGAAATACTCCGTCACAATTTTACACAGTAATAATTTTGTGACATTACGGTGTTATAAAAAAAATATGAATTTGGGTTCAATTGTATGGGTGTGTGACGTTATTAACGATACATGTAAAAATGTCAATCATTTCCTCTCTCAATGTGGAGCATATAGTCTCGTAATCGAGGTATCTTAAAGAAAAGTTTTTCAACGAGAACTGCTTGTCACTCCGTTTTTTCCTCAACCACTATTTTTCGAAGAGAGTAGCGATAGAAGGATAGGGCTAGGACGACAGAACTAGTTGTTAGTTAATCACTAAATCAATTTATGCTGAAGCTAAAAAAGTTGACGACTCAGCTAACGGCTCCCCGGTATCCATCTTTTGAGGGAAACTTAAATGCCATAAAAAGGTGTGGAGCTGTAAGATGTTAGATACATCATTCGGTATCTTTGAGTTGTCATGCAATCGTTGATTTGACCACAGCTTTGTCGTACACTTAAACATAAAAACAAATCAAATAAAAACACATTAGCAAGTTGTAGTGCCCCTGTGGAAACCTAATTTGTAAATACAAGCTTGAGTCAGAGCTAGTACGTTGCTATAATTCATTCTGGTGTTAATTTAAAATAATCATTTTTTGAGTGTCAATAGTTGCTATGAAATGAAAAGAGATGACAGTAATTATTATGAATTGACAGAAACTGTCAATCATTTTTAATCAATTTATATTGGGTGGTTGCGAGTTGAAATAAAATGAAATCTTTCTGATTCGCAATCACAAATGAAAGTCAACTTCATTCAGGGTGTTCCGTGTACCATGGACGGCCAAGCGCACAAACGAGTATATCCTGAACGAGCTACAAATCCAGAAAAAACTCGCAACCGTTTATACGAGACACCTGCTCGGATTGTTTGGCCACATCGCCTGCAAGCCACTGACAATTTTTGGAGTCTTGTCGATACAGGAAAGGTCGAAGACAGAACACAGAGACGCGAAAGGGCTCCAACTCGCCGGAGCGACCAAGTGAAGGACACACAGGCCTCTCCTTATCAATGCCCTTCAGAGCAGAGGAGTGCAAGAGCGATTGGTGAAAGGTTTTCAAAGGAAACGAGTTGTTAAAATGATGAATACGACTAAATAAGAAAACGCCATTCAGGGTAAGAGGAAAGTTTCAAGAACTGTGACTGGGACATCACAATTAATGAAAGCACTAATTCAACTGCTTGCTACTCAGTTACTAAACCTTTCTTTTTTTGGAGAGTTGGGATAGAATAATAGAACAACTTGCAATCCCCACCACCACCTGGCTCTGAAGTACGCTCTCGTATTTATTGCTTAAGCAGCATGATGCGTGTTATTTCTGATATTTTGAGTAGCTAAATACCATTCAAAATGCACCTTTTTCTTTACCGCATCCTCTTCCTATGCGAAGCATATGGCCAATCACTTTACTTCTTCCCCGTTTTAAAAACCGGATAGATAGAAGGGAATTTCAGGCATCACAAACATCCATGCTTTCGAACAGAAATCCATAGATCGATTAAAATATCAATTTATGTAACTGACCGTACCGAGATTTAATCCCGTGGGATCCGTGACCGAAGCAACTGCACGATGTTGACCACTGCGTCACAGACCCGACATCAAATTACCGACTTTACTTATTTAATTTACTGACCAAAAAGTTGTTTACATACTGACTAAACAAATATAGGTCTTTTTCAACTGGTGTTGGATTCAATTGAAAGTGCTCACGAATCGAGCAAAATCTGCACAATTATTTGAACAAAAATATTTAATGTGCCTTTCCAACAACAATGCACAAAAAACAATATAAAATTAATTGATTAATTACTACTTTACTATTTCCTTTCCATAGCAACATAAAGAATTATCACTCGTCATTCCAATTCGACAAAGAACAAAAGTCATTCAATTTCTGCTGAAGTCATTATTGTATCATTATAAATTTACAACGCCCTTTCACTCAGTATTGACAGTTGACAGGCTATTTGTTTTCGAGTATCTCCAGTGATATAATCGCGCCGTTCTTTCATTTCTTGTTGAAGTTTCTTCTCGATTTCTTGGCGTACGGCAGGCCAGCCTTCTTCTGTTGCCCCACCACGGCCAGCATGGGGAGGGCGCCCAGAACCATACACGAACCCATCCCGTAGAAACACAGCGAGTATCCGCCTGTAACGTCTCTCACATAACCTGAAACGAACGCAAGAAGGCATTTTAACGTTATTTATGGCATTACAGCTAAGCTGAATAAGGCTGAAAATTTAAAATAAAACACAATTTGTTTATACTACTTTCACATGTTTCAGAACTTGTTTCGCCCATCACGAGCGTTATCAACTCATACAAATATAATCATAGCATGGCTATTTATATAAAACTGATAAATACCCGGAACGCGTTGTAATGCCTCTCAAAGAAAGAAAGTGTTTTAATTCTGTTTATTGAAATGCTTTTGGATTAGAGGTCTGCATGGGCCGAAAATTAATAAAATTATTCAGTCCGAGCCCGAAATCTTCAGGCTTCAATATCACACAACCAGATCCATTTTCTTCAGTCCGAAAAAAGCCCAATTTTTTCAATACAGAAATTCATTTATACTTTTCATCTTATTGTTACCATATTTCCACCGAAATATACAAAACATGTTAAGTAAATTATTTCAGTTATGAATAGTATTGCCTTATGGCTGACTCATGACCCAAACAAAGTACGATGCCAGCAATATAAAGTCTGCACGGACCAAGCCCTGGCCCCTGCAAACCTTTATTTGACATCAAAAATTTTCTGTCTGCTTACACGAATAAATCGGAAGGTTCTCCGAGATGTCGCTGTATGTACGTATTTCATTTTTTTTTTAGATTTTGGAATCTCAATTTTTTTCAGAAACCTTCACAGGTGTGCCTACAACAACTCCCCAAAGTTTCATCGAAGTCGGATGAAGGACAAACAAACAAATATGCACTTATTTTTGTATATATTGATTGAATGTTTACAATTACAAGGTGTATAAAACAGCTGGTTCATGAACCAAGACAAAAATTGAATAGTAATAAACAAAATATTAAGTACCTTTTACAAATCAATAAATACTAATCAATCTAAAATCAAAAATAATTCTACATTATAAATCAAATAACTGAGCAAAATTTTAATGATTTTTAACTAATGCGTTAATATTCATTAAGCAAAATAGCAGGCTAGTAATTTTTTAAAAGAAATTAGTGAACTATTTAAAAACTAGACATCCATTGTAAATGGAGAATGAAGATCAGCCAGGAGGATCCAAAAAAATATATGGAGTTCTGTGAAAATGATCTACCTGCTAAAGGTGGAACTGAGATGGCTCCAACGCTCTGGAACATTCTAACAAGTCCATACGAAGAGCTGATCCGTTCCCTTCCGAAGAGGTCTGTGAGGAGTACAGGAACAAGGAGGAACCAGCAGCCTAGACACAGTCCGTAGCACCCTGAAACCATCCATAGTACATTATCAATTAGGAGAGTCTCTGGAGAAACTGTATGAGATTTATAATTTGACCCCTATCTTGGGCGGAGCCGGGTAAAAAATACCAGCAGGTATATAACATGAATAACTATATATATGATAATCATGCTTACCAGACGCCACGGCCATCAGCCACCACGAAGTCACCAATGGCAGACTCAGAACAGACATACCGGCAACAAAGACACTGCGACAAAAACAAAAATCATTGATTGACTAGAATTCAACCGACAGTAAGTAACAGCCAACTATGATGATGAAGCATTGTTGTTGGTTGTTGGCATAGCAACCCAAAATATAACAAAAACCAGGTCCACTACCTATATATCTATAAAGGTTAACGCCCCCTGCAAAGCAGTCAGCAAATTCAAGTGATGACCGATGGAGAATATGCGGAAACTAATCAATATAAGCGACGCCAATTCTGCATACGTAATTATAAAGGTGAACGGCCGGGAAAAGTAATCATCAATCCAAGAGTTGACTATCGCAGAAAAAAATACAGCCTGAAAGCATTTTAAATGGAGAACAGTAGAAAAGGACCTACATTCTGTCGCCGCGGCCCGAACTGAAAACATGTCTCCGAATACACATAATTGTCTATATGCAGAGGGGAATTTTTTTAATACCAACCTGAGAAGGTAGGCCTTTTTTCTGTCGAAGATCTGAAGGTCACAAAGCCACCCGAGGGCAAGTCGTCCACAGAGGTCCATCGCAGCGCTGATCGCCACCAGACTTCCTGGAAGATAAAGAAACAGGAATGAGCACAAATAAAGGAATTTTCGAGGAGAATTCGAGAATCCTTAGCGGTATCTCCAGGCTTCCTTGTTACTTGGCAATGCTTTGCTTCAGTTCCTCATAAATGGTACCCAATGGTTGTCGAGGAGTCCTACAGATCATAAAAAGAAGTATTTGTAGCATGGCGCTGCCTAGTCTATTTACTAATCTCCAAGTTTGTAATCTACGAAACTTAGTCACATCACCGCCAATATTCGACGCAAAAATCCAGTCTAAAAGCTCAGGGTATGGTTTTTCTGAGTCTTCATCATGTACCGTGATTCACTTCCGTTTAGAAACACTAGTAGAATGCAATCGTTGAACAAATGGCCCCGCTTCGTGTCCCAGACATTATTTAAATGTGACTAAAGCTATTCCTAAGGAACGGCGTGAAGACATGAACTCTAAAAGCGAAAGACAAAAAACGGCTAGATACATTTCAAATGTGGTGCTGGAGATGACTTCACTGTGTATCATAGACGGCCATGCGCACAAACGCATCTATCCTGAAACAGCTCCAAATCTAGGATAGACTCTGGGCCGCTTATACTCGTCTTTTTGGCCGCTTCGCCAGCAAGCCTGCAGACAATCTTGAGAGGCTCGTCGTCACAGAAGAAGGGGACGTGGAAGGGCCCTAACTCGCTGGAGCGAAGAACGTCTCAGGCCATTCCTTATTGAAGGATCGTTAGCTTGGCCCGTATCGGACCTGCGTAATGACGGAATTTACTTCAGGGCCGTCCTACAGAACGTGATTAACGTCTTATTTGGTATGCCCGAAAGTCAAATTCGGCCATTAAACCAACTTGCCTAGCGCAAAGAGGTTTACATTGAACTTGCCAAGGCTCGATAGAAACTGACAAGTCCAGTGGAATGATGATAGTGGTTTTAATGCCAGCCTCGAGAACACGTCCGGAAACTGATACCTCTGCTCCCCTTTGAAGGTGCAATCCATCTGATTGGAATTATTTTGGATAATGCAAACTGTATGTTTTGAGTATGTACCTGCTTCAGCTTTGGAGTGTCCGATGGCGAGAGTGTGGGCTGGTAAATAGTAAAGCAAGTAAGGCGATCCGGTGGACATCAGGGCAACGGATCCGCTGACCAGCATGAAGTTTCCATCCTTCAGCAGGGACACATCAAGATATCTGAAATTATAAATTTATATGATCAAACATGACACAGCTATATCCATTCAATCATATATGCTAAGAAATTTCTCAATACAGAAAATTATATTTTACTTCAGTCTTGTATTATTAGAAATGTTACCATAGGTATGTGTCTTGGCAGCTCTGTCACTCATCATAATAATCTTTAACCACGTTCTAAGGAAGTCAATTCCACTTGACCGAGGTGTGGCCGTTGCCCTCGATCTGTGGCTAGAGCAACTCGTATCGCATCGGTCTAAAAGTCAATGCGAGTAAAACCAATGTGCCTGACTGGACCCAGAATACACTCTGACGAGCGCCATCGAGAGAGTCGACAGCTTCAGGTACTTGGGGGTACACATCACAGGTGATGGAAACCCGCGTAAAGAGCCCGCAATCCGATTAGAGATAAGCTGGAGCAAAATTCAACTCAACGTATGCATTCTGACAGTGCTGCTTTACGGTTGTGAGTTATGGCCCCACTCTAGAGACCAAGGTAAGCATATACTGTGGTTCAAAAACAGCGGGGTAGGGTGGTTTGACTCTGTCAGGAATTCGGAGGTAAGAGAGCGGACGGACCGTCCCCTTATTACGTCCGAAATAAAAAAGCGACGATGGACCTGGCGATCGATGGCAATGGTGCCGCAGATGCCCCGGGGCATCCTGAATCCTTCTCTTATAGGATATAGGTGGCTGAGCTACGGGACGAGGCAAGAAGACTGGCGGGGGACAGAGAATTTTGGAAAAACCGTATGGTGGCCATATGCTCCGAGCAGTTAGCAGATAAGGTTCAAAATATATAATAATTTACGGAATTTTAACGGAAGGCAATCGATTGTTTTCAATTATAAAATGCTGTTTGCCTACTCTCTCTCCTGGGATTAGTTTTGTATTACTGTTGAACCAGATGCTTTATAGTCCCACCAGAACAATGTTAAATAATTCCACATTCATCGCTCCCTGATGTATCGTTTTCCTCGACTTATCGTTTTTGTCAAAAATTTTTCATCCTGGTCATAAGCACGTGCGACCACAGTCAACCAGTCTCGTAAAAAAGACCGAGACTGCAAATCCGCAAGCATCGTCTTGTTGTTATGTTATGACGATCGTCCAGTTAATTAGTCAGACAATGCGAAAAAAATTAAATTAGAGTCAAATATGCAGATTTGTTTGCTCCGTGGTACAATGGGTAATGTATCGGGTTCATGTCCCTGTGTGGCAATTTCATGAATTGATTTTTTAATCTATTTATGGATTTCTGTTCGTAATCATGGATTTTTGTGATTTCTAAAATCTCCTCCCACCCATCCGATCCTAAAAACGAGGCAAAACGAGAGCGATTAGTTAACCACTAGTCCTGTCCTATCCCTATCCTTATAGCCCGACTCTCTTCGAAAAAGAAAGGTTGAGCAACTGAGTAACAAGCAGTTGTCGTAGAAAACTTCTGTTGAGATACCTCCATCAGGAGGCCATATGTTCCACACTGGGTGCGTACATGGTAAAAAATGTTTTTTTTAGTGCAAAATAAATAACATACCTCGCTATTCTGTCATAGCAGGTGACTTTGACGTCGTCGGGCACGGCCTTCACGTCGTCATCTTGCCTCTCCATCTTGTCCAGATCGGCCATGTTGTTCGCGGAGGCGGCCATTTTGTGAAGCGAGGCGATGGCCTGCTGAGCCGGCGGCTTTATGTACATTGATCTGTCGGAAAGCATATTTATATTCAAAATATGTACAATATGGTCAACATATATTTTAGAATCTGAAAAGATAAAAGGACGGCGCTAAAACATAGTTTGACACCGCCCCGTACTTATGGGGCGGACAGGGTCTTCAAAACCAATCTGCAGACTCTTCCTATTAATGAAAATTTAAGAATGTAATACCCCTGCTGAGGCGTTAAGGGTGGGGGTCGGATTTGTTGGTTGATGTTGTTGATTTGCAGTTTGAAGTGGGGGGGAAGCGCCTGCGATCCTGCCAGAGTCAGTGCAGTTCCGACCGTTCCGGGGGGGAGGTCGCGGCCTGATCCCTTCGATTACTATAAAACCACTTACACAGTTTAACTTAAAAGTATGTAATTCTGTTGTGTCTAATGTCTTGTGAAACTGTAGCTAATTGCAAATAAATCAGATGAGTACGCGGATAAACGACCGGGGTTTTAATGGAAGGAACCGTTGTTTTCTCCTTTGTTGTCCTTATCCCAGGACGCGGGCCTTGAAGTGTGTTGAAGCCCGCACCCCGCTTCTCCCCGCTCCTACACCGTCATCCCTCGAGCGGCGAGCGAGACAGATGTGATTTGTGTCGTTTGTTTCGTTTTTTTCACGTACTCTCTCAAGTTGTTAGCTAAGCGCTCTTACAACACCCTTCTTTTCAGACACCCATGCCTTAAAGCGCAGATCCATATATAATTTTTATTAAAACGTCCATGCCGTGATTCGAACCAGCGTGCAATTCAACTGAAGAGCGGAAGTCGTTGACCACACGGCTGAAGGCATGGCCATTTCTTAAGCTAAGATTTTAGAGCTTCCCCTATCAACCAGACGGGTCAGGGTTCAAATCAAATTTAGATTTCTTGCAATTCGGTCATGGTTTTTGTAATGTCTTTTCTTCTTGAGTTGATTAAAGAAAAATAAATTCTCAATATCTGATGCCTTGGCTATTGTTTATCTTTAATGCCGAATTACATCTGTGTCGGGTTGAAATCCCGGTTCCATAAATTAATTTTTCAATCGATTGTTGGATTTCTGTTCGTAGACACGGATGTCTAGGATTCTAGATCAACTAACCGTTAGTCCTATTCTTCTATATCTACTCTTTTAAAAAAAGAGAGGTTGAGCAATTGAGTAACAAGCAGTTTTCGCGGAAAAACTTCTGTCAAGATATCTCGATATTCGTCTAAATGAACCACACAAGGAGAGGACATGGTTGACATTTTGGCATGTTTTCTGTGTAATGTTAATAACGTCACACAGCCATACCATTGAATCCAAATTCACACCTTTTTTTATTAATGAATCTAAACGCGTATTCAAAATCTCAAAATTATTATTTTGGTATAATTTTGGAGGAGTATTTCAAGGTAGGCTATTTTTACAAGAACTAATTTGTCGATTACTCTGTCTTTATGGAGAATATCATTGAAAGGTTGCTAGTGGGCAAACGAAGAACCTCCATATGCTCCACATTGGAAGCGGAAATGGTAAAAAAAAATTAACAAACTAACAACATGGAGCATAAACACGGTCTGAGTAAAAAAAATACCTGCTGATGGGCCTGCTGCGGTGCCTGGCCTTGTAGACGCACGTGGAGTCGGTGGATAGATCCTCAACGCTGTGCAGCCGCCCAGAGGACCTCGTGGCCCTGAGCCCCGTCCACCTGCAGCGCGAGTGTGCTGCCCCCTCTCCGAGAACGTCCTGGCTCTCCTCTTCAGACTCATCCGAGTCGCAGTTCTGGGCTGGAGGAGGTTTAGTCACCTGGACGACGATGAGAGTTATTTTATCAATATGTAGGATTATTGAGCCACAGAAGATTTCCGATCACAAACTGCCAAATTCGAATTGATTGAAAGAACGCGATAGAATGTCATAAAAGCCGGACTACCTCGCACACTGAGACAGACGACAATAATTTTTCACTACCCGTCGACCGCAAAGGTTGGCAACAGATCTATTCTAAAATGTTAAAATATCTGTAATTACATAGGTCGAATAAAATATTCCAAAATGTCCATGTGTCACCAATGACCTCGACTGACTGTTAGTAAATAGTTTATATCGTCGTTGTTCTGGAAGAAGACACTAACTGAAAAATACTAGTGTTGAGTAATTGGGCTTCGAAGTTTGTCAAATGTTTGAAATAATGTACCTTTTTCATTTTTTTTTTAAAGTAAAAGTATAATTTATAAAAATAAGTGTGTTTTTCCATGTGGTAGACTTCCAAATAAGGAACATTTTGGTATAACTAAATGAATACTTGGCGGTGTCCGTGGAGCAGTTGGTGGCGTCGTCGGTTACGGTTACGAATGTCTCGGGTTCAATTCCCGGTGTGGAAGCTTCAAAAATTGATCTTTCAATCGAGTGATTGTGATGTCTAAAACTCCCTCCCACCCATCCGATTCTCAAGGAGCGTAGCAAAAGCGATAAGAACCCTATCCTTCTATCTCTACTGTCCTCGAAAAAAGAGAGGTTGAGCAACTGAGTAAGTATAATTTAAAAGAAATAAATGTGTTTTCATACAGTAAAGCTTGAAATAAGGAACATTTTGGTATAACTAACTCAATATATCATTTTGTCGATTTAGTGTTTTTTTCCAGAATAGCGACGATATATAGAACAAATTAAGAAAAATTATTATCATTATGGAAAAAAAGGAATGAGCTACTGATTAACAAGCCGTTCTCGTAGTACCGCTATTGTTGTAATAAGCTCAATAATGAGTCAACTTTCTCCACATTAGAATCGGACTTGGCTTAAAAAGAAATGCTTAAATTCAAGATGTTGAAAGAAAATACCTCTATAAGACTTGGGTGGAACAGATCGCTGATGAGATTGCTCCTCGGCGAGCCTGGCACCTTTAGGCTGAGCTCGCTGCCCACCATCTTGTTGTCGGCGGCGGCCATCTTGTGTGCGTGTATCGCGATGGCCTTGCTGTCGTTCTCCGCGTTCAGTAGGGCGTTCTTCTGGTTGAGGAAGATGTCCATGTCGCTGAGGCGGTCGTTGAGGAAAAGTCTCTCAAGACGGTTGTTCACCTTCACGCCGTCTGGAAAATTTTAATGCTTTAGCATAAATCTATAATATTTTGACACACCCTGGTTTTTGTTAAATATAAGTGTCATTAATGTCCTGAACTAAAATCACCCAGCGGCAACAGCAATAATTTGCAGAATCGGCTCTTTCTTGTTACCAAGCGTTCAATAGCCGCCGGGTATGGCCGCTGGACGAGTCCATTTTTACGGAAAGGGGTATCTCCGACGATGCAGGGAGTTTTTTAATTGTATTTGTAGACAGTCGATTACGATCTGCCGAGCAGGACGAGCTGCGCTCTCGTGGCGGAGGTGTCGTGACGATGTGAATTGTTTGTTTTTTTTTGATTTGCATTGGACTTAATTTCAAATCGTTGTGTCATTAGTATTATAACTTAAAGTAAATTCAGTTACTAAGTAAATGTAAATGTAGAATCAATTTTATGTGTTAGGATTTATATATTTGTGTAATGTAAACCACTGCATCTTGGATGGAAAATAAATAAGTTTTGAACCGGATTTGAAATGGTGTTTGTCTGAGATCACAGCCCTTCCAGGACTCCGGATTACCAGCCGCTCGCCTCTCTTCGATCCGGGGTCTTCTCAATTTATTATTTTATAATTTAACTAAAATAATATTTAAAGTCATACGTCTAAAATCAGCTGTTTTGAATGCAGTACGATAGATTTTAGAACTCTATCGTCTGAAAAAACAAGCGCTATAACAGAATTTGTTTTTACGTAATTTGAAGAAATCAATATGAATTTAATCAAATTCGTTCACAGTTATTAGTGACAAAAAACTACAATTAATATTATTTGACATTGCCCCAAATATATTGGTGGACCTGGGTCTTAAAAAATGTTGAAAACCGCCTATAACCATCCCTAATATGACAATATGTGATGTTTTGACAAAGCATTGAGTAAATTCTGTCATTAACCACAGTAATTATCAAAAGTTTCAAGCCGTTTTGATATCGATCTTGTCAGGACTTGAACCGGAACCTTCTGATAGATAACCCCTTAAGCAGAGCATGTTGAAAATATTTACGATAGAAGCTGCGTTGCTCACCGTTAGGTTCCATGACATTCCTGCAGTCAGGATTGCTGAAGCTGAGAAGCGTGGTGTCCGTGGTGGCGGTGGAGCAGTGAGACGGGGGCCCCGGCGTCCTTTGCCTGGGCTCCTCGATACTGATAAGCAGGGGGGCAGGCCTGTACAGGGCTGCGCTCACGCAAACGTGCAGCATTCCACCACCTTATTAAATAAACAATCAATATTAAATCGCACTCATAAAAATATTAGCTGCCCGAAGGTGTGTTGGCCAATTGATGTAATCCTCAAAAAACACGAAAATGAGTTAATGATTGGACCTCATCTTAAAGACGACAGAGCAGGTCTCGGCCAAATAATGTAAATTAGAAAGACCAATTTTCGGAAGGAAAACATCATGCTATGGTTTTAGGCTTAAAACTTCTGACTCGGCCACTTGATGTAAGCCATTATTATATCGACACTCCCTAATCCCGTATAATCCCGTATCCTTAAACATGAGAATTTACATGAGTTAATTTCAAAGATTCATAACGCAACTCACCAAATGCTGTTTTCGATTAAAACAGTTTTTACTCTCTCCAGAACAATTTCAATGTTGAGGGTTACATCATTTGGCCAAGAATATGATTGTTGGGTTTAAAAATATGATTCCAAGGTTGAATGCGTGACGCGATTTAACAGTAGGATGATGATGATCTTGATTATGCAGTTCAGAGATGTGTCCAGTTCAGCGGGCGATTACAGAATGAATCCCGTCCTTTTTTCTTATTTACTGCCGTCAAGTGTTTGTGTCTTTAGTCATCATGACTTGTCTTTTCAAGATCGTTCGCCTTAATTGCAATTGTATAGTATATCGGTCACCGCTTGATTTTGCTGGCTGCATTTTCAAGTGCGTTAATAAATAAAATGTTATTTGCAGAGTAGCCTTGTCTATGATACTGACAAATAATTACAGGCATAATGTTTCGTAATTCTGCAGCGTTTCGTAAATCACTACATGGGCAATACTTCACAGAGAAAATAACAAAAAACATGCTGAAAACTTCTGTTATGTAAACCTTATTAAGAGTCCATATATACTCCAAATTGGGAGCGGCCATGAATGAAAATTAGTATAGAACAAATAATAACTCACCTAAAAGGAGAATCGTCCCGTGAAATCCGTATCTATCAACCAGGTGCTCAATAATCATTGGGAAGACGAAGCTGCCTGCTGCCGTTCCGCTCACACATATGCCGTTTGCAAGCGCCCTGGAAAGAGATAGACATATACAATCAGTGTCGTCACAAACTGTATATTACTATTAAAATATTTATTACCCGGTTTCGCCTGAGATAGATTCAAACTTTTTCTTTATTCATTACCAAATCACAAACATGTAAATCTTTACTGGAATACTCCAGTCTATGTGAATAGATTTTTGTTGAGTAGTTTTTTGTGCACGGCTTCGCATTGGTTGTATTGAACTTCTAAAATTTTTTTGTTGCTAGCTAATGTCGAAAGTTGAATGTTGAAAATAGCACAGTTTATCATCAGTTGGTAATGCTAGCGATAATCGAAACCGGTCTCGATTATCATAAAAATGCAGAAGTAGTACATTGATCGTTATCCATGTGTATCACACATACTTATGCAGCTATGCGTTCGCTTGTGTGCGTGTTGGCGGTATATTTGAAGTCATAGATTAAATATTTTTCAGCTTCTTCATTTTCTTCGACTTTTTTCAGCGAGAATGCCATAAGTTTATTTTACTTCTTGATGTATTTGGCATAACTAATATATATTTCAAATAATTGTTAATTTTTTCTGTTTAAATTGATCTTTTGTTAGCCATAGTGAGTGTTTTAACAGATTGACAGAAAATAAATTCGTGCGAAAACGGCTCGCGCAGTAGGGATTAAGTAATGTCACAATATTCAGCATTTGACGTTACCTGTGTTTCTCAAAATATTGGGAAACGATGATTATCCCGGGTGTCGTTGATAGCCCCCCTCCGATTCCTGAAAACAAGGTTAAAAAAATAATTAAATTGACTTATTCCGAAAGACAGCAGCGTTACACGCTTTGAAATGATCGCCAGGAGTGTTTCAAAACCACTCACCTAAGACTAAAGGGCTTTGCGCTTGAGGTGTGCTGAAATAAATACAATTTGTACTTGGAAATCTACTCGCTCTCTCTATGACACTGCAAAGTTGTAAAGTGCAATATAATTCGCCCTTTGATGTATGAATGGATTCACTCGTAAATTTGTCTCAATTCATTTATAATACATAATTTTAAGGTTTACAATTGAATGCACTTTTTTTAGATTATATTCTCTTTCATAAAAATAGTTTTCACTTATAATAAATACATTCTACAAAAAACGAATTCTTTCACTAAAAATAAACTGATTCCACATAATAAAACATATTTTAACATTGATAAAATATATTAAACTAAATAAAATAGTTTTCACTCAACATGAATACTCACACTTTGAAATCGATAGTTGCACGAAGCTGTAATTAAATTAAAATACTTGTCGCGACTCTACTCTATATTAGGCCGCCTATACTGTCAAACCAAATCAGACCAACCCTAACATAACCAACTACAACTTAACTCACTTTGCTAAAAGAATCCGTGACGAAGTGGAAACTATTAAAATCAAGTGAAAACTATCTAACACAAAGTGCAATTATTTATAACCCTTATTTTAATCATTACATATATCATTCTACTGGTTGTGTGATAAGGTGTCACACGTATGTCGTCTCTTTGAGGAGGATCTTCAGACTTATTGCAACGTCGTTGGCTATGGTTACGGATGTCACAGGTTGGTCTCGGTACGGACAGTTTCATTAATCATGATTACAATGGATTTATGGATTTATGGATTTACGGTTTTTTTTTTTTTAATAAAACACAAATTGTGTTTTATTTTTTAAAATGTGTCTTTCCATCAAGAATTGACAGTTAACACCTAAAAGTGAATAATGTCCTAAATACTCTCCGCCCATCCGATCCTAAAATGATGCGTAGTAAGAACGACTAGCTAGCCATTAGTCGTGTCATTCTATCCCTACACTTTTCGAAAAAGAGGGGTCAAGCAACTGATTAAGAAGCAGAAAAAACTTATATAGAGATACCTCCATTAGTAGAACATATGCTACAGTAGGACAAAACAGTACAAAAACGGTAAAAAAATCAGTCACGTGTCCATCTTGAGACATTTTCATAGGATGTAATAAGCATCCTTAGAAAAGAAACATTCACGAGACTTACCTGTTAGTACTCCGAAAGTGAACAGGAGATGGAGTAGGGACGTGGCCCAATAGCTGCACGCCATTCCCGCCGTGCAGAAAAGCCCGCCAATGAACACGACGGACCGGCACGAGAAACGCTGGCACAGGGCGGAGCTCACTGGGGCTGAAATGACAAAATGAAATGTATATTGCAACCAACTGTTCTCAATTCTTGTGTGTTGGTATATCTGAGTTCTTCTGCAATTAAATCGGTTTGGGCTGGGATTCGAACCAACTGCAACCAAAGAGATCAAACTCACTTATAGTACTAGTTCCTTTTTGCATCGTTCCTTTCATAACCTTGCCAAATACAGTAGATGAGCGACTGACTAAAAATCAATTTATCTAATTTAAGACATCGACTGAGGGTGATTCATGGAATTTCAATATCAAATTTGAATTGTTGAGATTTTGTACACTTCCATATATTTTGTCACTCTAGGTCAGGCATTCTAGCTCGTGCGGTCGAATGCCTGAAGATGCCGAAAGGCGAAACCCGGAACGTTAGTGACAAAATCTCAATAATTCAAATTAATTTATCGTAAAAAATATTGAAATAAAATAAATCGCTTAAAAAATATGATATAATTTCAGACATCAACTGAGGGTGCTTGATGGCATTTCAATATCAAATTTGAATTATTGAGATTTTGTACACTTCGATGTATTTTGTCACTAACGACCCGGGTTTCGCCTTTCGGCATCTTCAGGCATTTGAGCACACGAATGGACTTGAATCGACAGACAGTAAACAGTGTACAAAATCTCAACAATTCAAATTTTAAAAATATGAAATATTGTTAAAATGGTGTATATTTGTGAAAATTTACCAAATCAACACGTTCTCGAAATTTTCGTGAATATTTTCATACTAAAATGAAAAAAATACTATTTTAAAAATATACATAATTAAGGTAGTTTGTCACGCCATCATAATTTAAGTCACTTAACAGACGAGAGTTTTCTAACGAATGGTACATTTCAAAGCAAGGTCCCACACATAATGCCACATTAAATTGTTTGCATGTGTACCTTATGTGCAAACAAACTTGTGATAGCCCCGCGGCATCTACAAACGTCAAGCTGCAACACTTACCAAGATTGCAGATTACATCGATAATATCGATATTTGACATGAAGAAAAAAATTCAATACTTGTCAATAGATGGCACTGTACAATTTTACACTACGAAAGTCAAAATAAATATTAGATGGCCTAACTCCTTAGCTACACGCCCGGCAATTGTCACATAATTAATTGCTGAATAACTTAATAGTACGACTTTACCTAGAGCCAGACAGAGGGCGGACAGAATGGCAGGCACCCACGATGCCATCGTCGCAGACGATCCTGGGAACGTCTCCAGGACCTCTACGTAGAGAACACCGTACGACTTGACGAGGCCGGCCACCCAGAATTGGACCAGGAACGCACCGAGGACCACGAACCACCCAAATCCACCGTCAGGCGCTTCCTCTTCACTGAAAAACAAACAGAAGTTTATATCCAGGATATCTATGCTCAAACAGGGATGTCTGACAAACTTGTATCTGGGCCACGGTTACACATAACTAGGGTTGCCAACAGGTCTATTTTTAAAAGAACATGTTCTCTTTTTTAACACAATACATTTGTTCTCTATTGTTTTTATATTATACCCAGAAAGTCCTCTTTTTTAATTTTGAAAATCTCCACTGTCCGGGGTATTTTGAGAGTAGTATTTTTTTATATATATACCCATCTCCGCTCCCAACGTGGAACATACGGTCTCCTAATGAAGATATCTGAACAGAAATTTTCTATGAGATCTGTTTGTTACTCAGTTGTTCAAAATCTTTTTTTTTTAAGTTGGAGGGAATTTTTTAGACATGAGAAACACTCAGACTACGATACAGAAAATGATTAAATTCAACAATTGAAGGTATTTATATAATTACAAAATATTACATAAAGAAATAATAAATGAGAAGAATGATTAAATTCAACAATTGAAGGTGCAAGCGAGATGCAAGGGCGTTTGGCGCATACTCTTGTATCCTTCTTGCTCATACCCAGATTAGGTTGTGCGATAGAGATAGTGTTAAGTCCACCGCACGCCGATGGTACATATGTAGGTGATTTTAACATTTTTTCAAACTGAAAAACTCATGAAACGATAAGAAGTATTTTAAATGTGAAAACTTATTTTTCTACTTTGTTTGCGGTTTTTTCCGTGTCCGCTTTTTTCCTGTACGGTTTTATAAGTTCACCAATATTTTCTGTACTGGTGGAATTTTACGATTACCTTTCAAAATAATGGTATTTTTGATACGTTAAATGACTAATTCCACTATAATAATAAGCGACACAATTATGAGGAAAATTGTACAAAATAAACGACTTTCTTTGTCAATAACATAACATCGGTCTTGCATTCACTCTGTAATTACACGGGGTACAAACAGTATACTTGAAAATGGTAAAAAGAAAATACCTGGGGCTGGCGCTCGATCCTTTCTTCAGCGACTTCGACCTGGCGATGAGCGGCCTCGCCGTTAGGCTGGATATCGTCAGCAGGTTGTCTTCTTCTTCCAGGTTGGTGTCGGGAGGGCTTTGGAGATAGCAAGGCTGATAAGAGACAAAAAAAAGTTTAATATTACTGATTAAATTTCACATTTAATTGGTAAACAATGGTGGACAAATTATTCAGATCTACAATTTCTTCGTTAAATACTGTCTATCTCTTCTGAAACAGTAAATCGATACTGTTGTGGCCAATTGATTTTATCGAAAACATTATATGAATCTTTGAAATGTACGCCCGTAAATTCTCATATTAGCAGATACGGGATTATACGTAGGGATTGTCGATATAACTGTGGTTTACATCAAGTGAACGGGTCGGAATTTTTCATCCTAAAACCAATGTTAAATGATGTTTCTCTTCTGAAAAGTGGTCAATTTATTTTTCTTATTTACATCATTTGGCCGAGACCTGTTCTGTCGTCTAAATGAGATACAATAATTAAATAATTCTCGTAAATTACATCAATTGGCCAAAACACAGTCGATATATAGCTAAGTTAAATTAGGTCTAAACACAGTTCTGATTATGGCGTGAAGCCAAAATAACTATCAAAAAACTGATAACAACAAAATACTAAGGCACCTTATGCGTTGTGATGGGCAGGTGCTGCGGCCTGGTGGCAGGGGTGCTGGCTTCCAGAGCGGGCGCCGATTGGACTGACAGCAGTGAGCTGGACATCATGTCCATGGGCACCACCACCTGGATATCCCCCAAAATTACAATGTTTACTATCAATATCAACAATATTAGATTGCATATGTGTTCACCTCACACGCTAAATACCCCTAGGGATCAGAAATGGGGGGGGGGGGCATATCATGTACTTATTCGATTGTATAATAGTTTCATTGCAATTTTAAAATTAAGTCATTTGGAGCATATCATATATATGTAAGTAATATCAATTTGGATTAAAGTTACAAGTGCATAAATCTACGATGGGCGGACCTATGAGTAATCGTCTAAAATTCCTATCCCCACGTCCGATCCTAAACACGAGGCATTAGCGAGAGCAATTGGTTAACCAAAATCTCTTGAGCTGCCTCCATTAGGAAGCCATTTGCTTCACATTGGGAGCGGACATGTTAAGAAAAAAGAATCACCTCGTCTGCTGGTATCGTGACAGACAACGTCGGAAACTCTCCGATGGCTCCGTCCTGCTTCTGGTCGAGCCCGGTACCGTTGGCCGCCAGGCCTTGCTGCAAAAATAATAAAAAAAAGACACCATGAATTAATTTTGCATTTGACTTGATGTGTGATTTAAAAATTTCAAAATGTCTGACGCCTTTGCTATTAATACCTGTAATATCAAATAAATATATGACCTTAATTTTCATATTTTTCCTACCTTCCATCCGATCTGGGAAGATTTTAGCTAACCACTAGTCTTATCCTTCTAAATTTAAATCGTCTTTTTGAAAAAAAAGACAAATTAAACAATTGCGGAACTAGCTGTTCTCGTAGAAAAACTTAAAAATGTTCAACATTAGAAGCGGACATGGTTACAAATTGAACTACACTTGAAAGACTTGAACCCTGAACCATGAACCATGCTGAGGTGTGTAAATCGGGGCTTCGAACAGTTATATATATCATATTTGGATTATTGAGATTTTGTACACTTCCATGCATTTTGTCACTAACGACCCGGGTTTCGTCTTTCGGCATCTTCAGGCGTTAGTGACAAAATGCATGGAAGTGTACAAAATCTCAATAATCCAAATTTTATATTGAAATTCCATCAAGCACCCTCAGTCGATGTCTTAAATTATAGTTATATATATATATAAATGTGTATGTATTTCTGTGCTGTATATGCTGCACCGCACGGCTAGTTTTTCCGACCAGTTTTTCTAACAAAATTAACGGTTTCTTCGGTTTTCGGTTCAATTCCTGTTTGAAGCCTCGTCAACCCGCAAACGGGGCGCTGGGAGATCGACCCGCAAAAAATAGCCACTCCCCATCTCCATCTATCTTTGCCTCACCCTCTCCGAAGAACGTTCTGCGACCATTTCTCCTTGAACTGTATTATAACTCAACGATAAAAGTATCCGAAAATATACTTTTAATTCGTTTTCCATAATAAAATTGCCAAGTTGCATGTCACAATATAATATTTTATCGACCAAGCAATCATATTTACTTATAGCAAAGTTCTATAACAATTATTCGTAACTTTGTATATGAAACTATTCAACCGTTTTAACACACTAGTACCAGGCTGTCTGTGTGTCCCATTTTTTGTCTTACAGTTGGTAATGTGACGCTGGGAAAATTGGGAAAAAATATGAAAAAACAACAATCATTAATGATAACTGTATATCATTTTTAGTATTCGGTAACACTTATTTTAAAAGCGTTGCATTTTTTACGTATGCCAACATTGTATCCACAAATTTGAAGTTACAGTGAGTTATTAGTTCGATGATATAGATGGAATAAGGAACTTTATTCAATATCTGTGACCTCTATATATACTTGAAACAAACACAAAACATTTACAGAAACGCTCATGTTTTTATGTATGAAGTTAAACTCGGTGGAAAAAAAAATGAAAAATTTAACAATTAATTACCAATTTTTTCCCCGGTTTTGTCCCCGCCATTTAAAAATTCCCATGTTTTTTGCAACACTACTTGACTCATGGTTGATAAAGATATTTTTGATAACTATTTACTTTAATGCCTTGCAAAATAACATATAGACTCTTTAGAATGAATGTTGTCTCTAAGACGAGAGGTTCTTTGCGTTGAATATTCAAAGTTGCGCGAGCCAAACAATTGCGCAACAATGAATTTAACTATTTTGCAAACATGAATGTCATTTTTTTTAAATCATGGATTACTAATAGAGTTTATTTCAACAGAAGTTGTCCTAAGAGAACCGCTCATTAATCAGTTGCTCAATCTCTCTTTTTTTCGGAAAGAGTAATGATATAAAGATAAGGCTTTAAGGATCGGATGGGTGGGCGGAAATTTTAAAGAAATCACAAACAGAAATCTATAAAGCGATTAAAAATTCAATTTATGAAACTGTCCGTACCGGGAATCGAACCAGTGAGATCCTGACAAAACGGAGAGGTTGAGCCACTCAGTTCTCGCAAAAAAACAATATTGTGATACTTCGATAAGGAAGTCATATTCTCCATATTTGGAGCGGACATGGTTAAAAATGATAGCTTAAGCTTACCTGAACGAAGCTCCACTCCCTGGGCAGCGACATCCTGACGTTGCCCGATCACCTCCCGCTAAAGAAATGGGGAGACCGAACTTGTAACACTGGTCCACGAACACGTAATGGTTGAACTTAGTCCCTTTGACGCACTGCCGGCGGCTGACCCTGCCGCGCTCGCACCCCTCGCCCGCCTCTATAGTAACATGCCTGACTGACGCTGGGCAGGACACCCTGCTCATTGGACACGACCCCCCCTTTCCGAACCCTGTCCCCGTCTTACCTATTTTTGTGATATTAACTTCTTCCTTCGCAATTAAAATAGGAGGAGCGATCAAACCCCCCCTGAATTAATCTTAAGCCCCTTCCTTTTTTCAATTATTAACGATTATTATCAAATTAAATTTTACCAACAAAACAAATTAATCGTATCAAAAATTTACATATTAATTTTTTTTTTCAAAAAAAAAATGAAATATTTGTTTATTAAATTTTTATTTATATCAGTCCAGTTATAATTAAATTAAATTCAATATTTACTCCTTCATTTATAAATATTTTGTAGAAAAATATTACTTATTTTATTATTTGATATTTATTTAAATGGGCACTTTGAACCCCCCAAGGGCCCTGAGACGACACCAATCTGAAAAACAAAAAAAATATTACAATATTATACATTGTTTTTTATTTATCTACCTATCTCTAGCGCGACACACACACACACTCTCTACATCAAGCTTTTTGGTCGAAGTTGTCACTGCAACCTGGTAGAAAAATCTAGTTTAAAAAATGACAAATAATTGCCCCGCTTCCCTCTAAAGAAAACCTAAATAATTAAATTGAATTATTTATTTCAACTAAGTTTGTTCTTAAGAAAAACAGTTGTTAGCCTTTTCCACAAAATTCCGTTTTATGAAAATTCTATAATCAAAATAATATGTTGGTTTAAAAAAATCAGGCGCGCACACATGCCCCGGATTAAAATTCGTATCTTATATTACATTCCATACATTATACATCTAAGGTCCAAAATATTCCTATATAAAGGTATGGTAATGGTAAGTAACATCTCCCACCTTCCCCACTCATCCGATCCTAAAAACTGGGCGTAGCGAGAGTGATTAGCTGACCACTAGTCCTGTCCTATCCCTATCATTCTATCCCTACTCTCTTCAATCAGTTCTCGTAGAAAAAACTTTTGTTGAGATACATCCATTAGGAGGCCATACGATCCACATCCAAAAAGAAGAAGGCCATGGAATCAAACAAACATTTTGTGATCTAAAAATGTGAAATTATCTGTACCCTGGCTGTGATGCCAAATATTTTTCAATTTAATACTTTTAAAATTAATTACTCCTATACCATCGATTTCCGTTTATCTGGAGGGATTGTTTTTCTGCACACTAAAGTGCACGCCACCAAGTCTTGGACAGTTGCTCCCAATTGAGGAAAAAACTGTAGCTATAGATTGTTATTCAGTTGGATAGAAGAGTCGGGGTAGGACAAGACTAGTGTTAGCTAATCGCTCTCGCTGTGCCCCCTTTTTTTAGGATCGGACGGGTGAAAGGGTATTTTAGATATCACAGACATCCATGCCTACAAACAGAAATCCATGAATCTATTTATGAAACTGTCCGAACCGGGACTTGAACCCGAGACATCCATAACCGAAGCCGTTGAAAGAGGTTGACGCTGCACCAAGGATCCGACTGGTGCTAATGGATACGGTAAAAAATAATAATAAAGCCATATACAATTATTAACGGATTTGTAAAGCAGTGGCGGGTGGAGGAGGGCCAGTAAGTCCATATGCTACTCTATATTGGTAGCGGATACGGTTGAAATGATAAATATATTACTTATTTTGTTTGCTATATGGAAATATTTTAGTTTGCTTGTGTTGTCGATGACATTTGAATAGTCTATACTGATCGCCTCAATTTAAATGACCCTCCAGAAGGGATGAGTCACTTCCGTGACACATAAACTCTATTTCCACGTAAATGTAGTACTTAGTAACGATACTGCGTCATTGCCGAGTACTGAAAATATCGATTTAACAAACATCGAAGTGTGCCACAGCACTAGGTACAGACTGTGTTATTGTTTTGTCGTTGTTTTTTTTTAATTTCGAATTCGGAACAAAATTAATTTAATTTTACCTTTTATAGGTAATTATTGCGCCCAATCAATGAACCCAATTTAAAATCGACTGAACTAATAATTTAAATTAAAGTATGGGTAAAATTCATGCATAACAAGGAACTGACAGAAGACATTAAGTCATAAAAACAAATTCTTAGATAATTGCACTATTTATTTTCGAAGTACTCTCTCGTACCCAAGCACAATTGTTTGTTTTTTAAAAAGATTTTTTGTACATTATAAAGAATAATCTTTTTGGCAACACGTACGGTGTTGTTTGGACTTTCGTTTTATTCGGTCGCGCTGTCCACGGGTTCGAATCTCCGTTCATCCGATTTGTATCGAATGTTAAAATTACCATCCCACGAGAGCGATTAGCAAAGCTGTTCTTTCGAAATCCAATCTTTATGTTCATAAGGTCTATGAAAAATATAGGTTGAACTGCTGACTTTAAAGTAACTTCTCGTGAAATTCTCCGTGAGACTCTTAATATATTTCACTTGCCTGAAGCCTACAGACAAAGATCAAAAAAATATATGGAGGATATACTGACAGAACACATTAAGTCAGTTTTTGGTTATTTTCTTTGTTAAATGTCAAAATGTATGCAATTTAACGCTTTACATTACTGGTAGAACTTATAAAGTCAAAGGTTATAATAAATAGCTTTGAAAAAAACCAGTATTAAGTTTTATTATTATTTTTATATTATTCTGGATACAAGAATGATAAAACTATAAATCATCGACAAAAATTTTTCTGATTTGTCTGCCAAAAAGATTATTCTTTGTAGTATACAAAAAATCTTTAAAAAAAAACAAACAATTGTACTTGCGAAAGAGAATACTTCGAAAAATAATGCTTTTAAATATCTCAGAACTTGATTTTATACTTCGTATAACCTCGATTATATACTAGCGATCGTTTTTTGTGACACAAAAAACGATTGCGTAGTAAATTCTTACCTATTACCTAAAATAGTTAATTAGTTCCTGACGAAATGGAATATCGATTTGCGCAATTTATTACGTTCAATTTGTTTGCCCTAGGTCAATACGACGTTCTGATAGGCCAAGGTGCTCGTATATACATAATTTGGTGAAATTTTAAGGTTCTTTTCGTAGTATTGACTTCCCGTCATCAAGTGAGAGTTAAAATTTGTTTTTTTGATGTTTGGGTTGTCATAAACTTAGAATTTAAGTCACTTTACCGAAATAAATAGTATTACTTTTTACACACTATAGCTTTCTAACTAATGCAAGGTCCCATACATAATGCCACATTAAATTAATTGTTTACATGTGTGCCTTATGTGCAAACGAATCTGTGATAGCCCTGCGGCATCTACAAGTGTCAAGCTGCAAGCTGTTGCAGATTACGTCGATAATATCAATATTTAACTTTAGGAAAAAATGTACTACTTGTCAATAAATGGCACTATACAATTTTACACTACTAAATTCAAAATAAATATTTTGTTGCTTTCTATTACGATGATAAGAGCACGCGAGTTAACTCGTTGATGACCTGACACTACATACAGACTTTGGCGAGTTAACTCGCTCATGGCAGTATTAGTGACGATATGCATATGTTATGCCTGGCTGGGATTTAATCGCGTGATCTCCGCAACCAAAAACTGCTCGCCTTTAGGCCTGGTAAGATTGTAAATGGTACTCTAGAGGTTAAATTTAAATTATAATCTGCTCGGCCAGGAAAACAAGATATGCGAAAAAGAGTTACTCCGGGTATCTGGGTGTCCCTGCATCCCTTCGGGGTGCCGGGATGTGAAGCTTGAAACTGAGACAATCGCGAACGGCTGGCGACGCTATACGGGGGTCAACGTATGTATGACCTGCGGGTCACGGGTTCGCCACTGCTGGTAAAGGCAATGCAACTTTCAAACGCATTGCTGCATTTCGTGTTATTTGTTTATTATTCCTGGAGAGCATTTTTCAAAAATCTACATTTAACATATCGAACGCATCAAGTCAGTTTTTGATGACTTTCTGTTTGAAATATCAAAATGTAAACAATTTAACGCTCTGCAAACTGGTAGAACGAAGTTTTAGAATATAATGGCTTTGAAAAAAATACAGTATTAAGTCATATTGTTATTTGTGTTATTCTGTCAAAAAGCATGACATGACTATAGCTCATCGATACCACATCTTATGATTTGTATGCCAAAGAGATTATTCTTTATAATGTACAAAAAATTGTACTCGGGAGAGAGATTACTTTGAAGACAAAAATAATGCTTTAAATATGATTATCTTAGAACTGGTTTGTATGACTTAATGCCTTCTGTCAGTTAACCTCGAAATAAATACTCCCGGATTCTCTATTTTCACGGTTATAAAAAACCAAAATTATTATTAAATACAGTAGTTACATGTATATATTTCAATTATTATGTACAAATTGCGGTCTAAAATTTAGAAAAGATGGCGACCCATATTTTTTTTCAACCATGTCAACTCTCGACGACGAGCATATGGACTCGTAATGTAGGTACCTCAACCGAATTTTATCCACGAAAACTGCTTGTTGCTCAACGACACTTCTTTGAAGAGAGTAAAGATGCGAGGACAAGACTAGAACAGTAATAACGGTTAGCCAATCGCTCCAATCCATAAATTACTTGAAAATTCAATTTATGAAACTTTCCGTGATGTGCTTCGAGCATCACGAATCATTCGACCACAGAAGTTTTCTGCTTGCTTTTGAAATTGATTTTCCAAATATTGATTAAATTTAATCAACTTGACTATAAAGAGAAAAATGAACGCAAAAAAATACTAATACGCCACTGAAATGTTCTACGAAAAATATTGCGCAATTTAATTAATCGGTTGATTACTATTTTTTATTTATATTGTAACAGTATCTACGTATTGCCTATTGCCTATTTTTGCGTACGTACGTCGAGAAATAAAATAAATTATTAATCGAAGGACAACAGAACTTCCCATTTTAAAAATAAACCACAATTTGTTTTGTACTACCTGCTTTCGCATATGTACAATGATCAGGAACAGTCTTGATTATTGCGAGCACTATCAACTGATCAACGGTGTCACCAATAATTGACTGTTACATCCTCTGGGAGTGTCCTTTAATGTAAAATGAGGGATGAGACCCCTCAGGTCGGTCCGACCGACTGTCGGACCCACAGGTCGTACCAACACTTGATAGCTGATACAGCAAATTACAGCGTCTTCAGAAAATTTGCAGCGCCGTATGACGAGCGAACGGATCATTTATTAAACTATGCACAATTAGCGCACTAAAGCCTTGGGAAAATGCTCCCGAGACAATCTCAATACAACAAATTGAAATAATACGCTTCACGAAACGTCTGCTAGTAACCGAACATTCGGCAGTGGCAAGTGGTGGAGAAGATTCCAATGTTAAAAAGATACCAGAACAAGGGCGGTAAACCTTTTCCTTTCCGAAGGCCGCATTCGTTTATATTAAAATAAAATAAGGCCGCATTTAAGAGACATACATACAAATTTATAAACATTATTTTGTAACGAATTTATTTAATTATTTATTTGTTTATTTTAGTCAAAAGGCCACACTTGAGACCCTAAAAGGCTGCATTTTGCCTTAAGGCTGCACGTTCGTCATCTCTGGACCAGAACATTCCATCGAATTTTAATAATAATAATAAATAACACGCAATAAAAGAAGAGTATTTTTTGATTATTGTTTAAATAAACTATTCCTGAATATGTATATTAATTTATAATAACAAAACAATCGAATAAAACAAATGAACGATTTTTAATGAACAAGAACGTTCTATATTATTAAGTTTTAATAATTAATTTTATGTAATAAACTGATAATAATTATGTTGAAAGAATTGAATAAAATAATCAATGAACAATTATTAAATAAAACAAATGAATAAACAATTATTGAATAAAACAAACGAACGATTTTTAAGACACCAGAACGTTCTATATTATTAAGTTTTTATAATAAATTGTACGTAATACCTTGATAATATGTTGTAATTGTTTGTTATTTGTGTTATTATATAGTATGTTTGAAGTAAATGCATGTTATTTTTGTATAATTCCGGGAATTGAATTGAAATAATATATATAAATGAAATGTTTCTTACCTTTTCGATAATGGCGAACGAATCCTGTGTTTTGAAATGTGAAATACGTTACCCCGGCGTATGATTCGCGTATTCTTTCGTGTAAAATGACCTATTCGATTGATTTTAGTTTAGTTTTGTTGGACTTGTACTCTAACAGCGTTTATTACTGATATAGAAATGTACAAATGAGATTTTAAGCTCCAAAGAGTTGTTCCACGGACGAAAGCTATGGTATGATTGGATCGATATTACTTACATCACATATTATTCTAAATTTGAATCGCATTTGACAGGAAACCTCCGTGATACGAATTTTGATAAAATTTTACAATCGCCATAAATAATAAATTAAAAACGACAGATTATTATAACAATATAACAATAAAACATATGTTTTTTTAATTGCGAATCCCAATCAAGATTATTATTGCTACCATCACATGTAGGTATGCAGTGAATGCTGCGTTAGAATCGATGACAAACTACTTAATGGTTTGGGGTCATTGTGATCAGACAGGGTTGTGTCAAGGCTCCGTTCCTCTTCATCATAATCTTCGACTTCATCGTGAGGAAGTCAATTCCACCTAACCCAGGTGTGGCCGTTGTCTCCAATCTGCTGAGGCTATGTGACCTCTGAGTATGCTGTCATATTTGTTAAATCTGTCCACGATATTCAGGAAACAATGGACAGGCTGCAAAGCAACTCGTATCGCATTGGTATCAAAGTCAATGAGAGGAAAACCAATGTGTTCTGTAACAGATTCTGTCCGGACCGAGACTAGCGCGGGGCAAGACAGCGAGAGAGTTGACGGCTTCAGGTACTTGGGATAAATATCACGCGAGAAGGCAATCCGCGTTAAGAGTTCGCGATCCGATTAGGAATAGCTGAAGCAACCTTCAATTCAATTTGGAAAGTCTGAGACCAAGTGCCACTTACTCAACGCATGCATGCAGTCATGGCATCTCACTAAAGCACAGGGTAACCGTACACTGTGCTTCGAAAACAGATATAATAATATACTAGAGGTACAACAGTGGTTTCACTTTGTCAGGAACGTAAGTATGAAAGTGGACCGACCAGTCCCTTATTAGGTCCAACATTAAAAAGCGACGATGGACCCGGCTCGGCCATGTGCTACGGATGCCCCAGGGGAACCTGAATCGTGCCTGTCTCTTCTACCAACCGGATAAATTCCGTCGCCCTGGAAGGCTGTTGATGAACATAAATAGGATGTACTTGGCGAAGCTACGGGTAGCAGAAGACTGGCGGGAGACAGAGAATCTTGGAGGTACTGTGTGATGACCATATGCTCTAAGTAGAGAGCGGATATGGCTTTTAAAACAAAATTAATGTTAATAAATTTGTGTACAATTGCCTAGAATGTCATTAAAATCTACAAAAAATAAATGTAGGTAGGTACAGTAAAAGATTAAATCAGACCAAAATCTTGTTTCCTAATTATTTACTCATTAAATTTATTATTTTTCTAAGTACATTACATTTTTTAAATCAAATATCAATTGTCATTATAAGAAAAAACAATTTTTTGACACTATATTGAATCTATCGCCTGGCAACTTTTTAAAGCGGCAGAGGATCTGTCAAAACAATCCGGCATTTTGTACTTGTGCCAAAACATCAACAATACACATTTGAAATCGTTGTATTAGTCTACAAAAACAATCTAAAATGGAGCCGATCGTGAAATTTCCTCTCATAGACAAAATGGAGTTCATAGATGACCCACAAATGAAGCGACTCGCCAAGTTCTTTCCGAAGATACGCAAGGATGAAATTCGGCCGTACGTCAAATGTAGTGTATTTTATTTCATATCTGTTAACTATAGTTACGTTCTTCTGCCGGGTGCGTGGTCGAACGGGTTCGAATTTCGAACAGTTTCATAAATTGATTCTTTGATTTCTGTTACAAGACATCGATGTCTGTGATGTCTATAATTCTTACATCTCTACTCTTCGTTCGTAAAACGGGAAATAGCGAGAGCGATTAGGCCAATTATCCGTTTTACCGGACGTGGCCTATAAATGTTATTTTAACAATGAAAACGGTTTGGAGTATATGCTCTCCTGAATTTTTCTATGAGAGCTGCTTGTTACTCAGTTGCTCAACATATCTTTTTTCGAAGACGGTAAGAATAGGGCTAGGACAGGATTAGTGGTTAGCTAATCACTCTCGCTACGCCCTGTTTTTGAGGACGGATTTGTCATTTTAATAGAATAAACTATTCAATTCTACAAAGATTTATCAATTAAACTGAATATTCTGATATTTTATCCTATTACAATGGAGTTCTACCAAGTAAATAAAAAAACAGATTAAGTAACAAGTAGTACTTGTAGAAAAACTTCTGTTATAATAAGCTTTTTTAGGAAACCATATGCTCCACATTGGGAACGGCCATGGTTAAAATAAAAAACTGGGCTTCGACAGGGCTAGTGGTTAGCGAATCGCTCTTGCTACTCGATGATTTTAGGATCGGATGAGTGGGAAGGGAATTAAGACATCCATAAACTGAGATTCGAGCCTGTGATCGCCACAACCAAAGTCAACAATGGTGATCCCTCAACCACGTTGATATTAAACTTCTTTGAATATGAATTCATTTATGTATTCTTATTTCAGTGACTCTTGAAGAGATGCAAGGAGAACACAATCACAATTTGGACGCTGTGGCTCTGAATCCGTCATCGAAATACCACCTGCTAGCTGTACGTCATCTGTTGAGGCTGCTTCACCGCGAAGCCATCAATACGGATCCCCAGGAGTTGAAGGAGTATCTGGAAAGCTTGAAGTAAGCTAGTTTGTTTGTGATATTTTCATCATGTCCATCTTGATAACAGTCTTTTCTTCATTCTCCTATACTCAAAGACATACATCAACGGTGTTTTTTTGGCCAATTGATGTTTTTTTTACCATAACCACTCCCAATGTAGAGCATATAGACTCTTAATGGAGATAAATCAACAGAAGTTTTCTCCGAGAGTTGCTTGTAACTCAGTCGCTCAAGCTTCCTTTTTCGAAGAGAGTAGGGATAGACGGAAAGGGCTAGGACAGGTCTAGTGGTTAGCTAATCGCACTCGCTACGCCCCGTGGGGATCGGATAGGTGGATGAGGAGGGAGTTTTTCGACATCACAAACACTCACAGACTATGAACAGAAATCCATAAATCGATTGAAAGATCAATTTATGAAAACCGTCCGCACTGGAAATTGAACCCGAGACATCCATAGCCGTAGCCAATGACACCGACAAATTGACTCCAATTGATGTAACCCTCAAAAAATACGAAAATGAGTTAACGATTGGATCTCATTTTAAAGACGACAGAGCAGGTCTCGGCCAAACTATGTAAATTACAAAAATAAATTGACTACTTTTCGGAAGGGAAACATCATTTTATGTTGGTTTTAGGTTTGCAAATTCTGACCCGGCCTCTTGATGTAAGCCACTATTAAATCGACACTCCCTACAATTAATCCCGTGTATCTCCAATCATGACAATTTACAGGAGTGCATTTCAAAGATTCACAACGCAACTCACCGCATAATGTTTTCGATAAAAACAGTTTTTACTCTCTCCTGAACAATTTCAATTTTGAGGGTCACATCAATTGGCCAAAACCTAGTCGATATGTAAAGTTAAGGAAGTATTCAGTTCTACAACAATTTAATCAGTTTGTTGATAGCTATTTCGGCTTTACGCCATTGTCAGAACTATTATACACCAGTATATATCGATCAGGTCCGTGGCACAGTGGTCAACGCCTTTGGCTACGGTTACGAATGTCTCAAGTTCAAGTCCCTGTGTTGACACTTTCATAAATTGATTTCGTAAGCATCAATGTTTGTCATGTCTAAAATTACCCTCCCGCCCATCCGATCCTAAAAACAGAGCGATTGGCTAACCACTAGTCCTGCCCTAGCCATAACCTTCTATCCCTAATCTCTTAGAAAAAAAGTGTTAGAGCAACAGAGTAACAAGCAGTTTTCGTATAAAAACTTCTGTTGAGATACTTCCATTAGAAGAACATATGCTCGACATTAGTAGCGGGGGAAAAAAATATTGTTAAATTGTACAGCGCCATTTTTTATCACAAATTTGTTTGCACATAAGGTACACATGCATACAATTTAAAGTGGTTAGTTCCGTAAAGTGACTTCAATTCTCAGGTTGTCACAGCCCTGTTTATAGATATATAGATATATTTTTTAATTTATATAATTTAAGAAATAATATATCTGTCACTATAGCTGACAGCCAATGGGCCAAATATTTAAAAAAAAATTAAGACGGTATTAGATAAACTCGATGCAAATTTTTCATGTCACTCATGTGGAAGATCACAAATTTTAATTGAAAAAAAATCTAAATTTGGTTTTGACTTTGCTGGGACTAGAACCAAAACCCATCCGATCGCTAGGGCAAAGCTCTTACCACTAGACCACAGCCGACAAAGGGTCATTTATCATTTTAGTGTGAAAATATTTACGATCTCGATAAACGTGTTTATATTGTAAATATTTCATAGTTTTTAAATATAAATTTATTAATTATCGCTTTCAGACTTTCCGGAGAATGCTGTGAAGAGTTGGCAGCCATTTTGAAGAACAAAACCGTATTCGAAGACATTCCTCAAAGCGTCAGGCTGCGGCCGCAGCTGGTGAAACTTCAGTGGAAGATAGATCTCTCTTATTGGTAATTTAACACCTCCTAAGCAAAGTTTGTACCTTTTTACAGGAGACCATAAAGGAAATATTACCATTGATTGATGATTGCCAGGTCTGTGGTTGACTGGTCAATGTCGTGGGCTTCAATTGCCGTGCTCACATCTTCAAACCCCAGTGTGAACAGTTTCATAAATTGATTTATGGAATTCTGTTCGAAGACATATAAAATTCCCTATCACTGTTTTCCTTCTTCTTCGACCATATTCACTGCAATGTAGAGGATAGTCACTCAGCTCCGTCGAGTATATCCTGTGAATAGTACCCTATGGTCTTCCAGGACGCCGGAATCCCACAGGTTGGAAGAAGAAGCAAACAGTTGAAACAATGATTTCTAAATACTTCTTTTTTTATTTGCTCGATGAAGTATTTCAACATCATACGTAAATCAAAATAATTTTTCTGCATTCAAACCATTGACCATTCCCCCATTGAAATTTACCCCCTAGGGGTGAATTTTAGAATTCCAGGGGGGGGAATAGTCTCAGTTTATTAAAGATTTTCAATATTACATTAATACATGTACATTTGGAAACCACCATTTGAGAGTTAAATTATCTTGGGTTGGGGGAACTATATTCTGAACATTGATAAAAGGGTGAATGGAGCTAAAAAAGTTTGGAAACCCCGGTCTAAGATAAGCAATCGTCGGTTTCGTGGTGCAGTGGTCAACATCGTTGGCTACAATTACGGATTTCTCGGGCTCAATTCCCGGTGTGGACATTTTCATAAATTGATTTATAGATTTCTGTTCAAATGTATGAATGTTTGTGATGTCTAAAATTTCATCCCACAGTGAGAGCGATTAGCTAACCACTAGTCCTGTCCTAACGCTATCATTCTATCCCTGTCTAACTGTCTTCGAACAACTGAAAAACTCCTGTTAGAAGTCCTTATGCTCCACATCAGGAGTGGACAAGTAATGTAAGCAATAAATACTGTATGAGATCACCAGATGGTTATTTTTGGTTCACAGTCAAAGAATCCTGCAAGACTCATCAGCTCCCGATAAAGCGACTCGCGATTCGACTCTTCGCAACAAGATCCAAGTGATTCTTCTGATTCAATTCTCAGACGGCTCCAAACGAGTCCTTTCGCTCAGCATCGCTTCGCTGGAGCAATTCAGATTAGGACTCTGCGACGCGATACGCAACGTGAAGAGCACTGAAGCTAGATTTTTGAAGAATCAGAGTAACGCCGATGAAAACGCTTGACGAATGCTGAAAAAAGGATCATGTACACATTGACGGGCGTATCTGTATATTGTTATTGTCAAATTTGCGCATTTTACGACGAATATTACCAAAATCTTTTTACCATCAACACCGCAAATGGTCTTAACACATCTCTGGTGGGGCTTAAGTTCATGAGCGACGCGGGCATATCTGCTTGCGTAATTATTCGCGATATATGCTGTCACGAATTATTCACGAACTATTAAAACATATGTTAAATCATTAAATTCAATATTGTCTTCATCCGAATAATCTAAATCACTATTTGCAAGTATTTCGACGACGTAACGATCCGAATTATCATTATTCAAATCCATTATCGTATAGGTTTCGAAAAATCAACAAAATAAAAAACGAGATTGAATATAAAGTCCACACACGAAAGCTACCAAAGCACAACTAATATATTTGAATTAGGTAAACTAAAAGCGTTCGAAGAATTTATAGGTACGTAAAAAAATGGAATAAATCGGGATCATATGTTTTGACATGTGGTTTCGATCTTTACCTGAACACATGTATGAGTGGGGACAGGCCCGATTTATACTCGTATAATAAATTTTCCACAAAAATTCTACATATGTTAGTGTAAACCATAAATATCGCAATATAATAAGCAGGACTGTAATTCTTGTTTCCCGCCAGAGAGGTGTTAATTAGGGCAATACGATACCTTAGGGGGCATCTTAATCCAATGAACGCACTGGACATGTTTACATGTTTATATGTCCAAGATTTTATCTCGTTTTTCCGGCCAAACTAGAAGGGACACTTGTACACAGAAATCCATAAATCGATTGAAAGATCAATTTATGATACTGTCCGCACCGAGACATCCACAACCGTAGCTAACAACATTAGCCACTGCACAACGGTGCTGGCAATCTTTTTGTTACAAATTTTTAATACATACAATTTTAATACAAAATTCTTAGTAACAAAGTTGATTGATAGTTCGATAGTTCTCTGTGGTCTATTGGTAAAAGATTTACCCTAGCGATCAGGTTAGTTTGGGTTCAGGCTAGACAAACACGTAGAAGGAGCTCGCTATCCGATTAGGAACAGCTGGAGCCACATTTAACGCAATGCAGAAGGTCTGGGACACACAGCTGTAAACGATGAAAACTAAATGCTTGCATTATATAACCGTGTTATGACAGAATTCTGTCTACAAATCAATTGCATCCTTCACACTAATAAAATTATCACAACTTATGTACATATATATGTCAATAAAATATTAGAATAATAATATAAAAAAATTGTTACCTATTATGATTTTATTTGGTGTGCCGCGGATCAAATTCCGTTCACCAATGTGCCGTTAAGTAAAAAAGGGTTCGTTTGCACATAAGGTACACATGTGAACAATTTAATGTGGCATTTTGCGCGGGACCTTGCTTTGAGATGTACCATTCGTTAGAAAACTACAGAGTGTTAAAAGTTATAGTGGTTAGTTCGATAAAGTGATTTTAATTCTGAAGTTGTGACAACCCTGTCTATAGGATGATAAGTCAAAAATTTGATGTTTTGAGTTAAGTTAGCCACTATATTCGAACACCGCTCTTCCACAAAAGTGCAACTTGTAAAATGTACAGTTTTTCTCTCAACAGGTATTTTTATATGAAAATCAGCAAAATTAAATAATTTCTCAGTTCCATATACATAAATATCGTATTGTGGAAATATATTTTTGTGAATCGCGACGTTCCATAAAGAGACAACCGTTAATCCTAAAACTATTGACTATTGACCACTTATTTGAATAAAAAAAGTAATACAAATAATAAGCCATCACTTTTTACGATGAGTCAAACTTTGATCGGCCATATCTCAAAACTATCAATTTCTAGTTGTATCACTATGGAACTTGTCCATCGCTATCTTAAATAGCTGGCCTTCAAGTGTCAACTTAATAAATCTCCCAGCACTAAAAAAGTAAATACTAAACCTCAAAACAGGAGAGATATCAAAAATGTGTTGCAACACTCGAGTGTCAGCCATCTTGTTGACTTCCGGTCGCCATTTTGATAGTACTAGTGTGATGGCTGCGAAGTAACGATTACTTCTATGGTCAGATCCATGCAAAATACATTTTCTCTTGCAGTGTACGCCCTTATGTTGTACAAATATGTCCCATTGAAGTTTTTTCCACTAAATCCGGTCTGTGTATACGCCGTGAGGTTGATCTCAGCGATTTTTGTACCCTGGAAAATTTAAACGGACAATTTTAAATATATTGTTAAAACACGGTGAATAAAGACCAAAGTTCAAATTTATAATAGGCTTACAATTAAATGCACTTTTGCTTAGATCATATTCACTTATAACAAATACATTCCATAAAAAAAAACCCAAATTCTTTTGCAAAAAATAAAGTGATCCCACATAATAAAATGTTTTTTAACATTGAAGAAATATATTAAACTTACGAAAAAATATTTTCACATAGATAAAATAGTTTTCACTCAATATAAATACTCACACTTTGAAATCGATAATTGCACGAAGCTGTAATGAAATGTCACTTATTCTTCTACCATATATTAGGCCGCCTATATTGTCTTTTCTCCGCGTATTGGAAAACATTACACAAACATAACCTACTACAACTCACTTTGTTTGAGTGTACTAAGTTAATACTATCTAATCCAAAGTGCAAACTATCGAAATAAAAGTTTTAGAATACGAAATAAGGAACATTTTGATATAGCTGTCTCAATATGTCATTTTTTCGATTTAGTGTTTTCTTCCAGAACAGCGATGGACGTACACAGCTTGACAGAGCTGCGCATATCGGGCAGAGCAAGAAGGGAATAGATTTATCTTGTCAATATGGCCGTAATATCGATTGCGTTCGATATTCAAAATATCATCCAGTCAAGCTGCCGGCAAATATAATAGGTATAGATGTACCAATTTAACTTGGCCGCTAGTGAGGGCGCCACCGTTGCGTTAAGAACGTTACCTTACTCAACCAGAACTGAAATTTAAACAAATTCCAAAACTCGCGATTTTAGCGACAGTTATTAAAAATAGACATGGATTTTCGAAAGATATTTTATGGCAATTGGGGAAATTTATTCTAGACTGTTATTATTATTGTAGTTCCAAATTCGGCGGTGGCCAAGTAATTTTCGTAATATGTACTATAATATGGCAGAAGTGCCGTGCCAGTCTTGCCGTAAAAAGTTGCTCGTTTACAGCTGGCGTTGAGCACTCGGTTACAGGACCAGTTAATTTACCAATTGTTACTTTAAGTTACCTTTTTTAAGGTACACTTCGAGTCAAAGGACACAACCTTTTTTAGAGCATTTAACCCTGGCTCTGCTTGGTCGCAAACGCTATCTTGCTGGACGTTCATGACGTGAAAAAACTTTCCATTCTTCTTAACTTTTATTTTTGTGAAACACTGTAATATCATATTAACCCAAAAGAAATGATCAATCAAACAGGAACGGAAACCTCACAGATCACAGAAATGGAACCTTCACCCTTGGATTCGTGTGTCATTCGATAATTTGTGAATGAATTTGAAAGTGACCAAGTGCATTTTTCACGAAATCACATATAATTGTCACTTAAGTTTTATTAAAGAATTGTTTTTGACATACAAGATAAAGTGACTAATTGCGTTTATCACGAAATCAATATCTGAAACCTTATAATTATAAATTACCGTTTCGTTTTGTTCCGTAAAAGATAAAGTGAATAAGTACATTTTTCACGAAATTGAAAATAATCTTCACTCACTGTTTTATTCCAGAATCGTTTTTGACATAAAAGATAAAATGACCAAGTCCGTATTTTATGAATTCATTATCTGAAGCCGTATAATTATAATTTGGAAACAAATACTGTTTCGTTTCAGAATATCCTTTGACATATTTATATCATCGGCATACAAGAGAAAGTGACTAAGTGTATTTTTTTACAAATTTCTACCTGTCCGTCCTACATAATAAGCTTGACAGTCTTCACAATAGAGGCGGTATATTCCACACTGTGACGATGATTCTATTCGATCTTTATTGTTCAATAATATTTTATCTAAATTATTAATTGTTATTATTAATTATTAAAGTTATCCGGTAGCAGATTTGACATTTTTAATGTCGTTTCTCCAAAATAAATGATAATGATGCTGAATGATGAAGGTGCTGCTAGTATAAAAAATATTTACTTACAAAAACTTCATTCATGTACTCGGCAACCGATGAATTCAAATTGCACATGGCTGGAAAGATTTCAAGAACTATGATACGATAAAGTTTCCGACGATAACGTTAATTTAGAGTGAGTTAAAACTACAAAGTTGTCACTTTTTCCGCATTGTATGAAAGTTTGATTTAAGGTGCACAGAATTCACGTATTCCTGCTATTTTAGTGCAATTTCTGCAGTCCATTTCATTTAGAGGACATACGCTTTTATTTCTCGCAATTTTGGTGTCAAATATTCAAAATTCACTTAACCTTCACATGACCTTCCCGAACGAAACTAGGGATGTTTCTGATAGCAAAGTCTTCAGCACGAATCCGAACGTCCAGCGTTTAGCCAAAATGAAAGAACACATGTCATGTAAACGTTATTTTAATTCATTTATAATAGGTATATATACATTGTTTTTAATTACTTACTAAAACTATTGACAAAATACATTACATGATACGTTTAAAACTATATTTTTCGCTAAAACTACGTTAAAAATAGGACCAGCAATTAGTCCGGAACGTCACAAATCACAAAAACACACCTGAGCGATGAGTGACAGTAGAGCGCGTGCGTCGAACCAGCCCTAATACAACGTCAATTTGAACAGAAAACAACGTACAGAGACATATTGTCTTTTTTAATTTCATGCGCAATTTCGACACACGCGCTTGACCGTCTCCAAGAGCTACAACAATAATCGTGGTCTTAAAATTTATTTTAGTTGTATAATACAGTCATTATAATTGTATAAATCATTGCGATTGTATAATCGTGTCATTGTATTTGTATAAATACAACAAAATCATTGTGTCATTGTACAATTGAGTCATTTGGATCATATAAATCATAGTTACCCAATCACACGATACATCTTTACGACGGGCGGACTTATAAGAATAAGTTTAAGAGAAAAACCAAAATTAAAATCGAGTCATTTTTTCATAAATAAAACACGGTTTGTACTTCTTCCACAATCAGGACATAATGCTCGTGATGAGAGAAACCGGTTCTGATCATCATAAACATGTTTTTGTACTACAACAAACTGTGTTTTATTTAAAACACTTTAAAAGTGAATAATGTTTTCTATTATTATCAGCAGTGTTTATATATATATATGTATAGCAAAATATTATTAAAATAAGAATTAATGGACTTGTACTTCTAAGTCCATACAAATTTTTATCGATGATGAAACTTAGATGAAACCAGAGAATAGTGGTAATTATATCAGATTTATTTCAGGTATAAGTTAATCTTTTTTTTTTCCATGTCCGCTCCCAATGTGGAGCATATGGTCTCCTAATGGAGGTATCTTGACAGAATTTTTTTTACGAGAACTGCTTGTCACTCAGTTGCTCAACCTCTCTTTTCTTTTTCGAAGAGAGTAGGGATAGAAGGATAAGGGCTATGAGAGGACAAGTGGTTAGCTAATCGCTCTCGTTACGCCCCGTGAGGATGGGATTGATGGGAGGGAGGACTCAGACTACGAACAGAAATCCATAAATCGATTGAAAGATCAATCTATGAAGACCGTCCGCACCGGGAATTGAACCCGAGACATCCGTAACCGTAGCCAGCGACGAAACCAACTGCGCCACGGAGTTAATCTAATAGACGCATAAATTTGTTGTGATTTTTTTAACGCGTATGCGACTTATACTCTTAGTCCCACTGAAGCGTTTTTATATTTGGAATGTTTTTTCGTACTTATCGTAAAATGATAAAAAAAATGGAGTTATACTCATAAGACCGCCCATCATAAAAAAAAAAAAAAATACAGCGGAACCCCGATTCTTGCGGGAAAATTTTGAATTATTTTCAGTCTTTCAACTTACTTCATCGGGTTGGTAGCGTCGTTGGCTACGGTTACGGATGTCTCGGGTTCGATTTCCGGTGCGGACGGCTGTCATAAATTCATCTTTAAATCGATTTATGGATTTCTGAACGTAGTCTGAGTGATGTCTAAACCCCCCCCCCTCCCACTCATCCGATCCTCAACCACCAGTCCTGTCCTAGCCCTATCCTTCTATCCCTACTCTCTTCGAAAAAAGAGAGCTTGAGCAACCGAGTAACGAGCAGTTCTCGTAGAAAAATTCTGTTAAGATACCTCCATTAGGAGACCATATGCTCCACATTGGAAATGGACATGAAAAAAAAAAAAATAATAATTCACAGTGCAAAAAACGAGGCAAAAATTAACACCTGTACATAGATGTTGAGAAGGTGAGTCATCGGCGGAAACGTTATATGACTAGAAGACTTTTAGTTTCGGTCTTTAACAAATGTTAAATGCGTGATCATTTAACATTGTTTTCCCTTATGTTACACACGAGAACGATAGATCGGGTTTCCACTGTATACATACATATCTATATAATTTAAGACATCGACTGAGGGTGCTTGATGGAACTTCAATAACAAACTTGAGTTTTTGAAATTTTGTACACTTCCATGTATTTTGTCACTAACGACCCGGGTTTCGCCTTTCGGCATCTTCAGGCATTCGAGCACACGAATGGACTCGAACTGACAGACAGTAAACAGTGTCTAACTTTTATATAGAAAATTTTAGTTATTGAGATAAACATTAGACACTGTCTGTCAGTTCGAGTCCATTCATGCACTCGAATGCCTGAAGATGCCGAAAGGCGAAACTGCGGTCGTTAGTGACAAAATACATGGAAACGTACAAAATCTCAATAACTCAAATTACATATATATCTGTCGTAGAAATTATTATTATGCAAATTGTATAAATGCCATTATACAATTTGAGGACAATTCATCCGAAAAGTGCAAATTACACGAAAGCTAAATTCTACTAAATAAATTATAATTTTAATAGAATAGTTCTATATACATTTATTTTTCATTTTATAATAATTATTATACAATACGAAATAAAACTTTTCACTTTGTCTAATGAATAAAAACGTGAGATTTTAAAATTATTTGTTATTATCTATGTTAAAATTGTGGAATGTTTCTATATAGAATGCGCTTGATACATTTGGTTATATGTTTTAGAAAAGGGCGTAGTTTTTTTTTTTTTTCATTTTTAACCACGCCCGCTTTCAATATCGACCCCTAATGGAGGCTCTCAACGAAAGTTGAAAGAGTGAGTATAGGACGGGAGACGGCAACACAAAGAAAGAGCTGGCTAACTCGGTAGGAATAAGTAGAGCTAGATTTAATTCACAGCTGTACACGATTTAAGCCAAATGTTATTTGTCCAAAGCTTGCATTCTACCTGTGCTGAATCATGGCACCCCTGATGAAAAACAGGTTGAGGTGGTTGGATTTTGTGAGGAACTCGGAGATTAGGGAATGCATCAGGCAGCGCTCTGTTACCTTAGTAGTCTTGGAGAGACGTTGGAATATGCCGGGTCACATGCCGCGGATACCTCCGAAGCTTCAGTCTTCTTCTACTATCCACGGGATGTACTCAAAGGAACTGAGGGACACTATTATGTCATGGGAGGGGACAGAGCGATTGGCGGGTGACAGGGATTCATGGAACGAATATAAGCTGTTAAACCTTCCGTATGCCTTTAAACCTTTAAATTATCTGTGAAATAGGGATCCGAGGTGCATGACGTACCACAACCAACTATATGCAACCGTTTTGTTTCAAACGGCTCTGAGACACATCTCGTGCTTGTTCTGCTGTGAAAAATTTCGATTCTTGCGTCTTTCGATAATTTCGCATTTCAGGTTTTTCACACATAACAATATTTCACTTTTGGAAATTGTCATTTCGCTTTATAAATGCGTTTATACGACAAAACCTACACGGTAACGAAATGTGACTGCATGAGATCCAATGGGATTTTTTTAGCATGAAAACGGGAAGGTTAAGAGTATCCGTGTGCAGAATTTAAGTGCTATTGCACATGTTTTACAACTGGGTTTTGGGACTGTTGGAGATCAGCAGTTGTCGTTGGATGACAGAGGACCAAGTGGATAAGAATAATTGAGGCGGTTCACTCCCGAATGTAGCGCTAGAAAAGAAGACGATAGAATTCAAAGTATTCAAGATTCACAATAACTGACTGTTTACCTTTCAAAACATCCAAACGTTTTCTACTGAGGAAGTATGGATAGTGTCCCAATGTTAATGGTAGAAAGATTTTTAGGGTCAGACAGGAGGGAGGGAATTCAGACATCAAAGAAAGCCGTGCCTCCGAATTCACAAATCAATTCATTAAATTGTCCGAACTGAGATTCTATTCTTCGAACTGACGTTCACCACTCGGCTATACGGCAGGCTAGCAGTAGTGGTGAATTTCCAAAGACGTCTACATTATAACAGATCTACGAGAGACCCTTTTCACGCGCTAATATTTGTGAAAGTTTGGAGCCCACGGGGCCTAGTTATGTTAATTAAAATATAAATGACTATATTGCACACACATCATCTGCCGGAGCCGATCCCATTTGAAGGACCGCTGTTTTCTTCGAAATCTATCGGGGCGTCCAGCTGGAAATAGGGCGGAGCCTCGTCGAGGAACGACGACGGATCCAACTGCACCATTTTGGATTCATTCCTGTCCACGTTCCCTCGCGAATTCTTCAAAATACTTTCGCATTTAAAAGTCTCCTCCGGACTTGGTCTAAAGCACTCTTCGAATTCGTCGTTTTTTATACAAAATTTCACGGATTTCTTCGGAGTATCACTGTAGACGTCACCGGATACCGTAGTTATCTTAAACCCGGGACAATTTTCGATATCCTCTTCGTCGCGGAATCCCGAAAACTCTTCGTTAGCGTCTTGGTTCTGATCGATGCCGAGTGCCGTTCTGATTGCGTCCTCGAAAGCGCATACGTTCAAGGGAACAGTTTTGTCTTCGGCGCCTTTGGAATCTTCGCTCGCCATCGAGTTGTTTATGTCCGCTGAGGAATTGGACGTGTCTCCGCCGTTGCCGTCCTTCACGACGACCTCTTCGAGTTTGAATTTGCCGTTTTTGCTCGTCTTGGCCATATTGGCGAGCTTTATGGCTGACCTCTTTTCACTGCAACAAAAAAAACAATATGTTTATTTAAAAAAAATGGACACCTTTCCTGTACGACGCCCCACAACATGTAAGCATGCGGTCCAGCAAGGATATTTACATGATCCTGTCTGTCCTGTAACCAAATGGCCAATGCTCTTCGACATTTGTACTAATTCCTCAATTTTATACAACAACTGGTTTCGCTCATCGCTACGCCCCACCACCCCCGTTTTAGCATCAGATGGATGCAAGGGAAATTTAGACATCTATCTTTGTCAGTTGTGACAGACCACATGCGACCTTAAAGGGTCTCAAGTGCGGCCTTTTGACTGAAATAAACAAGTACATGAATAAATAAATTTCATTGTTTTCCTTCATTTTTTTATGTATGTTTCTTGTCGGTGTCCGTGGCGCAGTTGGTAACGCAGTCATGAATGTTTGTGATGTTTTAAAAAACTCCCTTCCTCCCATCCGATCCTCAAAAACGAGGCGTAGTGAGAGTGATTAGCTGACCACTAATCCTGTTCAAGCCCTTATCCTTCTATCCCTACTCTCTTCGAAAAAAGGAGAGGTTGAGCAACTCAGTAAGCAGCAGTTTTTTTTTCTCAAACGCGGTCTGATTTGATTTTAAGATAAATGAATGCGGCCTTTCGAACAGAAAAGGTTTGTCGCCCATCATCTATGCCTTAAAATTCATAAATATAATAAATGATATAATCAATTCATGAATCTGTCCGTTGCAGCCAACGATGTTAACCCTTAAACCACACGCCCCCAGGGATAGAAATGTATAATAGTATTTAAAAACGAAATAAAAATTGATAATTCTGATTATCCGTGCGGCCTCTCCCGCAATCAGGAGTTTACTGTGCTGAAGTCACCGAGGAAGGAGAAGTAAAACATTACCCTCGTTTTCCGGCCAATCTCGCCGCCCAAGCCGCTGCGTCTCCGCAAAGGCAGAGCCCCGTGAAGGAGAGAAGGACTCCGAGTGACACCGAGACGGCCAAGGCGTGGGGCCTCGGCGTCGACCTCGACCCGCCGGCATTGTTGCTGCTGCCGGTGGCGCAGCGGAGCTCGTCGCGGGGGTAGAACGTGTTGGGCGGGGCTTCGTCGCCGAGTTTGCACCACTCGCCTCGCTCCTGAAAGTAAATAAACAGTTTAAATTTTAATAAAAGTATAAATTTTAAAACCCATCTATTCAATGATGCCACGGTATCATTCGAGAATGATTTGTTCCTTAGCAGGGTGACTTCACGAGGAAAACTAATAAGTATATATATCTATGGACACAAGAAGATTGACAATTTTCGCTCCCCATGTGGAGCATATGGCCACCACGCGGCGCCTCTACGATTCCCTATCACCAGCCAATTGCTTTGCTTCCTCCCATGACATGCAAGAGTCCCTCAGCTCTGCCGTGTACATCCTGTCGGAAGAAGAGGCAAGCAAGATTGAGGTTCTCAAGGTTTCAAAGTGGCACTGCTCGGTACATTCCCTAATCTCCGAGTTTGTCACTAAGTCAAACCACCTCACCCCCAATATCCGAATAAAAGAATCTATTCTCGAAACTCAGAATACGGTTTATCTGAGTCTTTGTCAGGTGCCATGATTCATTACCGTAAAGCAGAACCGGTATAATGCAAGCGTTGAACAAATGACATTCAGTTTTAATAGCGTACCGCTGCGTGTCGGTTGTACTCGGTTGCCACCTATTCAACGCATGCATTCTGACGGTGCTGCTTTACGGTTGCGAGTCATGGCACCTAACCAAAGCACAGGGTAACCATATACTGCGCTCTGAAAACAGACGCTTGCGGCGAATACTAGGGGTGCGGTGGTTTGATTTTGTCAGGAACTCGGAGGCAAAAGAGCGGACGGACCAGCCCCTTATTACGTCTAAAATAAAAAAAAGCGACAATGGACCCGGCTCGGAGATGCCCCGAGTTACCAATACGTACGGCAAACGGCCCGTCCCATGTAGTTTTTTAGAGTAATTTGGGGCCGAATGTATGCATGGATATTAATTGTAATCACCTCAAACTGTTGCCTGCAGAGGTCATTGCAGGGGGGGCACATCAGAGCGCCGCGGTGGAGCCACCCGCCCCTCACGATCCTCACCGACATCTCCTGGCCGGCGTGGTAGCATTCGTACGAGTAATTACCAACCTGAAAACAATGCATGTTAATATTTTTGACATTAAAACGCAAAATTAATACAATGAGAGAGTAAAAGTTGATAAAAATCTGATAAAAAATTTCACATGTCAAAAAATAATATTTTACAAAATCATTTACCGATTACAGTAGAGCTTATTCACTATTTACATACAATTAAAATAAATATCGAGCGTAGTGTCGAGGCAGATGACAGAAACCGACTTAATCACAATGGAAGGTAACAAAAACATATCCCTGGAAAATGATTACTATTTACTATTCTTAGTATTTTTTTGACGTTTATGATAGAATTTTTTGTTACTCTATTTAAAAAAAAATATATTCTGTATAATTCTACTTTAAATATCAGTCAGAAAAAGTGCGAGAAAACAAACTTTTTTCTACGATTTTGTCTCAGACATCAATTCTCAGCAACCTACAATAAATTACTTTTAAGGTGTTAACTGTCAATTCTTGGTGGAAAGACATTATATTTTAAAAAATAAAACACAATTTGTTTGTACTACTTCCACATATTTATAATGATCAGGACCGGTTTCGCTCATCACGAGCATTATCAACTGATGATGCTCGTGATGATTCAGTTGATAATGCTCGTGATGAGCGAAACCGGTCCTGATCATTATAAATATGTGGAAGTAGTATAAACAAATTGTGTTTTATTTTAAAAAAAAAACTACAATAAATCCTAATCTAGTCACGGCGTAAAGCAAATAATGTCAACTCTTTGCTAGACAGGCTTGAAAACTTTACTATTTCCGTTTAAATAAAAGTGTAATATTGTAAACAAATACTCTGTGGTTGCAATTTTTTCAACGTTTCATATTTTTAAGGAGAAGGAAAACGATTTCCGCGAAATGAGAAAAAAAACTTACTAATTCCTCTTTAAACTAAGAAATTATTTCTCACTTTCCTCTCTACTCACCATTATGTGCAGGCGCCCGTTCTCGCACTTGTACTCATAGCACCCGGAGCCCCAGTGCTGCCACTGGCGGACCTGCAAAGTAAAATTCACGTTATGTAAGTTGCCTTGTTAATACGTCTGTTACTAAGAGATGTTTCCTGTGGTGTAACAACGTTATCCGTGTTTCAATTTTTGTACTGGAATTATCCCGGGAGCAGCTGCTCAGGACTTGACGGAGTGCGCTTAAGTGTGCAGACTGTACTTAGTATGAAATGACGTAACGTTATCGGTAAAGATCTGTACGCTCGCCGTATGACGCCGCAAATTTGCTGAAGGCCATATAATTCGCCCTATTCGCTACCAAGTCGGCATGGCCTGTGAGCCCGACCTGATGAGCTGATGTGGTCAGCGTCCTGCATTACGCCACATTTACATGTTGGCACATCGTTTGAGAAAGGAAAGGGGGCGAATGATTTGCTATCGGCATCAACGATAAAATGGAAGGTCTCAATCAGGGACGGCTATTGTAAAGGAGCAAAGGGTGCAATGCACTCCAATAAGTCCCATCAAAATATTCCATTAATAAACGATATTCAAATATAATAATTATACCAATTCACTAATTTTAAAATTTCCTCGTGTTTCCCATAGGAAAATATTGCAGGAAACGATGATCAATAAACACGACCAGCAAACGTATTCTGCGTCGATTCAGAATACGCATGAAAGTCGGTCGATGACGCGGTAGGAGCATAAATTCTTTTGCACTCCTTAGACGTCTGAAATGTTCTATGTATTTTGACATATCTGTGACGTATGAACCAGTATGAACTACGCGTTATTTGCATTTTGTATGGACTGTTTTTGCTGGCCCTTGAGCAGCGATCCTCCTGGCGGAAATTCCCGAACGTACCCGAAAGCGATTTGACGTTTGAGTTTACAAGCCTGTAACAGTCATTTGTAAGAATGAAAAAGAGAAGTGGAACAAGCGTAGTAAGTTCATTTAATTTCAATATGATTCTTTAACTATAGGCTCTTCAATAAGAATAATATTTACCTACCATTATAACTTTTGGAGTGATGAATACAATTTATAAAATTATAACTATGATCGTGTATAATACCGAGTGGATATAATTGAATATTTAAAATAGGATAGTTTCGAGTTTTTTACCTGGCTGGCCTTACCTATTCCATAATATTCAACTGTGTATTTGGTTCAGTTTCGTAATACACCTTCCTCTAATATTTTTTAAATTCTTCAATATTGAATTCTACAAATTACTTTCCCCAAAAAAATACTTATGCGAAAAATTTCCGGTTTAATACAGAATTATTCCAATTGCAGACATTAATACGGTAACCTTAACATACGATTTCATGGAGGAATTTAAACTTAAATTGAACTAACTGTCTTATACAGCAGAGAAGATTTTTACGATGTCGTTGGAGCCCTGTCTATACTTCAACTCTTCACGAATAAAAAATACATGTAGTATTTAGCTAAACCGTTAAGCCATTACAAATAATTTATACAATATCGATGACTTCCTTCGAAAGTGAGTGTTACTTCTAAAATTTAAAAAGGATCAATTCATTTTGAGAAATACCACGACTAAAGACAGACAAGGTTTCCCAAACTATCATCCGCGACAACCTGGAATGGTTGTATATGCTGCTAGGGCTGCAACAAATTTAGACATACTCAAATTCATATTGATATTTCCTACCAAAAAAAAAGAAAAAAGGTGGTCCGTCGAAATTAATCCGCAGGAAAGGTTTGGGATACCGTGGTGAAGAGAAACAGTTGATATCGCCAATATCAGACTTATATTTTCGTATATGTCTGATAGTACTTTCAAAATCCAATATGTGGAGGATGGATTTCTTACATAAATATGTGAATCTTTTTTTGCACTCCCTAATATTCCTGTCACCGGCCGCCACTGGTCTCAATACAAACGCCACTTTGGTCCGGTGATAATCTCTTTTAATCAGATGCAGTGGTTTCAAAAAAATATTACATTGACATTACATTGAAAATTGTAAACAAAATTGAAATCGGGACCACGTCATTGGGGGAGTGAATCTCATACAAAAATTAAGGGTAATGTTTTTTTCGCGAATAATGCAAAGTTGTGTGTACAGCAACGACAATGGAATGCGACCGCGCAATTGGTGGATTGCGGCGAATATTTCTATTCAGCACGTAATTCGAGGTAGCGTAATTGGGGGTTCCACTGTACTACTTGAACGATTGACACAAACAAATGAAATTTGGATTATTGAGATTTTGTACACTTCCATGTATTTTGTCACTAACGACCCGGGTTTCGCCTTTCGGCATCTTCAGGCGTTCGAGCACACGAATGGACTCGAACTGACAGACATTAAACAGTGTCTAACGTTTATATAGTAGATACAAATACGACAAATATTATTTAAGAGGTAAGATATTATACGTCTGAGAGCCACACTGATAGCACTTAAAGCTGTTCGCCAGCCGTTCTGGATGCTTCCAAAAACTTAAGCTTCACAAAAATGATTGGGGCGTGTCACCTTCTATCCCTACTCTCTTCGAAAAAGACAGGTTGAGCAACTGAGTAACAAGATACCGTTACATGGTAAAAAATTAAAAATCAGCTGTTAACATACCTGCCTGCAAGACCTTTGCTCCCACATCCTGTTTGTGTGATCAAAACACTTCGAGTTCTCCCCGTAACTTTCCAGTGCGAAGTTCTTGTCGACTTCTGCCAAAAAAAACATGAAAAAAAATTACTATTAGAAAATAACATTTTAAATAGGACAGATGGCTTACTACTAATAAATTTGTTTCCCTTGGGAATCTCACCTCCAAACACAAGTAATTGATTTTGTCATTAATCGGTTCTAGGGCCACAAAAAATAAAAGTCTTATAGGCTCTTACGGCTGAACGATCTTCGGTATAATCTGAATTACTTACTGGGATTGTTGTCGCTGAACGAGCACCTGGAGCCCCTCACCACGACGCTGCCGAAGCGCCAAGTGAACTCTTGGGTGTAGGGACAATAGTCGGCCAGGCTGACGCTGCCTCCATAGTGGGACTCGGTGCCGGGCGTCGCCTCGGATATCCAATCAAAATGCTATAAAAAGAAAAAATTTGATTAGGTTGGAGACAGACTCAATGAATGGGGTTTTGGAATTTGAAGCCTGCATCAATGTAACTGGACAGAAACAACGCCCAGGATCCATTGACAAAATAAGAAACAAATAATTGCATTTGGATTATTGAGATTTTGTACACTTCCATGTATTTTCCGTGTAAATACATGGAAGTGTACAAAATCTCAATAATCCAAATTTAATATTGAAATTCCATCAAGCACCCTCAGTCGATGTCTTAAATTAAATAATTGCATATTTACCTGATACAAGGGTGGAAGTGGCCGGTCGTGGAGTACCAGATTGCACAGCGCCACGCTCTCCCGCTGCTGAGAGCACTCCGTCTGCAGGGGATCCCGCTTGACTCTCGAACAGAACGGATGGACTGGTCTTCAGAATCATGGAAATAGACAAAATTACAAATACATCAAGAAAAGACGAAGAAATGATTTGGGTAAACTATCCTCCTGAATCCCTCAGCTCCGTCGAGTACGCCCTGCGGATAGCACCCCACAGTCTTCCAGTACGCCGGAATCTCACCGGTCGGAAGAACAGGAAAGGAGAATTGAGGTCTTCTGATGTAACAGGGCGCTGCTAGGTGCGTTCCCTAATGTTGAGTTTGTCGCGAAGGCAAACTAACTATTCTAAAAGCTATGTGTACGGCTTTTCTTTTTCTTTCTTAAGTGCCATAATTCGCTACCGTAAAGCATCAAGCGTTCAACAATTTATGAACATTATAATGCCATGTATGTTAAGTTCTTTTTTACAACAATACGGAATGATTTGATGGAGTGATTCGATGAAGTAATTGAGGTTCTGTTTAGTAAAAAAGTTACCTTATCTCTTGATCGATTTCTTCCGAGTCACTTGGTATGGCAGCAAGAAAAATTTCAATACAAAAATGTTAAATAATTCATTTAATAGACCAGATGCGGCTACATTACAAAATTACATTTTTTTTTACCATGTCCGTCCTCAATTCAGAGCATATGGACTCCTAATGAACATGGCATCTCAACGGCAGTTTTCTGGGAAAACTGCTTGTTACTCAGTTGCTTAATCTATCTTTTTCGAAGTTGCTCAATCTCTCCTCGAGATCAACTCAAGGAGAGAAGACTGAAAAAATGTTTAATTGAAAAGGCAGCTCCTGTAGTCGAATGGACAGCATGTTTCTCTTCAAATGCAGTATTCACGAGTTCGAATCTCAGTAGTGTCTCTTTTATAAATTGATTTTTCAATAGATTTAAGAAATCTTGTTCAATTATTTGCATTCCCTAAAACCAAGGCATCGGGATCAACTACTGGTACTAGTCCTTTTCTAGCGCCATCTCTCTATTTTCATCTTCTACAGAAAAGGAGAGATTGAGCAACTGAAAGACAGATTGAGCAACAGTCAGTTGCAGCAAAATGACATGCTTCATACTGTCAGAAATGGTAAAAAAATAAATTAATAGTGTCATGTGTCATACCTGGTGGAAGAGTTCTTGATCCACTCCTTGCAGGACTTGGTGACGAAGGCGCAGCCGAGGCCTTTGCCCCAGTTGAGCTCGCCGGCCTGCTCGTAGTCGGCCTTGTACCAGCCCGTATCCTCCATCAAGGCGAGGGTCACGCGGGAGAACACTGGGTTCTGCGTGTGCGTGCCGGTCATTGCCTCATTCTGGTCGACAGAAGAAGAAGAAGCGGTTCAAGTAAAAAAAATGTCCAGTCAGTAGTCGAATGGTTATAGTGCTCACGGGTTTGAATCCCATTACGGACAGTTACGTAAATTTTTTCAATCGATTTCTGTTCGAAGGCAAAGATGTCTGTGATATCTAAAATTCCCTCCCACCCTTCCAATCCTAAAAACAGCGAGAGCGAGAGCGATTAGTCGTGTCCTAGCCCTACCCTTCTATCCCTACTAATTCACTTTCTTGCGACTGGATTAACATCTCACAATAAACAGTACAAAAAAGGTGCCGCTAGCCTCACACTCATCCAATTCTAAAAATGGGACATAGCTAGAGCGATTAGCTGAAGGATAGTCCTGTCCTAGCTCTACCCTTCTATTCCTACCATCTAACTTTCTTTCGACTGGATTGACATCTCACAATAAACACTACAAAAAAGGCGCTACTAGCCTCGCACTCATCCAATTCTAAAAATGGGGCTTCAGTACTAGCTCTATCCTTCTATCCCTACTCTCTTCGAAAACATGATGTCGTGCAACTGAGCAACAAGCAGTTTTCGTAGAAAAGCATCTGATGAGATACCTTCGTTAAAAGGCCATTCGCTTCACATTGTAAGAGGAAATAGTTTAAAATAGAAATTGTTTAAAACTGTTTGCACCGGTCCTTGACATCCGTAACCGTAGCCGACGACGTTACCAACTGCGCCACGGACGCCGACACATGTAATTAAAAATCATTCTTACCTCCATTATCCGTTTCTCCCAGTGCGTCAGGGCCGTGCCCTCGCCTCCCTGATCTTCCAGCTCCGCTCCTTCCAGGTCACTGCACTCAAAGTGATTCCTAACCTAAAAGAAAATACATATTACAAATCATCTTTAATAATGTATACAATCAGTTATTAGTGTCAAACTATAATTAATACGACTATAAAAAATAATTACAGTCAATCTGGGTAACTTTGATCCAGTTCTGAGGGTTTTTTGTATATCTATGGTTCACCGATGCATTTATGTGTGATATTATTCTACATAGATATGTACTAATGTCTTAAGATCAAATTTAATTAAAATAAATAGATTTATTGTTATAATTGATATATAAATATAGATAAATTGCATCCAAATCGGGTAACTTTGGCCCACAATACAAATAATCACTGTTATTACTATAAATTCAGTGATTTTAAAGTCTTGGCAAGTTTTATTAACGCTTTTCAACATTCTGTACATAATTGAGATGGGAAAAAATATACAGCATTCGGTTTACAGATTAGTAATACAAATTGAAAATATGGCTTATCCAATTAGTTTCAAGAAACGTTATTAAATTGTGTTTTATCATTCCAAGCTGACAGCTTACAAATTCAACAATAAAACAAATTATCTTACCCATTAATTCATATTTTTACTACCTAATACCTTTGCTTAACTAAAAAATATTCATATGGCATTAGTATTATCAAGGTATTATAACAGCACCTTTTTCCATGTATTGGGCCAATCTTAGACCGATGGGAAAACTTACCCAAATTCATGATACTAATTCGTAAATGATTAATAAATCTCATAAACTGGTTAGTTTAATTAATAGTGGTTGAGGTATGGACATAGATACTTAAATTTCTTAGTTACTGACCTCCTGGACAACCCTCGGAGTGACCATGACCTGGATGTTTCTGTTCAGGTAGCCACCGCGTACCATCCACTTCTCCCTGGTGATGTTCTTCACGACTTTATCCGACCACTGGTGGATCTGCAGCCTACGAATTCAACAACAATGAATTATCCACGAATGGAACGTCTGCTCTAGTCGAACCAAACATGTTCTAAATAGGAATTTTACATAATCAATATATCAATGGTTTTAGATTTTTTTCTGTTTAACATATCAAAATGTCATAGAACATAATGGCTTCATGATTTGTATGCCAAAGAGATTATTCTTTACAATGTACAAAGAATCTTTTTAAAAAAACTAACAATTGTACTTGGGAAAGGGAGTACTTTGAAAAATCTTCTGTCAGTATACCCTCGATAGCTATTTCGGCTACACACCATTGTAAGATATATGTTTAATCGGCATTTGATCTATCTATATTTTATATTATCACCAACTAGACAGCAGATATAAGTGTCTCTTTGCCGAAAATTTATCGAATGCAAAATAATTAAATATGTGTAGAATGTTATGAGCCGTGATTAGTTACCGTAAAGCTTGAAGTACTTACTCTTCGTTCAACGGCGGACTACCGGTGTCTGGATTCCTCTCTGTCAGTGGATTGCCGTCGTCATCTCTGCAAAGGTAAACAAACGGAAGTATGAAAAGATGGCAAATATTCAGTCTAAATTATTATAGAGAATAAAATATTTTATTCAACGTACTGTAACTGACGGCGAACGGATTGTCCTGGAATTTTTCGAACACAGAAAATTTCACACACAGAAAATTTCGAAATCACAGAATTTACCACATAAAGTGACACACCCTGGTTTTTGTTAAGTATAAGTGTCATTAGTGTCCTGAACTGAAATCAGCCAGCGACAACAGCAATATTTCGCAGAATACGCTCTTTCTTGTTGTCAGGCGTTCAAATAGCCCCCGGTTAGGTCCGCTGGACGAGTCCATTTTTACGGAAAAGGGTAGCTCCAACTTTGCAGGGAGTTTTTTTTAATTTTTGTAGACAGTCGATTACGATCTGCCGAGCGGGACGAGCTGCGCTCTCGTGGCGGAGGTGACGTGACGATGTGAAGTGTTTGTTTTGTTTTTTTTGATTTGCATTAGATTTAATTTAAATTCGTTGTGTCATTTGTATTATAACTTAAAGTAAATTCAGTTGCTAAGTAAATGTAAATGTAGAATCAATTTTATGTGTTAGGATTTATATATTTGTGTAATGTTAAACCACTGCATCTTGAATGGAAAATAAATAAGTTTTGAACCGGATTGGAAATGGTGTTTGTCTGAGATCAGTCCTTCCAGGACTCCGGATAACCAGCCGCTCGCCTCTCTTCGATCCGGGGTCTTCTCAAAAGCTATTATTTTATATTATTTTGAGGAGTATTCGCGTGTGGAATTATCTTGTGCAAAATAATCACTAAACCTTGACCAAGTGGTCAAAACCCTTGGACGTTCGTTCTATCCGGTTGTGGTGTCCACTGGTTCAAATACCAGTATGGACTATTTCATTGATTATAGATATTTTTGATGGATTCGAAATTTCCTTTACGTTCCTGATTGTTTTTTTAATGTGTAGAACCAGCCTGCCAATAGAGATGCCACTGGCATAAGCTTTTACAATGTGCTTTGGATGTTGACATATTCCACGTGGACGTGAGCGAGTTCAGACGAGCACTATTTTTTAACATATTAAAGTAGATTTAGTCTGAACTTAATGCTAGATTTGACTTGATGGCCAAGACGTGTCTGCTTCTGGCAAAGATGTACGGTAATATTCCTACAGATTCTGGACCAAATTAAATATACAAACCTGTAGAAGGCGTAGAGGGACACGCTGAATCCCAGAGCATGCAGCATCTCGTGCTGGACCGTCGACAGCATGGAGCCGAGCTCCTGGGGCCTGGTGGACAACTCCGACGGGCAGAAGTTCGCGTGGCCGGCTATCGGTCTGAAAAAATATAATTGTATTTTAATATATTGCTAATGCCGGGTCCGTGGTGCAGTGGTCAACGCCATTGGCTTCGGTTACGGTGCTCACAGGCTCGAATCCCAGTAAAGGCAGTCTCATAAATTGATTTATGGTGCAGCGAGAGCGATTAGCTAACTACTAGTCTTCATTCTATACCTACTCTCTTCGAAAAAGGAGCATTAAGCAACTATCTATTCCTCATCTTCGTCATTTATCTGCCATAAGCATCTCTAAAACAAAATCGGTTAAACAACGGAATAATACCAATCAGTCCTTGTAGAACAACTTCCATTGAAATGCTCAATAATGAGTCCATATGCTGTGTGAATATACTTATTTTTTACAGCCTCATGTGCTCCTAAAGATCAATTCCACGTTTTAAAAATTGAAGTTGGAGTCAAACCGTAAGGCAGCACCGTCAAAATGACTTGCCCTGTGATGTGTTCCCTCACAGCAGCGCTTAATTCTGAATGGTTCTCCGTGCGTCATTTATTTTCACATTCATTTACTCACTCTTTCTACTATAACCAGTGTGTGGGAGCGAGAAAGCAAATGATTCGCGACATGGCAGATATTTTTGTAGAGGCAATCCGACTGGCTATCTCCTGTGATATGTTGCCCCACAGCAGCGCTAAATTCTAATTGAATTCTCGCTAGCCATTTATTTTCTCACTCTGCCTGCTATTGACTAAGCAGTGTGTGAGAGCGAGAAAGCAGGTGATTCGCGACATACCGAATATTTTTGTAGAGGCAAAAGAGTGACTTCTTTTGACAGACAGAGGTTATAAAGTTTGCTATATTACCTGTCCAAGACACTCTCCTGCTGGCAATGGGCAGCGTACGCCACCGTGAGTCCGCGGAGACATCTCTCGGTCTCAATAGCGGATACGTAGAGGACGAAATCAGCATCGGCCACGCCCGGGCCCCCCTGTCCTCCTTTTCCGCAAGCCTGGCCCGTACTGTTGCAGACGTAGCATGGCTGCGATAAAATCAAAAACAAGTTATTATCATATCTTTGTCTCGGTAAAAATGGCCAAACCTCTAACGCAGTGTTTTTAAGCCTGGAAGTTAGCGTCTCATTTCTTCCTTTTCGACCATATTCGCTCGCTACGTGAAACATATGACCGCCATGCGGTGCCTCCATGATTCCCTGTTACCCACCAATCGCTTTGCTTCCTCCCACTACATGCCAAAGTCCCTCAACTCCGCCGTATACTGTTGTTCGAAAACAGATGTTTGCGACGAATACTAGGGGTAAGGTGGTTTGACTTTGTCAGGAACTCGGAGGTAAGGAAGCAGACAGGCCAGCCCCTTATTACGTTTCAAATAAAAAAGCGACTATAGACCTGACTTGGACATGTGCTGTGGATGTCCCAGAGGAGCCTCAATTCTGCCAGTCTCTTCTACCGACCAAACGGATTCTTTCGCCTTAGAAGGTTGCTGGGAAGAAGCAAGAAAACCGGCGAGGGGGCAGAGTATCTTGGAGGAACCGTGTGATGGCCATACGCTCCGAGTTTTGGCTTAAGTTCTTTGAGATTTGACCCAGTATTTAACCTTTGGAGTGCCATGAGGGAGTTAACTTGCCAAACCCTGTACGTAGCGTCAGGCCATCGACGAGTTATCTCGCGGGCTCTGATCATCGTCATAGCAAACTATCGAATATTTATTTTGACTTTTGTAAAATTGTATAGTGCCAGTAGTGATTTTTTTTCCTCCTGTCAAATATCGATATTATCGACGTAATCTGAAATCTTGATAAGTGTCACAGATTGACGCTTGTAGATGACAAATTCGTTTGCACATAAGGTACACATGTGAACAATTTAACGTGGCATCATGTGTGGGGATTTGCTGCAATACTCACGTTCAGGTGCTCCTCTGGTACTTGGACCTCGCCGCAAGTCGTAGTCTCCCGGCAGTTGTCTATGCAGTGCGTTCGGCCCCCCTTTACAAACACCTGCCGCGACGAGCACTTTCTGAAACGAGGAGACAAATAGTCAATCAAAACTACAAGACAAAAACAAATAAATTCAATTTTAGTGTACTAATGTTATTTCTACGTCAGAATTCGGTTCCAAGTGTACAGTGGTCAACGTTGTTGGCTTCGGTTACGGATTTCACGGGTTCAAATCTCAATACGGACAGTTTTAAAAATTCGATTTGCTGATTGCTGATGTCTTAACTAGTGTCAGGTGTGTGGTGCAGTGGCAATTAGCTAACCACTACTCGTTTCCTAGCCCTATCCTTTCATCCCTACCTCTCTTCGAAAAGGAGAGGTTGAGCATCTGAGTATCAAGCATTTCTCATAGAAAAACTTCTGTTGAGATACCTCCATTAGCAGAATATATGCTCCGCATGGCTTAATTTACTTTTTTTAAATTGGACGAATTTTAGACGCCATCTACAAAACTAAATTCCCGGATTATTCTTTCAGATACCATATTTGCTCCCCAAGGCGAGTATATGACCACCACGCGGCGTATCAATGATACCCTGTCGCCTACCAATCGCTTTGCTTCCTCTTTCTCCGAGTACCTCACAAAGTCAAACCACCTCACATCCAATATCTGACGCAAGTATCTATTCTCAGAGCTCAGTATACGGTAAATAGATAAATTCCTTACAAAATACAATAATAATATTTTTCGGTTCAGGTCAGTTTTAGTGGCGTCAATTTCATTTGTGGAAATAAGGCAACGGCAACCAACAATGGTTCAGATACATTTTGACACATCATAGCACGCTTTTCAAATCTTATATTGCAGCTGTCAAACGACAATCACAATATTATTGCAAATTGGTGGACCGATCCTCTGTTTTTAATAAATAAAACGTCGTCGACACAATTTTTTTGCCTTGTCAGACAAGTAGTTGGAATGAGATTTGGCTGCAAGAATTGCGCTGATTTACTTTATAATGCAAGTGGATAAAATAAGGTTATGCATGCAAGAATTACGTTAAAATTCCTTTCTGATTACAACATTTTTGATCATATGTGCGAATCATCGTGAGTCGAACCGTCGTAAGTCGAGGACTACATGTAGGAGAAATATGCTCATTAATGTTGATAGTCTCACCTGTTTAGTCTTATAGCGTCTCCAGTCTTTCTGACCATCAAAGTTCTCTCCCAGAACTGAACGGCTTCCGGAAGTATCGTGTTCTGGAACATATTATATGATACTTATAAATCGAGGGTAGGATATAATGGCTTTGAAAAGGAAATAGTATTAAGTCATTTTTTTATTTTGGCAAAAAGCATGATATAACAATAACTCATCAATAGCAAATCTTATGATTTGTATGCCAAAAAGATTATTCTTTATAATGTACAAAAAGTCTTTTTAAAATACAAACAATTGTACTTAAAAACAAGAGAAAAAAATTATGCTTAAATAACATAAGATAAACTCAATGGAGTTTATTAAAGCACTCGAGTTCAACTCGAGAAGAAAAGACATCGCGAATACTCTCATAAGTTAAATTAGAAAAATACTAAATTTTATATCGAACTTGAACCCGAAACCTTCCAATCGCATCTGAGCACAGAGGTCGGCCTTTGATATACCATAAATAAAAAAAAGATACTCACATTTACTAGATCAAATTTTTCAGCTTCTAATCTGTAAAAAGAAAACAATACACTTTTAAATATCAGAAATAAATTGAATTAAATTTAATAAATAAAATTGTCAGGTCCGTGGCGCAGTGGTCAACGTCGTTGGCTTTGGTTACGGATGTCTCTGTTTTAAACTTATTAATTGATTTTTCAATTGATCTATGGATTTCTGACAGAAGGCATGGATGTTTGTGACGTCTAGAACTCCCTCATATCCAATCCCAGCCCGATCCTGTTATTTCTACTCTTTTCGAAAAAGAAAAGTTGATCAACTGACTAACAAGCAGCTCTCGTAAAAAAAAACTCCATATCCTCCACATTGTGAGCATAATATAATTACTCCTAATGAAGGATATCTCAACAGATTTTTTTCTATGAGAACTGAGAAGGTCATTCATAATTAAGTTTGTATTCATAAGACGACTGGATGTTAGTCAAAAATGGTTTACCTGTACACGGATCGATCATAGTAGAGAACTATCCTCAGCGGCTGGTCGAGACTTCTCTTCTTGACTATGTGCGCAGGCTCGATGTGGACCCCGCGTACAACCTGGAAGTCGAAATAAACATTCATTGTTTAAGGAATCATGGCGAATATTAAAAAAACAAAACCGGGATTTTACCGGTAAAACTTCCGGGTTTTTTTTCAGTCTTGTTTTCTATTGTTATTGCACAGTAATACCGATTAGGCGAGCACAGCAAAAATTCATTGCTGTCAAGTTTTTTTAGCGTCAGTGTATCTGATTTCTTCTTCATTAAAATTGGCTATAAACTCAAGAGACACATTTCATGAAAGACACAAACAACAGTGTTTGTAATTTTTAAATTTTCTTTTTACTTAGAGGGGTTGGGGGAGTGGGGTACAAAAAATTAAAAAAAGACTTTTATTTTATTATTTGTGAGACGGCCACAGTAATCAATCTTTGAAATAAAATGAGTAATCATTGCGTTCAAATTCCAATATATGTAACAAAATACGGTTATCTTGTATTTGATTTGTCAAATAGTGCCATTTTTACCCATCAACGGTTCGAGCCTCTACACGGACATTTGAATGCATCGACTTTTCCATGGATTCAGGAATGGATCACTAACTTTCCCGCCCAACCCACACCAAACGCGACGCAGACAGAGCGATTAGCTAACAACTGGCCATATCGTAACCTTACCCTAGCCTTATTTAAATAAACAGTTTGAGTATATGAAAAGGGTAAAAATTGGTAAAAAAAATCTTTCCGGGATTTTTCCGGGAATATTTTACCGGTTGTACAAAACTGGATTTTGCCGGGATTTTACCGCAACTAATTTAAAATACTCGAATCTAAAATTTTCATTTTTTTCGATATTGCAATAACCCTAACTAACATCGACCATGAAACAATGTACGTTTTTATGAGTGTTTGAGTAGCGACGTTTCGAAACGCAAATTTGTGTCAATCATGATATGAATAAAGCATTCAATTTACGACTAATATAATCCATAGGCACTCAAGTGGGGGGGGGGCTGGAATAGAAATCACAAACGTGATAAAAATGTCATATTTATAGCACTACATAAATGAAATCGAACAGTGTTCGAAGCAGATTGGAATAAATCAATATTTTAAATTCCCGGTAATGACATTGCTATGCGACCGATATTATATTTCTTAGGGTATTTGGTAAAGGATAAAACAGCTATAGATAATTTTTTTATCCATGTCCGCTCTCACTTTGGAGCATATGGACTTATAATTGTTGAGATTGCATTTCAACAGAAGTTATTCTACGACAAATGCTTGAAAAATAGTCATTTTTTGGAGATGGTAACGATAGAAAATGCATTTAGCTGACAAGTGCTCAAGGGATCGAATCCCATTACGGACAGATTCATAAATTGATTTTTCAATCAATTCATGGATATGTGTTCGAAGGCACAAATGTTTAAAATAATGTGGTGCAGCAAGAGCGATTAGCTAACCACGGGTCCTGCTATATCCATATACATCTACGTTCATTCTATCCGCAAAGACAGGTTGAGCAACGGAGTAACAAGCAGTTCTCGTAGAAAACTTCTGTTGAGATACCTCCATTGCAAGTTTATATGCTCCACACTGGGTGCGGCCATAGTAAAAAAATCCGTATTAAATGGATAAGAAAAGATTTTTTTACCCATGTCTGCCACCAATGTGCAGCATATGGACTCCTAATGCAGGTATTTCAACAGAAATTCTTCTACGAGAACTGCTTGTTATTCAGTTTCTGAACTTCTAGTTTTCGAAGAGAATAGATATAGTAGGATATGGCTAAGACAAGACTATTGGTTGGCTGACCGCTTTCACTTCGCCTCGTTTTTAGAAAATCCATAAATCGATTGTAAAATCTATGAATTAAACTGTCCATACTGAGATTCGAACCCGTTAGATCCGTGACCGAAGCCAACAGCGTTGAGTACTGCACTTGTATACGTATTCTAAACTCAATTAAATTTTAATATTGTTCTGACGATGGCGTGAAGCCGAAATAGCTATCGACAGGTTGATCAGGTGGGTCCTGGTTAAAGTACCAGCAAGGTCAATATCAAAGTTAGTTTTTTTTTAAATTTGAATTCGTGATCTTGGCCATGAGTGACCAATTTTGAAAATATTTAGTGCATTGGCTGTCTTTATTTATCCGATTCTAAAAATGTTTTTAAAATTGCACCTTAATGACAGTATCTGCGACAAAAATCGATAATTCTCTGCTTGAATGATCATTTATGTTGTTGTAAATATTTTTTTTTACTGCCGTGAGAACAAAACTAATCTAAAAAAACAATAAAATCGTAAATAACACATAATGGCTGATGATCTGCGTACGTGCCATTCGCAAACAACAGCACAAAAAAAAACAATTATCCATAATTTGATCGCAGGCGTTTTGAACGCGGATACCGGTCGGCGATCAAATCCCGGCTGTCATAATTTATTGATTTTTAAATCGATTTATAGATTATCTAAAAACGGGGCGTAGCTTTACTATTATTAGCTAACCACTAATCGTATCAACCGTAACATTCTATCCTTACTCTCTTCGAAATAAACGAACGGTTGAGCAAGTAAGTAACAAACAGTTGTGGTAGAAAAACTTCTGGTGAAATACTACCGTTAGAAGGCCGTAAGCTACTCTTCTCCCACTCTTCTTCCAGAGCGTGACGTGAATCCGATCAGATTATAAAAAAGAAACGCTCACAACGTGGAGCATATGGACTCTCTTAATGGAGGATTTTAACGTCAGTGTATTCGAGATCTTCCGCATTAAAATCAGTTAAATTGAAAAACAGTGCCAGAGCGTTACACAAACCCTATCTCACCATAAGGCGTTGAAAGAGCGATAAGCTAACCACTAGTCCTATTCTACCTCCATCACTCTATCCCTACTCTCTTCAAAAAATAAATGTTGAGCAACTGAGTACCAAACAATTGTCGTAGAAAAACCTGTGTTGAGATTAGCCCCAGCAGGAGTACATTTACTATTTCATTTAGATTTCTGTCAAGCAAAAGTTGATTTATTTAATAAGTTACTTTTATCGTTGTTTTTGAGACTTTCCCCCACACATCGTCTTTTTTCTGAGGGGTACCTAAAAAAACGATGAATCGGTATAACACTGTATACTGCTATTTTGAGCCCGGATCTTGACAGCGGCCCTTCGTTGGCCTTCCCTGTCGTACAGTGATAATAATTGTTTTAAACAAATAGTACATAATAGTTGTTTTTTTATTATTTCTGTATACAAATGAACAGTCACGATTTTGCATTGAATGTAAAAAATTCATACATAGGAGCGGAACGTCTTGAGATAATAGTAAACAACGAGGTGTATGATTGGGTGTGCCAGTGAATGAGAACCTTTGGCATGTCAGCGCCAATAGAAACAAGGTTGCGGACCCGAATATCCACCTCTGTCATATCAGTGCTTCTTAACCTGGGGTATGTGAGAGCATTGAAGGATGCGACAGTTTCTAACATTAATATGTATAATACACCAAGTTCTCTTTTTACGCTTTACTTTATTATTTTGGATGGCACCATTTCATTTTTTTACGCGATATATTCAATTTTATGAGAGTATTTTTATAAAAGCTTGTGTTGAGATACCATTAGGATGCCACATGCAGATGCCACAACAGAACAGCCGGCTCACCATTATTAAATTTATTTCCCTTGGGTTTTTCACCTTCAAGTACCAGTAATTGATTTGTAAATGGTTTATGTCTTACCCCCTCGTCACGTCCAGTAGAATGGAATAAAACCAACCCCCACCCTATATTTTAATGTAAGAATTAGAATCATTATTACCTTACATATAAATAACCTTGCGATATGGTTAGTCTGAAGATACTTCTTAAGGAGACAAAATGCGTCACGTTAGTGATAAGCCAAGTGGAATAACTAAGTTATCAAATTTAAATGTGGATTATTGAGATTTTGTACACTTCCATGTATTTTGTCACTAATGACCGGGGTTTCGCCTTTCGGCATCTTCAGGCATTCGAGCACACGAATGGACTCAAACTGACAGTCAGTTCGTCGCACGAGCTAGAATGCCTGACCTAGAGTGACAAAATACATGGAAGTGTACAAAATCTCAATAATCCAAATTTGATATTGAAATTCCATCAAACACCCTCGGTCGATGTCTTAAATTTATCAAATTTAATTTTATATTTAAATTTGCAGCTGCGTCGGATTACTACAACGGTATTTCTTAAATTATGGTATGTAAGGGAGTCATTCGTCAAACTTAAGTATGATGATAAGATACTGAAAGCACCAGAGTTGGGTGAAGATAAAAAAAGCACTACCTGGGGTATTCATTATTGTTCTTGAAATTTGGTGAAATTGTGATGTGATCCTTGGTCGATTTTGTAAAATATTTCATTAAAAATTATTACGAACAGTTTTCCAAATATTCGAATATCGAATAGTTAAAAAGGGGCCGAATATGTACGGATATTGAATATTCGAGTTGGAATTTGCGTCGTTTTCGTTAAAAATAATCACAAAACAATTCGATGAATAGCGTGGCAAAACAAAATGTTTACGTTCACTGTGCGTACGAATATGACGGAACGTCCTTCAAAACGATAGCTCGGGGATTACAAGATTTACGACTGTTCAAAATTGCTTTGTTTAGTAATTCAAACACATACAAAAATTTTAGCTGTCATTATGTTTTTAGTAATATATAATATTATATACAAAGATAATAAACTAAATATAATATATAACTCATTTAAAATCCGGTTGCGCCCTTTTATACCGTCATCATCAACACAGGTGCGCATGTTTTTGAGCAATTTTTACTGTAAATATATATGGTATTTACAGTGGCAGAAGACGTTAAGTCGAAAATCGGCTGTTTTGAGTTATGAATGCAGTGCGATAGATTTTAGAACAGTCTATCGTGTGAATAAACAAGCTCAGCCATATTCCATGTATTTTTGTACGTAATTTTAAGAAATCGATATGAGTTAAGTCAATTTCGGGCACAGTTAATAGTGGCAAAAACTATAATTAATATTTCTACGAAAAAAAAAATTCATAATTTTCTAAAAAGTCGATTATCTCAAAACATGTTTTTTTTTGACTGAACGTCTTCTGCCACTATAACGATGATATATTTGTCTTAAATTATCTGTTCATAAATATAAATCTCAGCACGAAACAAACGCATGCGCACGATGCGCGACAGAGAGGGGCCGAATGTTGACAAGTGACACTGGCACATGCTGTAAACTATAACTGATTAATTTAATTTAAGACATCAACTGAGGGTGCTTGATGGAATTTCAATATCAAATTTGGATTATTGAGATTTTGTACACTTCCATGTAAATACATGGAAGTGTACAAAATCTCAATAATCCAAATTTGATATAACTGATTAAAATAAAATTTGGATTATTGAGATTTTGTACAATTCCATGTATTTTGTCACTAACGACCCGGGTTTTGCCTTTCGGCATCTTCAGGCATTCGTGCACACGAATGGACTCGAACTGACAGACAGTAAACAGCGTCTAACGTTTATATAGAAGATACAAATACGACAAATATTATTTACGAGGTAAAATATTATACATCTGAAAGCCACACTGATACCTGAGTTAACATTTCGAGAATCGCCTTAATCCTTATTTTGTAAACAACACACTAACAGAGTGGTGAATTGCCGCTTTCCAACTTCTTTTAGAATTACCAGTGATTTTACAATTATAATAGCATTGTGGGTTTCGACGGGATGCAATTCGACGAAAGGGTAAATATATACAATCTTTCCACATTTAGTGACATCTGTTAGGTGTTTCAACGTATAGGATATAATAACGGAGAATTAGGAAGGTTCAGCTGCTCATTCAGAATTGGCAAGGAATTTAACTGGGCTCTATTGATTTCCAAAATTTCTTGATAAAATAATTTATGATCCCCCATGTTTTTATGCAACAGTTTAAAATAACATATTTTTCTCGATTAATCTGCCCGTCCGGCTGTAAAGTACGCTAAAAAACTGAGCTTAGAGAGAGAATATTGACAGGTGGCACTAAAAAAATGAGAATCAATATATGTAATAATTAGTTTATCTGACTGCCTGTAAATCACAGCACAACATAGCGCAAGACGACAGAGAGAGTGTGTGTGTGTGATAGAGCTTGAGTGTTGATCAAATTTTGACATACGACTCTGCCACGTGTTGCTTAATATTACATTTCTTTTCAAATAATGTGGAAAATATGGCTTCCTAACGAAGGCATCTCAACACATTTTTTCTACGAGAACTACTTGATGATCAGTTTGGTCAACCTTCTTTTTTCAAAGAGAGTAGGTATAGAGTTAGCTAATAGCTCTTGCTACGTCGTTTTTGTAAATCGATCGAAAAATCAATTTGTGAAAATATCCGTTTGGGGATTCAAGCCCGTGGACACCGCAACTGAATAAAACGGACGCTCATGAGCGTTAGGTTAGGTTAGGTTATGAACAAATTATGTACAGTGAAACACCGACTCATCGTTTTTAAGTGAGCATAATAAGACAATGAATGCGGGAGTACAAAACCTGTAATCCTGAAACTTTGACACGACCTGATAAAAAAATGTAACGCTTGCAAGCCACTGTACATAGGTCATGTCAAATTTGGTTCATCCAATTTTCATCTGACACCTCACGATCTGTCATTGTTGACTCTCGTGCCGTTGATTTCGCAAAGAAACTGCTCTCGACATTTCAAACAGCATTGAGAAATCTTTTTCAACACATTTCTGTGTGAACGGTAAATATTGCATCCACTTTCTGACACCTGATATGAAATTCTTTCTTGAGATTATGTGTGTACAATTTGCCGGTCGCTGTGGTCTAATGATGAAAGCTGCAGCCTAGCGATCAGGTGGGTTTTGCGTTCATGTCCCAGCAAGGTCAATATAAAATTTAGATTTGAATTTGTGATCTTGGACATGAGTAATTGTGATGTATTTTCTCCTCGAGTTGATTTCGAGTGACGTCTCTTGTTGTCGTTTGAGTTAATCTCACGTGATTTAAGATTTACAAAAATATATGCCGCCTTGGCTCGTTGGCTGTTTTTTTTTTAACCACGACTGCTCCGATGTAAGGCATATGGACTCTTAATGGAGGTATTTCAATGGATCTTCTACGAAAACTGCTTGTAACTCTGTTGCTCAACCTCTCGTCGAATCCGTATGAGGGAATTTTAGACATCACAAACATCCGTGCCTTAAATCCATAAATCAATTTATGAAACTGACCCGACATTATTTATTTATAACAACAATAATTTGTGACGGCAAAAAAGAATTGACAATGCGCCAGATAATTTTGTAATATCGTAACTAAGGTAAGTAATTTAACAAGAAGTGATAATATAAAAAAGGGTCACACTGACCTCTCTGCTAAGTTAAGACTAGCTCATAATACCAACATACTGTAGTTTTGAATTCCGCGCTAAGGATGGTACTTACTGGCAAGTGTCAAGGATATTTCATTGCGGCGGAGATAGCCGATAGCCGATAAGGAGAAAACCAGCTTCTGCCTGATTTATACACTAATATCAAGTACTTTCGACAACAAATTTGGCCAAATATGGCGCGGTCCGCAGTTTGGACCCCTGCCTTGACTTAAAAATGATAAATTACGACAAATTTTTAAACATTATAATTGCCAATCTTTTCTTCATTCATATTTCATTATTACATATCAAAATAATTGCAGCACATTGCCCTAAATGACACCGTGTACAAAAGTGTGAGAAAAAATTATTAAAAATTGCCCAAGTGGGGCACTTAGCGGATAAACGTATGCCGAATTTCGCAAACGTACGCTGTTGTCGGATATAACTGGGCGTATGATGCCATAAATTAACTATCTTCTTTCACGCACATTGTGAAATGACCACTCAGCCACAGAACCTGCATCAAGGCAATGCTCACCGCAATATTTCTTACGAACTGACGTATTTTAGTTGACGGTCAAAAATCTGCTTCAGCAGAGTTTTATGACGATGACGTGATTTTAATGCAGAAGAACTCGGATACACTGGTGTCAAGAGTCGGCTGGAGTTTCATTAGTAGATTGATAAATCAATTTACGAAACTTACCGTGCCGGGACTTGAACCCGAGACGTCCGTAACCGCAGCCAACGAAGATGACCGCTCCACCACGAATGGATGTTTGTGATGTCTAGAATTCTCTCCCACCCATCCGGTCCTAAAAACGGGGCACAGCGAGAGCGATTAGCTAACCACTAGTCCTGCCCTAGCTCCATCCTTATATTCCTACTCTCTTCGAAGAAGACATTTAGGGCAACTGGGTTACAAGCAGTTCTCATAGAAAAACTTCTGTTCATAAGCCAAAAAATACATTTCAGATTTATGTATATATTATTTAGATATCACAAATCGCATTTCGTCACAAAATCGGCACTCATAGTTCGAAATAAAATAATTCATAGACAGTTAACGAAATTGCCGGCCTTGTAGACGTTTAATCGACGTCGTTGGCTTCGGAAACTTTCATAAATCGATTCATGGGTTTCTGTTCGAAGACACGTGCATTTGTGACGTCTAAAATTCTTATAAGCGGGAGCGATTAGTTAACCACTAACCCTTTCTTCTATCCCTACTCTCTTTAAATAAATTTGCATCTGAGTTACAAACAGTGCTCGTAGACAAAACTTTCTCGAACATAACGGTCAAAATCTCAGAGAAAATAAAAAAAACATGCGTGATGTTGCACATACTGCGAAATATCCATTACGATTTTAATATTATATTTATGAAGGTAATTTTTTCAACTCTGAATGCATTCGGTTCCGTTTCATTATAATTTATCTAGTTGATATCGTACTAGTTGAGTGTAGGGCATCCAATCCCGGAAGCTTTCCGGGATTCCGGGATTGTTTCATGCTTAAAGTTGCATATTTTAAATAAAATTTGTGTCCATAATTGCTTCAATTGGAATGGTTTTTTTTACTACTGAGATAATTCAATTTTCTATAGATATAAAAATGAATGTTTCTTTGTTTGACCCGTATGCGTTTCTATACTATTAATCCGATTGCTATGAAACTTTATTGAGGTGTTGTGTGCACACCCGTAAAGGTTACTGAAAAAAAATCTAAAATTCTGGAATGGGTAAAGTACTCCAATCACCTCAACTCAATATATGGAACGAATTTACTATGACGCATAAAAAAACATTGGAAAGGCACGACCGTGAAGGTTTATGAATTGATATAACCATATTCTTCTATTCGTATGCATTCCTATACCATTATTTAAGTGGCAGTGCAACGCATGCCGGGTACTCGCCAGTATATTATAAATTTGAATCGTCCAAATTGTGTACACTTTCATCTTTCGGTGTCTTCGGTTATTCGAGTTAATCCGTGCACTCAAATGCCTGAAGACGCCGATAGGCGACATAAAAATTTAAACGATACAAATTATAATTGAAATATATTTTTTATTGCAGAACAAAATAATATAATATGTTGTAGGTAAAATTGTATGTTCCTGTCTACGAAATGTGCGAAGGAGGGAGACCTCAATGCATAATAATATCATCCCTGTTCTGAAAGAAAACACTAAATCAAATAAATTACATATTGAGTTAGTTTTACCAAAATGTTCTTTATACAAACTAAATGAAAAAGGTATAGCATTTCAAACACTTGACAAACTTAAAGGAAAAGTCCAATTATTCAAAACCAGTATTATTCAGTTAGTGTTTTATTCCAGAACATCGACGATATTAACTAAATATGTTAGTACAGAGTAGTTTTAGGGACTAGCGTGCATTTAAAAACGCGTAAAAAAAGATAAGGTATAAATACCCCCAAAATATTGTTGATTTATATACAAAAATAGTTTCATAAGATACGACTGATATAAGTAAGCCGTGCAAAAAAAGCCGTGTGAAAAGAGAATCAGGGGAATTACATGTATATAAACAAACCGCGCTACACGTTGTAGTTAATCAGGAAGTATTAAAATCTGAAGTATGAATTGTTTTTTGATATTCACAGTGAATCCCGGAATACCGGGATTGATACGGGATCGGAGGCCCTGGCTGGGTGGATACTGCAGGTTTCGCGCTTACCGCCATTCCCACGCAGATTGTGGCGCGTTCAACTCTCTTGTATGGAGAAAATCGACACAATGGAACAGAACTTGATCCAATTGTGTTACTACATATAATTTTACATATATTTTTTTAAACAATGACTTTTCGTGAGACAACGGAAGTACTTATATATTATAAGAAAGAGATTATATATAAATCATTTTTTTCTCATGGTTATAAGAAACTATTTTGAAGAATTAATTAAAACATAATATATGTTTATTATATGCAATAACGATAAAAAAACTTTCATTTTAGAATGTCATATCAAAGGTCACCGTTCGCCGTAGACGAGTGGTAATTAAATACATACTTTAAATCAAGAGTTCCCAACGAGGGGGAATTCCTCACTAGGGGGAATTTTAGAGTTCCGTGAGGGGGAATCGTGGCAGTTTATCGAAGATTTTCAATTTTACATATTATATGCATAATTTAAAAGCACCTTTTGAGTTGGGGATAGATTATCTTGGGAATTGTGTAATTACATTCTAGAACATTGGTGAAAAGGAGAATTTAAAAAAAAACAGTTAAAAGCCCCTGCTTAAGAGCACCAAAAAAAAAATAACTAACTGAAAAATACTAGTTTTGAGTAATTGGACTTAGAAGTTTGTCAAATGTTTAAAATGCTGTACATCTTTCATTTAGTTTGTTTGTACACAACCGTTACGCGGAATAGAACCCGCGAGCGTGGTTTTATTAAATACAGAATATGTGCATATGTCATTCGGCGAATTTGAATATGCAGGCGTTGATGACTCATGCATGACTTGTTGTTGTTTCGACACACTTAGGTTGCTCTTCTATGTTTCGATTTTATTTTTCCTTTTATTGTCAAGTAATAGAATAATTTGAGAAGACCCCGGATCGAAGAGAGGCGAGCGGCTTGTTATCCGGAGTCCTGGAAGGGCTGATCTCAGACAAACACCATTTCAAATCCGGTTCAAAACTTATTTATTTTCCATTCAAGATGCAGTGGTTTCACATTACACAAATATATAAATCTTAACACATAAAATTGATTCTACATTTACATTTACTTAACAACTGAATTTACTTTAAGTTATAATACAAATGACACAACGAATTTAAATAAAGTCCAACGCGAATCAAAAAAAAAAAAAAAAACAATTCACATTGTCACATGACCTCCGCCGCGACGATACCTCGCTCGTCCGCCTCGGCAGATCGTAATCGACTGTCTACAAATACTTAAAAAAAAACTACCTGCACCGTCGGAGCTACCTTTTTTCCGTAAAAATGGACTCGTCCATCGGACGTACCAGACGGCAATTAAACGCCTGGCAACAAGAAAGAGCCTATTCTGCGAAATATTGCTGTTGCCGCTGGGTGATTTCAGTTCTGGACATTAATGACACTTATACTTAACAAAAACCAGGGTGTTTCAAATTATATCGTCGTTGTTCTGGACAAAGACACTAACTGAAAAAATGCTAGTTTCTAGTAATTGGACTTAATGCTACACATTTTTAATTTAGTTTGATTGTACAAAACTGTTTTTAAGTAAAAGTTTAATCTATATATATAAAAATGAATGTCTGTTTGTTGGTTTGTTGGTTTGTCCGGATCTTATAGGCTCCTAAACTACTCAACCGATCGCGACGAAACTTTCAGGAAGGACTTATTGTGATCATGCCGGGAAATATTATATAAAATAAATGTTAGTTTGTCCGATTTCTATGAAACTTCGGTGAGTTGTTGTGCACACACCCGTGAAGGGTTCTGAAGAAAAAAAATTGAAAATCTAAAATTGAAAAAAAGAATCAAATACGTACATACAGCGACATCTAGGAAAAACCTTCTGATTTATTCGTGTACGCACCAGACGAAAAACAAAAATATTGTGTTATAACAAGTGTGATATTGAAACTCGGGTTCGGGTCGGGCCAGACCTGAAGATGATGGGCTCGAACCGGGTAAGTCTATGAAATTTCGGCCTGTGCAGACCTCTAATCCAAAAGCAGTTCAATAAACAGAATTAAAACACAAACCCTTTCTTTCTTTGAGTGGTATTGCAACGCATACCGGGTACTTACTAGTTATTTATAAAAATAAATGTGTCGTTCCACATACGGCAGAGTTCGAAATAAGGAACATTTTGGTATAACTAACTCAATATGTAATTTTTTCGATTTAGTGTTTTCTTCCAGAACAGCGATAATATATTTAATAATTCCGTCAAATTCTATGAATTAATGTACGAAATCGGTCTGCCGTTTTCTGTTTGCACCAAACAATGCGCAACTAAAATTAACAGTGAAGTCGTGAGGTCGAATATGCATTTCACTTTTAAAATGTTAACAATCGTACGTCGGTGGGGAGCAAGCCACCGAACAACGCCCAGCGTGCTTTGGAGTCTTTGGGCAGCGGCCGAACAAAGAGTTCGCGAATATAAAGACCGGCCTCTGCGATTTATTGGTAGGAGATTTGCCCCAGCGATCGGGTGGGTCCTGGTTCAAATCCCAGCAAGGTCAATAAAAAAAAACAGATTTTATCAATTTAAATTTGTGATCTTGGACGCATGCCGGATATTTTAAAATGTATATTTTTTTCCATGTTCGCTCCCAACGTGGAGCATATGGTCTCTTAATAGAAGTGTCTCAGCAGAATTTTTCTATGAGAACTGCTAGTTACTCAGTTGCGCAACCTCTCCTTTTTTTCTTTTCGAAGAGAGTAGGGATAGAAAGATAGGCCTAGGACAGGACTAGTGGTTAGCTAACCGCTCTCGCTACGCCCCGTGAGGATCGGATAGGTGGGCGGGTGCCAGTTTTAGCGGGAAGAAAAAAATGTATATAAAATTAAAATTTAAGTTAAACATTTGCTGGCACCAAAACAACGCCAACGTCGAAATCACCTAATAGCCAGCATTATTCACGAGCGCTTCTACGCACGATCGGTTGGTTTAAGTGCTTGTCGGGTCCGTGGTGCATTGGTCAACGTCGTCGGCTTCGGATATGGATTTCTCGGGTTCACATCCCGGTTTAATTAAATGATTTTTCAATTGATATATGGATTTCTGTTCGTAAGCATGGAAGTTCTTGATGTCTAGAATTCCTTTCCACCAATCTGATACTAAAAACGAGGCGCAGCGAGAGCGATTAGCTAAGCACATAAGGAGTCCGTATGCTCCACATTGAGAGCGGACATAGTTAAAAAAATATTATCGTACGTATATAATTTGGAGCATGAGGTAACCAAAATAACGCCAACGTCTAAATGACCAAAAACCTGCTTCAGAAAGACGACAAAGGGCTTCGGTGATATTCTCGTTTTAAAGCACACGAATCACCCGATAGCACGTGGAAGCGCCTGCGGATATATTACGCTAATGTTAGCACTAAAATAACGCCATAATAACGCAGACACAAATACTTGTATTTCCGGTGTCCGTTTTCAGAAGTTGGACGATGGACCATACATCATGTAACACCCAAAAATATATACTAAATCAATTAATAATTTTTTAAGTTGAAAATTGAAAATATTAGCGTGAACAATACCTCATGTAACACTCACAAAATATAGAGAATAAATAATAATACTGCAAATTTCACGTAGCTACTGTTCACGGTTTGAGAGGAGTTCTTATGACAGACAGACAGACAGATTTATACTTGTATTTTCTGCTATTTATATAGTAGCGGCAATGAAACAAAACACCGTTAAAACGTTGTCCGGAAATAATTCTGTTGAATTGTTAAGTAAGACTTCCATGTCGGTCGCAGATATGGCATAAAAATATAAATAAATTACTATTTTTTATTGTGTTTTAAATTTCCATACGTTTAGAATAAACGAACGTCCAACATATGCATGTGATACTTGCAAAAACATTAGAGCAATTAGGGTTATCAATACCGGTATAACCGAAAAACCAATTGATATAATACATAATACCGGTTTTTATGTAATACAGTTGAGGAGCTAGGCGGAAAAGAAAGCTTGTGCTGAAATATTCAGTGCTTAACAGTTTCTTGCCACTGTGGGATGTGTTAACATATCTTTCCGTTATTCAACTACTAAAATAAGGTCCGTGGTGCAGTGGTTAACGCTGTTGACTACGATAACGGATGTTTCCGTTTCAAGTCTCGGTACAGAAATTTTTATAAATCGACTTTTCAGTCGATTTGTGGAGTGCTGTTGGTAGGCATGGTTATTTGTGATGACCAAAACTCGCTCCCGTCCATCCGATCTTTAAAACAGGGCGCAGCGAGAGTTATTAGCTAACCACTAGTCCTGTCTTAGCCTTATTTTTTTCCCCCTAATCTCTTAAAAAAAAAAAGAAACCAGTTCATAAACTTCATTTTTAAATCGATTCGAATGGATGAATGTTTGTGATGTTCAAAATTCTCTGCCACCCATCCGATCCTAAAAACAGTGCGCAGCGAGAGCGATTATCTATCGAGTAACGTGTAGCTCTCGTCGAGATTAGACCACCATTAGAAAGACATATTGGCTCCATATTGGGAGCGAAGATGGTAATTTTTTTTTCCAAAAAAAAAACTGCCAAAAAACCGGCTTCCCGGTTCCGGTTATATCTTTTGTGCAATCCCTGATTGCAAGAACGTAATATATAGTAATATTTCCTTCTGTGACGTTATGACCTTTCTCGAGTCACGGCCACACCTTGTGAACGGTTTTGAAAATCTAATGAGGCGATAATGTGTGCACGGTGCTACTTCACACTGAGATCATAATGCACCGTTGCAGAGGTCGCCAAACCGTCGATACGAGAACCCCCTGTGGCGGTATTTACAGAGGCATTCGCATAAAATAAATGTCAATACTTTTCGTATGTATGTTTTAAAACCGCAAAAAACCAAAGCAGTGACCATATCATACAATGTCCGCTCCCAACGTGGAGCATACGGGCTCCAAATAGAGGTATTTCAGACGATGTTTTTCTACAACTGTGTGTTACTCAGTTGCTCAAAAAGAGTAAGGATATGAATTTTAAATAAAAAAAATATCTGGCATTACAGCTGACAGCTAATGCGCCAAATATTTCGAAAGTTTTAAAATCATACGAGGTAAACTCGATGAGAATTTTAATTTTTTTAAGTCACTTTTATCCAAGATCACAAATTTATATTGACTCTGCTGGAACATGAACCAGGATACGCCTGTTTGCTAGGGCAAAGCTCTTACCACAGAGAGAAACTTAAGAATATACGGACTCCTAATGGAGCTTATCTCAACAAGAGTTTTTATTTGAGAACTGCTTATTAGTCAGTTGCTCAACCTATCTGTTTTCGAAGAGAGTATAGAGAGAGAAACTCCGCTCCCAACGTGGAGCATATGGCCTCCTAATAGGCGTACCGTAACATAAGTTTTGAGAGGAGAATTCTATACATCACAAATGTCTAGAATGCCTTCGAACAGAGATTCGTAAATCGATTTAAAAATTAATTTATGAAGCTGTCCGTACCAGGATTCAATCCCGAGACATCGAAGACACATATCGCAGGTATACTGACAGAACGTATTAAGTCAGCTTTAAATGTCAAAATGTATGCAATTTATCGCTCTACAGATTCATTGGATATTTATAATGGCTTCGAAAAAAAACAGTATTAAGTCGTATTGATATTTTTTTATTCTGTCAAAAAACTTTATAAGACTAAAACTCATCGATACCAAATCTTATGATTTATTTGCCAAAAAAAAATGTTCTTTATAATGTACAAAAGATCTTTTTAAAAAACAAACAATTGTACATGAGAGAGTGCTGTGAAAAAGAAATAATGTTTTAAATGCCATTATGTCAAGACTTAATATAAAATTAAATTTAAAATTGATAACTTAGTTATTCCACTTGGTTTATCACTAACGTGAGGCGTTTCGCCTCTTTAAGAAGCATCTGCAGACTAACCGTATCGCAAGGTTATTTATTTCTAGGGCGAACGATGATTTTAATTCTTAAAAGGGTGGGGGTGTTTTTTATTACATTGTACTGGACGTGTGGAGGGGGCTAAGCTATAAACACTGTTACACTATATACAAATAAATTACTGGCACCTGGATGTGAAAAACCCAAGAGGAATAAATTTAATAATGGCGAGCCGCCTGTTCTGTTTAAAATGCTATTTACTAATCCTCCATTACTGTTATCTTTATAAAGACCAAACACATGATAGAACTTTTATTTTAAAAAATAAAACACAATTCGTTTGTACTACTTCCACATATTTATAATGATCAGGACCGGTTTCGCTCATCACGAACATTATCAACTGATAAAAATACAAACATAACAGGCTTATTTATATAAAATTGAGTGAAAAAATGAAGGTATATAAAACTGATGGTTCATGAACTGAGACAAGAAAATATTGATTAACAAACAAATTATACATAAATCAAATGAAAGAGTCTACAATTAAAATGTTATGGACCTCTTGCAAATCATTAAATACTAACCTACAATCACAAATATAACTACATTAAAAGTCCATTTAGCTGAAAAAAATTATTAATGACGTTACTAATAATATAAAATAATGACTCAGGGAAATTATAAGTAAAAATTAATGAACCATTTAAAAATAATCAAATATTAAGTATGTAATTAATATGAATTAAACAGCCATCTTAAGTGGAGAAAGCAGAGCAGCTATGAGTATTCCACCAAGAATTGACAGTTAACACCTTAAAAGTGATAGAACTTTTAGCTGGCGTAGAATCATTTATTTTGGAGAGACATCATTAAAAATGTATATAAAAATGAACTTCCACAAAGTTACCGCCGAATCCATAGAAAATATGTCAAGACTTGTTTTTTTATGACTTAACGCCTTCTGTCAATATACTCTCGATACATAAAATTAATTATCAATAAATTAATACCTATAGTCACGATCAAAATGTTCTTTTTTTTGCGAGACTTTCGTTTAAAACCAATTAAAACCATACATATTTGTAACAAAAAATATTTAATTTCAAGTCACGAACTGTTAACTGAAGATGGGTAACAATTTTAATGATTAATCAAAAAATTAAGAAGAGAATGCAAACTAAACGCAAGTCGCGTGTTGCTTTACGGCACGCAACCGTCAGCCATTAGTCGACGAATGTGAGTCTAAAACCCGACACGCTACATAATTGGTTTGTACCAATTGTAATTACCCGAAAACCGAAAATTCAATATGCACTATTGAATACCGGTATAAAAACAATAATAATAATTAACTTGTCTAATATCATAACTAAAAATCTTCAGCACATGCAAAAAATGAGTTATGAATGCAGCATTGCTCCATAATTTCACCCCAACAATTTAAATTAAAAAAGTTCTTTCTAAACTCAAAATGAATGTGAAAATTTTGTTAATTTTCAAAACTAATGATCTCCGTTCCAGTCAATGATAGTGCAGCATTGTACTGTCATGGCCACCAGTGTTTGTTTACATATCGACGGTGTTTTGGCCAATTGATGTAACCCTTAAAATTGTAAATTATTCAGGAGAGAGTAAAAACTGTTTTTATCGAAAACATTATATTTACGGTGAGTTGCATTGCAAATCTTTGGAATGCACTTGTAAATTCTCATGTTTGCAGATACGGGATTATACGTAGGGAGTGTCGATATAATAGTGGCTTACATTGAGTGAAGGGGTCAGAATTTTAAAACCTAAAACCAACGTTAAAAGATGTTTCCCTTCCAAAAGGTGGTCAATTTATTTTTCTAATTTACATCATTTGGTCGAGACCTGCTGTGTCGTCTTTAAAATGAGATCCAATCATTAACTCATTTTCGTATTCTTTCAGGGTTACATCAATTGGCCAAAAGACATTCGATATCATGGCGTAAGCTTTTGGATGGAGATTCTGAGTTATGATATTAGAGCCTTCAATTATCATATTGCCGGTACTAAAAAAAATCTTTAAGCTGTGCGCGGCCGGGCAGCAGTTTTAGAAGCGCCCGCTCACTTCGGCACAAACTATTCAAATTTTTTGTACTACTATTTGATTGTACTACTTTTAGCTTTTAAATGAAAATTAGGACACGCTGATCACGAGCATTATCAACTGGTGAACAAATTGTATTTTATTTTTAAAATATAATGCCTTTACAACAAGAGTTAACTCAGTAACAGAACAGAACGGTAACTCAGTCACTCAACCACTCTTTTTTTAAGGCAGTAGGGATAAGGATAGGGTTAGAAAAGGGATAGAGGTTGGTTAATCGCTCTCGTTATACCACGTTTTCTAGGTATCGGAATACACCATAAAAAATATGATATACTCTTGTTTGCAAAAATGTTAAAATTATCCGCGCATTTGTTGGCTTGGCCTTCTCAGCGTAATACTCTGCGCAGGGAATATCTCGTTTTAAAGGTAACATTTATCATCTTAAAATGGCCAATTTAAATGAATACATTTTGATTAATAAATAAAATGGAAATTGAACATTTCGATTCAGAGGCGTTGCCATACAGCAACAACAACAAAAAGCACTCAAAAATAATTGTTCTAAAAAACTTCTGAAGATACATACATATTTATTTAAAACGCAAAAAAAGGAAGGAAGAAAATATTGTGAAAAACAAAACCAACAAAAATTATAATCCATTAATAGGTCACATTGCTGTTTTTGATTCGACATTCCAATCACGATATTTAAAAGTATATAAATCAAAAATAACAATCTTTTTATAGAATCTATAAAATTATTGCAGTGTTTGAATCCGTACTTTTAGTCACGAGACGTATGATCACAATCAAACATAACTGTAAATTAAGAAATGCATACAAAGAAGGGAGTTTTTGATTCTGTAATGTACTCACGATAAAATAGTTTTAAATGCCAATAGTTGTATTGAATCTATAGAAAGATTGCGGTCGTTGATTCTGTAATAGCATTATTTCTTAGAATCAAAAATGAAACAGAATATTGGAACGCGCGAAAAAATGTCTTTTGATTCTGTATAATCTCTTAAAACGATATTATATTTTGTAGAATCAAAATTGAAAATATATCTATAGAATGAATTCAGAGTATTCTGTTTTTGATTCTGCCGGTTTTTATTGGCATTGTTAATATAGAAAGCATACAATGATTTCTACTTTTGATTCTGAATAATTTAATCAATACATTTAAACGTTAGAATCAAAAATCAAAGTATTTAATAGAAAATATATTAAAATTACCATTTTTGATTATATCGGATGCACTGGGCCTGATTCATATAAGGAAACCAACAAACGGCATAATTTGTATAACTTTTAGCCAGACAGAATTGTGAATGACCCAAAGATACTTAATATGACACTTGTGACGTCATACCAACGCAAACTATGTTGAAGTCACATTGCTTTTGGTAGATGGCATAGCAACCCAAAAAATTTTTTTTTCATATATTCCCATATCCGCTACTAATTTGGGACATATGGACTCCTCATCAATGTAAGTTGTTCTACGAGATCTGTTTGTTACTCAGACCTTCATCCTCTTTTTTTCGTAGAGTACCGATAGGATAGAGCTAGGACAGGACCAGTGGTTTGCTAATCGCGGGCGCTACGCTCCATTTTAAGGATCGTATAATTGGGAGGGGATTTAGACAGCACTGACAAAAATCCTTTTTATGACAGTGACGAAGACAGCGACGTTTACCACTCGGCTGAAGGTCCGGTATAAAATATAAATGACTCAAATAATAAAACAATATAATATTCTTTCGTAAGATCTTTCGCATCAAATTACTATGTTCCTCGACTCAACTATTTCAATTTAAAAAAAAAACTGAAAATAGTCATTAATACAGAGATACCATCAAAAAACATTCTAGATGGCTTCAAACAGTAACATGTATCCTGAATCCTCATTTTACACAGAGAATATATTCCATGCAAAAAGGCCGTGCAAAAAAAACGCATAAAAAAGATTGATTAAAGATTAACAAATGAAAGAGGTTACATTACGTTGGACCGTGTTAAAATAAACCGTACAAAAAGAGGTTTCGTGTGCAGAGGTCGACGTTGTTGGCTTTATTTGTGAGTATTTCGGGTTCAAATGCCGGTATAAAAAATGATTTTTTAATCGATGACTGTATGTAATTCCTTCCCAACCTTCCTATCCTAAAAAACGGAGCGTAGCAAGAGCGATTAGCTAACCACTAATCCTGTCTCAATTCTTCTATCCCTACACTCTTCTAAAAACGATAATTTGAGCAACTGAATAACTCTTCTGCGCCATTAAGAGACCATTTGATCCAAATCAAGAGTGGAAATAGTTTTTAAAAATACTTTAAAAAAAGAGATAGATCTCTTGTTATATACATTGACTAAAATTAGATTAAACATAATTCTAACGACGGCGCAAAGCCGAAATAGCTGTCATCCAATTCATATAATTCACGTAGAAAGACTTCTATATTAACAATGCATTAAAAATTCAGTTCTACGCTTTGATTTTACGAGTTTCTCGAGCGAATCATGAACAATAAATTACTATAAAATATTCAATGAGTCGTTCGTGATTATCCCAGAGTCATGTGCCGTGGAAACGACTCGGTGAGTCACGAATTGGAAACTTGCATAGGGAGATAATGACGAACGAACCGAGACGAGACAGTTTAATAAAACCTTTTCGAACAATCCAAGCATAAAGAAGCAAACAATTAACAATTAAGTGTTTTGAAAAGCAGCGCATTCCAACATGTGACATCTCTACATCAACATTTTGCGTCCAACAAAACCGGTGCAAAAAATTTTCAGTCGATTTATAATTTTTTTGTATGATGATTGGAATGAGCTGCGTAAGTCAGTCCGGTCGTATATTGGACCGATCGGTCACACTGTATTGGTGGAGAATAGGGCGAGTTACACGGCCTTTAATAAATTCGCGGCGTCTTTTTAAGAAACTTTTTGTTTTAAGTTTCACATTAAAATATTATTTTTAAATATACATTGATTATTATTGTAGTGAAAAAAGAAATTTTCACATGAAATAGCTGATTCTTTGAACAACAAATAATTGATAGACGCACGACAATACACATCCCAGGACTGATCTAGAGGCATTGATTTCTTGCTCGCCACGTCCAGTATTGGACAGTTGGCAAGACATTCCCAGTTAAGGAAAAAATAACTAGATATTTGTACGCTTCACGTCAAGGAAACACGAAGGCAAGTGCCTAAGTCGATTTATGGAATTGTGTTCCAAGACACGGGTGTACAGTGAAACTATCATTTTACGTTTGTGAAGGGACCAAAGAAAAAAAATGTTTTTTTAGCATATGGACTCACAATGTAGTTTATTTTAAAGAAGTTTATCTACAAGAACTGCTTGTTACTCAGTCACCCAAACAGCAGAGATAGAATTATAGGGTTAGGACAGGACTAGTGGTTAGCTAATCGTCCTCGCTATACCACGTTTTGTAGGATCGGAACACACCATTCAAAATATGATATATTTTTTGAATAAAGGTTAAAATTATTCCGCGAATTTGTTGGCCTGGCTTAGATTAGAGGACAGGATAAATAATATTACACTTTTATTCAACGTGAACTATTCCTGGTTTTGTATGTGAATAGAAAAATTTAAATTAAAAAAATATGAAGGTGCAAAAAACAACCAAATCGACATTTAGCAAAAAAAAACAGGTACAAGAAATTGCAATCAAAAAAATCTATTTAGTTACTTAATAACACGTTTTTATAAACTGCTTATGCAAAATTGAAAATTAAAACATTTTTTTTTAATTATAGAATCATTATTATTTTCACGAATTGACAATATTTTTTTTTTTGCTCGTACAAAAATAAATTATTTATTCAATAAAGCTGCTGTCCTTTTGAGAAAAATTAAAAAAAAAGCCTTTTTTTTACTATCTTCATAATATTCATCAAACACTTTGAGAACCAGTGATTGATTATACGAAAAAAAAAAAACGTACGCAATAATTTTTACTTTTTCATTAGAGGCAAATGATTTTAATGAAAACAGGGCGAACCGAGAGCGATTAGAAGACGTTTCCTAAGCCCATCTTTCTATCGTACTGTCTATGAAAAAGAGATCACCTTTTTTGAATATAGACCAACGCAAACTATACTGAAGTCGCATTGGTATTGTTCGTTGGCATAGCAACCCGAAGAATTACCTATTCATAATATGTAGCATATGGATTCTTAATGGAGCTTATTTCAATAGAAATTTTTCTACGAGAACTAAATGTGACACGTGTTTCGCTTCCTTAAGAAGCATCTTCAGGCTAACAATGTCGCTATTTACTTCCAAGGTAAACGATGATTTCAATTCTCGACTTATTTCAACAGAAGTTATTCTACGAAAACTGATTGCTATTTAGTCGCTCGACCTCTCTTTTTCGGAGTGAGTGAGGATAGTAAGATAAAGCTTGTACAGCACTAGCGGTAAGCTATTTGCTCTATAATCTTTTTAAATAACGCAAACTATGTTGAAGTTGCATTGGTTTTACCCAAGCTCGACCACGGACCGTCACTTTTTTCCTGTCAATAACACTAAAGAATCAACCGGTGACTGAATAACAACCAGAATCAACCAATGACTGAATAACAACCAGTTATTTTGAAAAACCTTCGTCCATATATTGTCGATGTTGTGAAAGAAAACACTAAATCGAAAAAATGACGTATTGAGTTAGTTATACCAAAATGTTGCTTATTTCGAACTCTTCCCTACGGAAGAACAGCATTATTTTTAAAATTATACTTTTAATTAAAAACAGTTTTGTATAAACAAACTAAATGAAATAGTTTATTAATTTAAGACATCGACTGAGGGTGCTTGATGGAATTTCAATATCAAATTTGAATTATTGAGATTTTGAACACTTCCATGTATTTTGTTACTAATGACCCGGGTCTCGCCTTTCGGCATCTTCAGGCATTCGAGCGCACGAATGGAATACTAGACTTATAATATTTTATCTCGCAAATAATATTTGTCGTATTTGTATCTTCTATATAAACGTTAGACACTGTTTACTGTCTGTCAGCTCGAGTCCATTCGTGCGCTTGAATGCCTGAAGATGCCGGAAGACCAAACCCGGGTCGTTAGTGACAAAATACATGGAAGTGTACAAAATCTCAATAATTCAAATTTAAATGAAATAGGTATAGCATTTCAAATATTTGACAGATTTCAAATTTCAATTACTCAAACCTAGTATTTTTCAGTTACTGTCTTCTTCCAGAACAACGACGATGTGAATGTCGAATGTGTTTTGGGCAATTGATGTAACCCTCAAAATTGAAATTTTTCAGCAGAGAGTAAAAACTGTTTTTATCGAAAACATTATATGGTGAGTTCCGTTATGAATCTTTGAAATTCCCACGTGTGTGGATACGGGATTACACGTAGGGAGTGTAGATATAATAGAGGCTTTCATCAAATGGCCGGGTTAGAATTTTCAAACCTAAAGCCAATGTTAAATGATGTTTCCGTTTCAAAAAGTGGTCAATTTATTTTTCAAATTTACATCATTTTGCCGAGACCTGCTCTTTGTCTTTAAAGTGAGTTCGTTAATTCATTTTCGTATTTTTTGATGGTTATATCAATTGGCCAAAACACCATTGTTATCATGATCCGCACTGGGGGGCATTCCGATTCAGATGTCAACATTGTGTCCATATCAAACTGTGTCACAGACACCGAAAGTGTTATCCATTAGTGTTTATGCTAATTTCCGTTATCGATGGTCAATATCAGGCAATTTAAAAAACTCGATTTGTACAGTTATGTACGACGGGCGTAAAAAATCGTTATTTAATATTCTCAGCGCAGGTAATAGGCTTAAATTAGTATGCCAGACTGTGCATTAAAAAAAACACAAACACAACACAGAAAAAAAAATGAAAGTAACATTGGTACAAATCATTGTGAAGCGATATGTGCATACTTCTTAATAACACAATTACTTTACATTTTAATATTCGAATTCCGAATATTCAATCCTGATAGTGTTCGAATATTTGAATAATGTACACCAGGTTCTCTTGCACATAAGGTGCAATAAAAATTTCTCGAACTCAAAAATAATTCTGATTTATATTTTATTTATACATAAAAATAGTTTCTTTAGATACGTACATAATAAGATTTGGTATTTAAATTATATTTAATATGAGAAAATATGGTAGTTGTTCTAGAAGAAAAAACAAAATAAAAATAATGACATATTGAATTAGTTATACCAAAATGTTCCTTATTTTGAACTTTTGACTTATTTTGTTAAAATACACACTTATTTGTATAAAGTATACTTTCACTTAAAAACAGTTTTATACAAACAAACTAAATGATACAGCATTTCAAAAATTTGACAAACTTGAAAGTCCAAATACTCGAAACTATTGGATTGGGGTCTCAGCCGGGGTCAGACAGGGTTGTGTTCTCGCTCCGTTCCTCTTCATAATAATCTTCGACTTCATCCTGAGGAAGTCAATTCCACCCGACCGAGGTTTAGCCGTTGCCCCTAATCTGAGGCTATGCGACAAATCTGTCGAGGGTATTCAGGAAACAATGGACAGAGCAACTCGTATCGCATTGGCCTCAACGTCAATAAGAGTGAAACCAATGTGCTCTGCAATAGTTTCTGTCTGGATCCAGACTACCCTCTGTCGAGCGCGGGGCAAGACATCGAGAGAGTCGACGGCTTCAGGTACTTGGGGGTACACATCACGGGAGATGGCAATCCGCGTGAGGAGCTCGCAATCCGATTAGGGTTAGCTGGGGCAACTTTTAACTCAATGTGGAAAGTCTGGGACTCACGGTTGTACTCGGTCAGAACCAAGTGCCGCTTATTCAACGCATGCATCCTGACGGTGTTGCTTTACGGTTGCGAGACATGACAATTCACCAAGGCACAGGGAAACCGTATACTGTGCTTTGGAAACAGGTGTTTGCGGCGAATGCTAGGGGTACGGTGGTTTGATTTTGTCAGGAACTCGGAGGTAAGAGAGCGGACGGACCAGCCTCTTATTACGTCCAAAATAAAAAAACGAGGTTGGACCTGGCTTGGACACGTGCTGCGAATCCTGCTTGTCTCTTCTACCAACCAGATGGATTCCGTCACTCTGGAAGGACGCTGATGACCATCCATAGGATGTATTCAGCGGAGCTACGGGACGCTGGGATGACCTGGGAGGAGGCGAGGAGGCTGGTGGGGGACAGAGAAACTTGGAAGAACCGCGTGATGGTCATATGCTCCGAATAGAGAGCGGATATGGTTAAACCGAAAAAAAGTAGTTTTCAGTTAGTGTCATCTTCCAGAACAACGACGATATAATTATTCTATTACTTGACAATAAAAAGGAAGAATAAAATTGAAACATAGAAGAACAACGTAAGTGTGTCGAAACAACAACAATTCATGCATGAGTCATCAACGCCTGCATATTAAAATTCACCAAATGACATATGTACATATTCTGTATTTACTAAAACCACGCTCGCGGGTTATATGCAGGATGTTCGTGATGTCTAAAATTCCTTCATAATAAATACCAAACAGAAAATTTATGTTTTGAGAGATCTACTGGAACATGAATTGTTCGCTCTTCAAAAGTGTAGAATCAGCCAGGGGTGCCACTGGGTATAGCTTTGACAATGTTCAACGGTATTGGTTCGCATGTCGACATATTCCGCGTGGACGTGAGTGAGTTCAGACGAGCAATATTTTTTAATGTATTAAACTAGACATCCCTGCCGATTTCCAATGTTCACTATTTTTTTACTAGTATACCGTACCCGTCATAGATGACGGTATTGAAATTGAAATACTGAATGTCTAAAGTAGCTAGTACGTCGGAACTGTGTGATAATAATAAAACGTCTACAGAGCGGTCTGGGCTATTATATATAAGATGTATTAAACAATAGATGTACCAATTAAACTTGGCAGGTGACGAGACGAGAACTGAAATTTCAATTAATTCAAAAACTGATATTTTAGCGACTGTCATTAAAAGTAGACAAGATATTTATTTTGCATAAAATGGCAATCGGAGAAATTTATTCTAGACTGACAATTTTAGTCCCGAATTCGGCGGCGGCCAAGTAATGTTGGTAATACTATAGACATTTTTACATTGCAAAAACCAGAAACTTTGTAGTGTATACAAATAATATTATTCTTTTTACTGCGATGCCATATTTGGTGCGATCGACATGTCGATCGCGATTTACCGGTTCTTTTCTCAATGACAAACCGAATTAAATACATTCGTTTAAAATATGTCAATTATAATTATTAAAAAAAAATTAGACACTTAACATTGAAGCTGATTAAATTTATATGCAATTTGGTTTATATTAAAAACATAATTAATTAAAAAAAAGAAATTAACATATGACAATTCTTCGCTACAAGGGCACTATATTTGACAGTATGTCAATTTTGAATTAATTATTACAAAAAATGCGGAAAGAGCAGTGACTTTTTTTATTTTTTTTAATATAGAATAGAATTTTTGTAAGGTAACTAATTACATCGATGGCCTAGTTAAATAGTGATACAAATAGAAATTTGTAGTTTTTGAGATATGGCCGATCAAAGTTTTAACTCATGTAAAAAGTGATGGCTTATTATTTTTTTATTCAAATAGGTGGTCAATACTTTACAGTTTTAGGTTTAAAAGTTGTCTCTTTATGGAACGCCACGATTCACAAAAATATATTTCTACAATACGATATTTAGATATGTCTGTATATACAACTGAGAAATTATTTAATTTTGCTGACTTCCATTTATGAAAATATCTGCCTTTGAGAGAAAAACTGTACATTTGACAAGCTGAACTTTTGTGGAACTGTGGAAGAGCGGTGTTCGAATATAATGAATAAATTAACTCAAAATATCCAATTTTTGCCTTATCGTCCTATGGGACTAGGCAATCGATGGTGTCAGTAACTAATTTCGGTGACTCCAGCGCCCTGGAAGACTATCGGTTACTATCCAAACATGTACGCGAGGGAGCTGAGGGACTCCGGCATTTCATGGGAGGAAACAAAGCGATTTTCGGCTGGCAGGGAATCATGGAGACGCCGTGTGGTAGACATGTGCTCCACATAGGGAATGAATACGGAAGAAGAAGAAAGAATTCCACAAATAGTCAATAATAAATAATACATGGTCAGTTAATAATTATGTTTGGTTAGTAAATAATTGCCAAATAAATAAGATTTTTTTTTTAATATAATTTAAGACATCGACTGAGGGTGCTTGATGGAATTTCAATATCAAATTTGGATTATTGAGATTTTGTACACTTCCATGTATTTTGTCACTAACGACCCGGGTTTCGCCTTTCGGCATCTTCAGGCATTCGAGAACACGAATGAACTCGAACTGACAGACAGTAAACAGTGTCTAACGTTTATATAGAAGATACAAATACGAAAAATATTAAATTTGGATTATTGAAATTTTGAGTTCATAATAGTTAAGTTCAGTTAGGCTTAATTACAAAACTGAACGTTTAATTTATGTACAATTATTTTCATAAATTATACTTTCATACTTAGAAACATTTTGAAAAACTTCAAAGTCCAATTACTCAAAACTAGTATTTTTCAGTTAGTGTCTTTTTCCAGAACAATAAATATATTATACGACTGTGTTTTATCCAATTGATGTAACCCTCAAAAAATACGAAACTGAGTTAACGATTGGATGTCATTTTAAAGACGACACAACAGGTCTCGGCCAAATGATGTAAATTATAAAAATAAATTGACCACTTTTCGTAAGGGAAACATCATTTGACACCGCCCCGTACTTATGGGGCGGACAGGGTCTTCAAAACCAGTCTGCAGACTCTTTCTATTAATGAAAATTTAAAAATGTAATACCCCTCCTGAGCCGTTTAAGAGTGGTGTCGTATTTGTTTGGTTGCTGTTGTTGGTTTGCAGTTTGAAGTGTGCGAAGGGCCTGCGATTTTGCCAGAGGCAGTCGGGTTCGACCTTTCCCGGAGGAGAGTCGTCGTCGGCCGGCGAAGCGGCGATTTTAGTCCATCGCTTACTAGTAAAACCACTTACAGAGTTTAAATTAAAAGTGTGTAATTCTGTTGTGTAACTGTCTTAACTAACTGAAACTAATTGCAAATAAACGAGAAGAGTATACGGATAAACGACCGGGTTTTAATGGAAGACGAAGGAGCCGTCGTTTTGTCCTTTGTTTGTTCTTGTCCCAGGACGCGGGCCTTGAAGTGTGTTGAAGCCCGCACCCCACTTCTCCCCGCTCCTACACCTTCCTCCCTCAAGCGGCGAGCGAGACAGATGTTGTTGTTTTCGTTCTTACTCTCTCACATTTTACTTTAGTTTTAAGTTTAAAAATTTCGAGACCGCCGCTTGATGTAAGCCAATATAATATCGACACTCCCTACGTATAGTTCCTTATATGCAAACATGGCAATTAACATGAGAGCATTTCAAAGATTTATAACGCAAAAACAGTTTTTACTCTCTCCTGAACAATTTCAATTTTAAGGGTGACATCAATTGGTCATAGAAGCTTTTGGCCACAAACTCTAATTCACAAATTCTAAAAAATTCCAAATATAAGCAACAATTTATTTTGTAATATTAGAAATCGTATTTCATAATAGTCACGACACTTGTAATATTAAATTTAATATTCAAAAAATGTATAAATAAATTATAATATATAAAAATAATATTTTTGACTATGCATTGTGTGGCTACTTGATTGCGTGTATGAAAGTTATGTGAAAAAAATTAAAAAGTGAAAACCAGTTTTGAACTGTGACCTCTCGTTCAAAAAGAGTGTTTATTTACTCGGCCATTTGGCATATCAAACGTACACCCGAGTAACGAACCGTGGTGATAAAAAAATTAGAAGGTAATTTCACATAGAGAGTATAACGACAGAACGCCTTAAGTCAGTTTTTGATGATTTTCTGTTTTAATTGTATGCAGTTAAACGCTCTGCTTAATGGTAAATCATACGATATAATGCCTTTGAATAAAACAGTATTAAGTCATCTTACTATGTTTTTAATTCTGGCAAAAAGCATTATATGACTAAAACTCATCGATACCAAATCTTATGATTTGTATGCCAAAAGGATGATTCTTTTATAGGTGGCTGATAATTATTTGCTCAGTAACTAATTCTATAAATAGTCGTTCAACATTTGCTAAGTAAATAAAGGTTATGTTAGATTAGATTTTATTAAAAAACTGAAAGGTTTATATAAATATCGAACCGTTTAATTTAATTACTGACCATTTTATATAAATAACTGACCGTTTATTTTATTAACTGAAAACTTTTATTAAATACTGACCATTTTATACCAATGCCTGACCTATTATTTTATTAGCCGACTACGTGTATACTGACCATTTAAAATATTTATAACCATGTTTCTTAATTACTGAGCATTTTATACAAATGCCTGACCGTTTATTTTATTAACTGACCATTTATAATAACAACTGACAACTGTTATTGAATACTGACCATTTTATACAAATGCCTGACCTATTATTTTATTTACTGACCACGTGTATACTGACCATTTAAATTACTTACCAACTATGTTGCTTAATTGCTGACCATTTTATGCAAATGCCTCACCGTTTATTTTATTAACTGACCATTTATAATACCAACTGACAATTTTGATTCAATACCGACCATTTTATACAAATTCCTGACCTATTATTTTATTAACTGATCACGTGTATACTGACCATTTAAAATACTTACTAACCATGGTGCTTAATTGCTGACCATTGTATGCAAATGCCTGACCGTTTATTTTATCAACTGACCATTTATAATAACAACTGACAACTTTTATTGAATACTGACCATTTTATACAAATTCATGACCTATTATTTTATTTACTGACCACGTGTATACTGACCATTTATAATACCAACTGGCAATTTTGATTCAATACCGACCATTTTATACAAATTTCTGACCTATTATTTTATTAACTGACCACGCGTATACTGACCATTTAAAATACTTACTAACCATGTTGCTTACTTACTGACCGTTTATTTTATTAACTGACCACATACATGTTGACAATTTATATTACTTACTGACCCTTTTTTAAATTCACTGACCAAAAATTGAAATAGTTACTGACGCAATAAATTTAGGACACTCCGTAACACAGCCAGTGGAATAACAAAGTTTTAATAATTTTATTAGTATATTAGGAAAGAACATGTTTAGATTATTGTATTAAAAAACAGCTTTGGCAACTTACCCAACCGTTATCAAATAATTTTCTAATTTAACCTGCGAGAAGATATTACAAAATTGAAAGAATATTTTTTAATACTCAGAATGATAAAATATGCATTTTTTTGAATTAATTATCAAAACAGACTCACACCACAACAGAAGTGACTTTCACTAATTAAAATTAAAAAAACGTTTCATTTTACGTCACATTAATGTAGCAATATTTAAATAAATTTGAATTAAAATTCTTATTTAGGGCTTCGTTATAATACCGTCGCTGTTCTGGAAGAAAACACTAAATCGAAAAAAAACATAGTGAGTTAGTTATACCAAAATGTTGCTATTTCGAACTCTGCCGTATGGAAGAACACACTTATTTTTATAAATCATGCTTTTACTTGAAAACAGTTTTGTACAAATGTATTTCAAACATTTTAAAAACTTCAAAGTCCAATTACTGAAAACTGTTATGTTTTCAGTAAGTGTCTTCTTCCAGAACAACGACGATATAATGTAGGAATATTTTAATAAATTTGTATTAAAAATTAAACCGTGGCAGAAAGCATTATATGATTATAACTCAACGATACCAAATCTTACGATTTGTATGCCAAGAAGATTATTCTTTATAATGTACAAAAAATCTTTTTAAAAAACAAACAATTTTACTTGGGAAAGAGAGTAATTTGAAAAAAAAATAATACTTTAAATGCGATTATATCAGAAGTTGTTTTTATGACTTAATGCCTTCTACCAGTTAAGCTTCCATATATGGTACTTAGTTTTATTAGTTCAATTTTCGGACCCGTAGTGCAGTGGTCAACGTCGTTGGCTTCGGTTACGGATGTCTCGAGTTCAAATCCCAGTCAGTTTCATGAATCGATTTGTCAATCGATTTATGGATTCCCAAGCGAGAGCGATTAGCTAACAACTGGTACTGTCCTTTTATCCCTACTTTCTTCGAAAAAAAAAAGAGAGGTTGAGCAACTGAGTAATAAATAGCTGTCGTAGAAAACTTCTGTTGAGATCATCTATTATTAGTTTATATGCTCCACATTGAGAGCGGACATGGTATAAAAACAAAAATATATTTCAGTTTTCTACGCATTTTTAAACTGATATATTTTTGACTTGGAACTGAAGTAGGTATCGATATGATACCGGTTGGTAAAGGACACGGCTTATAATGTAATTAAAAAAACGGGTTCCAAAATAGTGTTATTAGAAAACGTTTACGGTGTAATTAATGAAAACTGTGAAGGCCTTCATTCGGCAGCGGTTAAGCGGCGGCGGCAATGACAATAATTAGCAATTCCACTTCCTGCCGATACGTGTTTACTGTAACAAGTCACCTGTCGTTGGTTATATCAAAGTAATGCATGCTGACGCCTCCTCGTATGTTGACTTTAACCCGTGAAACGTCGAAAAGTGAAAAATTTAATTTTTTTTAAAAATTTACTTTCATGCCCGTATGGTCATGCCGAACAATGAAACGCAACCCGGGAATACAATACGATAAAATATCAAAAAATTCAGTTCTGCACAATTTTATTAGTTAGTTGATTTAGCTCGCTATTTCGGCTACACGCCATCGTCAAAACTTATTTTATCTTGGCTTTATTACATCGTGGACACACAATGGACAGGCTGCAGAGCAACTCGTATCGCATTGGCCTCAAAGTAAATGTGAGTAAAACCAATGTGCTCTGCAATAGTTTCTGTCCAAACCCAGACTACCCTCTGACGAGCGCGGGGTAAGACATCGAGAGAGTCGACGGCTTCAGGTACTTGGGGGTACACATCATGGGAGATGGCAGTCCGCGTGAAGAGCTCGCAATCCGATTAGGGATAGCTGGAGCAACCTTTAACTCAATGCGGAAAGTCTGGGACTCACGGTTGAACTCGGTGAGAAACAAGTGCCACTTATTCAACACGTGCATTCTGACGGTGCTGCTCTACGGTTGTGAGTCATGGAACCTCACAAAGGCACAGGGTAACCGTATAATGTGTTTTGAAAACAGATACTTGTGGCGAATACCAGGGGTACGGTGGTTTGATTTTGTCAGGAACTCGGAGGTAAGAGAGCGGACGGACCAGCCTCTTATTACGTCCGAAATAAAAAAGTGACACTTGTTGCGAATCCTGCCTGTCGCTTCTACCCATAAGATGGATTCCGTCACCCTGGAAGTCCGCTGATGACCATCTATAGGGTGTATTCAGCGGAGCTACGGGATGCTGGGAGGAAACGAGGAGACTGGCGGGGGACAGAGAAGCTTGGAGGAACTGCGTGATAACCATATGCTCCGAATAGGGATCCTTGTTGTACTCGAAAAAACACTAAACCTAAAAATGCCATATTGAGTTAGCTATACCAAAATGTTCCTTATTTCGAAATCTACCCAGATGTCTCAATTTGTCTTGCCTCGTCTTCCAACCGGTGAAATTTCGGCGCCCTGAACGACGCACTCGACGAATCTGGGGGACTCTGGCATGTTGCGGGAGAAGCATAGCGATTCGCTGATGATAGGGGATCTTGGTCACGTGCTGAGGATGCCTCGAGTGCTCTGGACAACCGTTGGGTTCGATTCGCATGATGTATGATCTCGACGAATCTGGGGGACTCTGGCATGTCGCGAGGGGAAGCATAGCGATTGGCTCATACCTCCACATATGCAGCGGATATGGTCACAGCAGAAAAAGAAAAAAACAATTTTCCAGTATCATTTAGTGCCAACGGGTTGGCGGTAATAATTATTATGTAAATACAATATTACTTACTTACAAGTGAAGTTCGAAGAATTCTCTTCAAACCGGTTATGTTAATTTTTTGAGGTTAGAGTACTGGATAGCCTTCCAGGTAAGTAATATGATATTTAGCTAATGCTTTGCGCTCAAGTGTACTTAGTATTTGAATGCACGCGAAACGAAACCCATTCGCGTAAAAAGGATTTTATCAAGGATGCGTAGAAAGGATCAAATTATGCGACGGTGTCTTTTGAGCAGGGCATCGGACCGGAACTGAAATTACGGTTATTTCGGTTCACGCGCGTTAACATCATCTTACTCCCCACTTCACTTGGGTCTGCAGCAGTGGTTCTCATGTATATGTTCCATAGTAATAAATATTGATATAAAAACAGGAACGTTTCCGTAAATATTTTATGTAACCTCAAATAAATGGGTAAAATGTTGGCATACGAAAAAAGTGTCACACTTTTAAAATACGCGTTACCAATTGTCAAAAATTATATGCAGTTATTATATCTCTACTATATAGCAAAAAATACGCGCGTGAATCTGTCTGTATGTCACGATAACTCCTCCCCAAACGGCGTACAGTAGCAGCGTGAAATTTGATTAGTCTTTTCGAAAGATAAATTGTGACATCAATATACAATACTCTAGATCAGTGGTTCTCATGTGCGGCCATCAGAAGATTTTTCTGTGGCCAACATGGGTTATACAGTAATAAATATTGATATAAAAAACAGGAAAATATACATAGATGTCATGCGTGATCCGATATTGAAGTTCCTTACTTCCATCTATATCACCAAACTAATAACTCACCACAACCTCAAATTTGTGGATACAATATTGGTAATTTTTTTACAAAAACGTTAAAACTGTCCCGTGCATTCGTTGGTTTAACCTGCTCAGCATATTGCCTGTTAATAGGGGTATCTTGACAGTAGCCTTCTAGGGGAACTGCTTGTTACTCAGTTGCTCGACTTCTCTTCGTCAAAGAGAGAATGGATAGAACAGGGATAGTGGTCACCTAAGCGCTCTCACTACGACCCGTTTTTAGAATCGAGCGGGAGGAAAATTTTTAGACAAGTCGGTTGTCTCACCTTCACCCGTTGCGTCAATTCAGCCGCCTTCCGTAATGCAATAACGATCAAGAAAACAAACGAATTTACGCCGCATATTTTTAGCCCGACGCAGAGCTGCACGGGATCGATCTTTTAACCACGCACAACATTTTTAAACATCAAAACCATCCGTGCCTGCGAAACAGAATTCCATAAATCGATTCGACTTGAGCCTGTGACATCCGTACCAATGTATGTATATACAATACGAACGGTACGAACGCCCAATAGCGTCGACCACAAGACTACAGACTTCAACTCAATTTGAAACATATTTCGATGTGATATCTTGCTGCTTCCAAAAAGGTTAAATTATCACGCGCATTCGTTGGTCTGACCTGCTCAGCCTGTGGAGTTTCCGCGCAGAAAACATCTCGTATTAAACGGAACATTGGTCCTGTCCTACCTCTCTCCCCTTCACTCTCTTCGAAAAAAACAGGTTCAGCGACCGAGTAACAAGCAGTTATCGTAGAAAGGCACTTACGTTGATCGCTGCACCACGGACCCGTTTCCTTGGACCGTGCAAAAAGAGAACCAGATGTATACAAAAATTAAGATTTAAATGTCCCCATACAAGACTAATATTCAATATCAAGTTTCTAGTATCGGGTGGGGGCGTTCGAAATGATATATATTATATTACAAAACCGGAATCGATCACGTATGTACATTTTTTTGATCGGTACCTAAAAAACTGTATCCTTTTTCTTCGCATTGTTTATAAATAAATTGTAAGACAGATTGTTGGCACGAAGAGTTTTTACTATTTTTATTTTTACATCAGGCAGGTGCGATAACCTTGCGCGGCCAACGATACGACTCGGCCCATTATCGCGACCATGAATAAGTACGCCTTCGACAGAAGTCAAGTTAAAATTTCAACGGCCGCTGTACAAACCGTCCCACTCGACAATGATTCTATTGAAAATCATATCGCTACCATAGAGCGGACGCGCGTAAATCTGCCCGTCTGTCTCGAGGACTCCTCCTCAAACGTAGTACAGTAGCGATTAGTGTTGCGAAAAACACGGACACTTCGAGAATAACCTATTAAATATAAACTAAAGATTGATAACTTCAATTTTATTTTATATTTAAAATGAATTTCCCGACAAATTTACCGACGAATCCATAGAAAATATGGGAATTACTTGTTAATTATCATATTTGGATTATTGAGATTTTGTACACTTCCATGTATTTTGTCACTAACGACCCGGGTTTCGCCTTTCGGCATCTTAAGGCACTCGAGCACACGAATGGACTCGAACTGACAGACAGTAAACAGTGTCTAACGTTTATATAGAAGATACAAATACGACAAATATTTTTTTTTTTTTTAATGCGATGAACTTGTTTGTATCATACCGGAGATCATGTTTCCTCAATGATACGTTAAGTCCACAATAAATATTTATAATATAAGTAACAATAAGAAATAATAAAAATGGAACATTTGAAGGAATATGATGAGTACACAATAATTATATTAAAGTCGTCAACTAGCAATTAATTTAAATACACAGAACTTTCTATGGTGAGGCAACAATTAAGGATTAAATGGTGAGGGGCATGGAAGGTAAACTTTTTCTCCAAAGGAGGCCGCAAATTTTTTGAACTGATAAAAGTTCTCCGGGGAAGAAACCAGATCCGGATGTCCTATAGGACCATCGCGACTATTTCTGCAGGACAGATACAGAATATCTCTTTCAATGGACATAATTGGGCAATCCCAAAGAATCTACTAGGTAAAATATTTTATAAATGTATATAAACGTTAGACACTGTTTACTGTCTGTCAGTTCGAGCCCATTCGTGTGCTCGAGTGCCTGAAGATGCCGAAAGGCGAAAACCGTGTCGTTAGTGACAAAATACATGGAAGTGTACAAAATCTCAATAATCCAAATTTGATATTGAAATTCCATCAAGCACCCTCAGTCAATGTCTTAAATTATATTTTTCATAGTTTTTCAACATGCAGAGTCCATATACGCATATAAATATGTATCTCGTCAAGTTAAACGTCATGCATAAAAACAGGAACGTTTCCGTAAATATTTTGTGTTGGCTTCAAGTATTCTACATAGGTGATCCAATATTGAATGTGTTACCAATTGCCAAAAATCATATACAGTTATCATATCTCTACTATATAGCAAAAAAATACGTGTGTGAATATGTCTAGCTGTCACGATAACTCCTCCCCAAACGGCGTGCAGTAGCAACGTGAAATTTGATTAGTCTTTCAGAAATATAAATTGTGAAATCAATATACAATGCTCTAGACCAGTGTTATCCAGCCGGTATGCCAAATTTCAAGAAAATCGCCATGCAGAAATACAGGATTTTTTGCGCCTGCATATTTACTTGTATTTTTAGTTATTGTTAAATAACAATAATTGGTAGGATGATGCGACACGATGGTCGCTGGTTTTCTCAGAATCGACAGTCATTAATCTCCTTAGGTACACTCAGGAAATATTTGCTCTTGGATAGTGCAAGTGATAACCCAGATGCCAACCCCTACCTAAATATATTTCCAAGAATTTCATATGTATATTTGTTAGTTATAGTTATATGTCCATCTGTCACAATATAAGAATTTAAAAATATTTCATCAACAAACCATTTTTATTTTAGTACTAGTGAGTACCCGGCATGCGTTGCAATCCCACTCAAAGAAAGAAAGGGTTTGTGTTTTAATTCTGTTTATTGCACTGCTTTTGGATTAGAGGTCTGCACAGGCCGAAATTTCATAGACTTACCCGGTTCGAGCCCATCATCTTCAGGTCTGGCCCGACCCGAACCCGAGTTTCAATATCACACTTGTTATAACACAATATTTTTGTTTTTCGTCTGGTGCGTACACGAATAAATCAGAAGGTTTTTCCTAGATGTCGCTGTATGTACGTATTTGATTCTTTTTTTCAATTTTAGATTTTCAATTTTTTTTTCTTCAGAACCCTTCACGGGTGTGTGCACAGCAACTCACCGAAGTTTCATCTAAATCGTATAAATGGTAAAGGAACGCGTAAAGGACAAACAAACATTTATTTTATATAATATTTCCGGCATGATCACAATAAGTCCTTCCTGAAAGTTTCGTCGCGATCGGTTGAGTAGTTTAGGAGCCTATAAGATCCGGACAAACCAACAAACCAACAAACAGACATTCATTTTTATATATATAGATTAATGGTCGGTGAAAATTTTTTCCTTTTTTTTACCGGTCCACAGGTGTAAAAGGTTGGGCAACACTGCTCTAGACCGAAGTAGGCTTGAGAGTGGGTCTCAAGAAACTTGAAATACAGAAGAGCAAGCGGGATTCAGGCTCCCCAGGGGCATCCGCGGCACATGTCCGAGCCAAACCCATCGTCGTTTTTTATTTTGTACGTAAAAAGGGGCTGGTTCGTCCACTCTCTTACCTCCGAGTTCTTGACAAGTCAAACTACCCTGCCCCTAGTATTAGCCGCAAGCATCAGTTTTCGAACCACAGTATACGGTTACCCTGCGTTTTAGTGACAAACCATGACTCGCAACCGTAAAGCAACACCGTCAGAATGCACGCATTGAATAGGTGACACTCGGTTCTGACCGATTACAACCGTGAGTCCCAGACTTGCCGCATTGAGTTGAAATTTGCTCAGATCGGATATATACCCCCGAGTACTTGAAAGGAATAGTAGATTGCTAATCGCTCTCGCTACGCCTTTCTTTTAGGATCGGACACGTGGGAGGGAACTTTGACATAACAGAATATAATCCAATTTACATAAAAAAATAATAATATATTTATATATATCATTATTTACAAAGATAATTAATCTACCATGTTACGTCCTAGATCAACTTGCAGTCGAATTACATAGACAAGAATTTGGAAACACACAGCCAGTTTATGTGTATACCAGCGATTCTCAAATGAGGTTCCGCACGGAAAAAACAAAAAAAAAATAATACAAAATTAAAATAGATAATTTTTTTATTCGCGTTCCGCTTCTTTAAGAAGAATCTTCAAACTAACCATATCGCACGGTTATTTATTTTTAAAGTGAACAATGATTCCAATTATCAAATTAAAAATTAAGGGTGTGGTGGGATTGTTTCCTTCTACTGGAAGCAGAAAGGGGTAAGACACAAACGATAATAGTACTAATTACACAATTAATTACTAGTGTTTGGAAGTGAAAATCCCAGCTAGCCTAGCGATATAGTTAGCCTGAAGTGTCACATTTAGTAGCACAACTAGTGGAATATTAAAATTATCATCAAAGTTACCGCCGAATTTATCGAAAAACATAAAAGTAATTCAAACACTTTTTGGTTGATTTACTTGGTAGAACTCCATTAAATTAAGGTAAAAACGGAGTTTAGTATTTGGCTTCAAAACAAAATGTTGTTTGCTATGTTCAGCACAATTTTACTATTTCCGCTCCCAATGTGCAGCACAAGGACTCCAAATTGAGGTACCTCAAAAGAATGAGGTATTATTTTTAATTTGTAAGGTAGGTAATCTCTAAATTCTTTTTCATAATAAATTTTTTCATCAAACATCTCTTAATGAAGATATCTCAACGGAATGAATGTTACTCAGTTGCTTACTCCTCATTTTTTCTTCGAAGAGAGTAGGGATGGAAGAAGAGGACTAGTTGTTAATCGCTCTCGCTTCGCCCTGCTTGTTTTTAGGTTTAGATGGGCGGGAGAGGGTTCTAGACATCACAAACATTCATGCATTCGAACAAAATTTCATTTATGAAACTATCTATATAAAAAATAAGTAGGCCGCACAAAAGGCCGTAGACACCGCAATATAATAAGAAGAACGCCCAAGAGCATTGACCACTCGGCTTCAGTACCAGTCAATCCAATATTGAGCGACTGAATAACACGCAGTCTTCATAAAAAACGACTTCTCTACGAAGAATATTCCGAGGGGTACGCAAGTCGGACAAGTTTTAGAGCCGCTGCTCTAGATTCTTAATCTGAACGGGCTTGCGATTATTGCAATAATTCTGTTCCGCCATGTCTGAAGCGAGCGACGAGTAATGTAATTAGGCAATTAATATCGTTAATATAAAAAGTAGAACACGCAATGTATGACAGCATACGTATTTATTTATATTACGTCGTAACACTAGGATATAATATATCGAAGATATACTGACAGAATGCATTAAGTCAGTTTTTGATTATTTTCCGTTTTAAATATCAAAAATGTAGACAATTTAATGCTCCACGTACTGTCAGAACAAATGAAGTCATTGGATATAATGGCTTTGAAAAAGAACAGTATTAAGTCATATTGTCATTTTTTTATCCTGACAAAAAGCATGATATGACTATATCTCATCGATACTAAATATTATGATATGTATGTCAAAATAATTTGACACCGCCCCGTACTTACGGGGCGGACAGGGGTCTTCGAAACCCGTCTACAGACTCTTCCTATTCATGCAAATTTAAAATTTAATGTCTCTGCTAAGGCGTTCAAAAATAATTTGTCATATTTGTTTGTTCACCGTTAGCATTAAACAAAAAGCGTGCGACGCTTAGGGAAAAGGTCACTTGGCACTCGAGGGGATGTCGGTCGCCGACAAAGCCACAGCGGCTTAGTTCGAAATTACTGCGTTTTTAAATTGAAATTGTGTATTTTAAACTCTGTCTTTGCATCTGTTACTGCCTTCGAGGAATTTATTAGTATAAACTAACTGCAACTAAAGAGAAAGTAAACTGACGAGCGGGTTTTAATAGAGGACGAAGGAACCTGTGCAACCATCTTTATCACCACGCCGGACCTGGGGCAGTCAAAGTGTGTTGACGCTCCACCTCCCCGTCGAGTAGACCTTTTTAATTCTCTCAAATTATTCTTTATAATATACAAAAAATCTTCTTAAAAAACAAACAATTGTACTTGGGTGAGAGAGTATTTTGAGAATTTTTTTTTTTAAATGCGATTATATCAGAAATTGTTTTTATAACTTAACGCTTTCTGTCAGTATAACCTCGATGGCAGCTGAAATTAAGGATAGCTATAGTAACGGGAAGCTAGTATTATTTATATTAATTTAAAAGACAATTAATTTCGTTTTCTAGATTTGAGTCGAGGAACACGGTAATTTGATGCAATTTTTTTTTTACATGTCTGTTGAGCATATGGTCTCATAATGTAGGTATCTCAACAGAATTTTTCTATGAGCACTGCTTGATACTGACTTGCTCAATCTCTGTTTTTTTCGAAGACAGTAGAGATATAAGGATAGGGCTTGGACAGGACTAGTGGTTAACTAATCGCTCTCGCTACACCCCGTGAGGATCGGATGGGTGGGAGGGAGTTTTTAGACATCACAAACAGTCGGACTACGAAGAGAAATTCATAAATCGACCGAAAGATCAATTTATGAAACCGTCCGCACCGGGAATTGAACCCGAGACATCCGTAACCGTAGCCAACGACGCTGCCAACTGCGAATTACGAATGGAAAAATGCTTACGAAAAACACGATTTTATTATTTGTGACATTTATTTTATTTACATACTAATTTCCCGCTGAATCTTTCGAGTCGAGGAACACAGTAATTTGATGCAATTGGTGAAAAAAAAACGTATAATAAATTTACGGTGTTCGTATTGTATTTATCGGTTCCGCGGTGCAGTGGTCAACGTCGTAGGCTTCGGTTACGGATCTCACCGGTTTGAATTTCAGTACGGACAGTTTCATCAATTGATTTTTCAATACATTTATGGATTTTTGATCGATGTCTCTGAACTCTCAGTTTTAACAAACCAACATCTGTCGAGATATTCATATGCTTCACACTTGGGGGAGACATGATTGAAATAGATTTAAACAACCCTTTACATATATATATATATATATATATATATATAAATATATTTTTTAATTAACTGAGCTAATATATCTATGACGTGTGGACTTATGAGTATAACTACATTTTTTCTTGTTAATTTTACGATAAGTACGAAAAACATTCCAAATAATACAAAAACGCTTCAGTGGAACTAACAGTTTATGTCACAGATGCTCTTCAAAAATATACTAAGTATATGCGTTGATTAGACCAGGGTTCTCCTTCCAAACCACGGCACGCGGTTATAAGAAGTCGCATCGGCTATCTCCGCCGCAATTAAATGTCCTTAACACTAAACTTTCCCGTTTGTACAAACCGATATTACGAACGGAACGTAGTCCATCCCCGTTTTCTGCGCCACAAATATCTCACTCACCGGCTAGTCCCAAATCAAAAATTTGCTATCTCCGCCGCAATCAAATGTCCTCGACACTCGCCCCTAAGTGCAAACTACATCAAACGTATTTCAAAACTACATCATGTTGGTATGATGAGCTAGCTAGGTCTTAGCACTTGGGACTAGGAGAATTCAGTGTGGTCCTTGTGCTAAAAAGTTTGGAGATCCCTGTATTAGACTAACTTGTACCACAAATAAATATAATGTAATTATTATTCTCCGGTCTCAATAGTATAAGTTTGCTGATTAAATTAAATATTTGCATATTCACAGAAGTACAGGTCCATTAATTCTTGTTTTAATGACGTTTTGTTGTATACCTAAAAATTGCCGAAAAGAACAGTAATTATTGGTGAAAAAATTCCTCCGGAATTTGACATTGTTTTTTCTCTCATGAAAAGTCGTTATCTCAGAAGCTATCGGAACGGGACACCGCGTGTCGGGTGTCCCCAGGGGTACCAGCTCGCTCCGCCGCAAACAAAACAATAAAAAACAGAAACTGGACCTCGCATCTGCTTATTTATGTGTGGCCGTCGATAATTCCAACCAGTTCATTACGAACGGCCACCGAAATAATTGCATACATTAAAAAAGTCTTCAACAAAAGTCGACGAAATCGATTCGACGCGCCGCACAAAACGTTCACCACCGCATCGAAGTCGACGATTGTTTCTTGATATTCCCCGCGACGAATTGCTAGCGAGATTCTATAGAAGAAGAAGAAAAATAAAAAAAACAATTCAGTCCACTTGGTCAAGCGACCCTGAACGTATGCAAAACTAAGTAATTGTCTATTGACAACAACTCGCACTGAATTAAAATTAAAAGTCTATTTTGTTTTTTAATTATTATTGCTAACCGTGCAAAAGTTGTTTCGCTTTGACGATTATGCTAATTGGAGTGTAATCTAGTTTGTGAAACGATGTATCTGCGCGAGTGGCGTAACTATCATACGCTGGACAAGTTCATCGATCTGATGTACAACAGCAAACGTAGCAAAACTCTCAACACCATACGAATAAGGACGCCGACTATTCGAATTTCAAATATTAAAACATTCGAATAAATAGTATTTCGTGGTATATGTAAGGTCACGCATGTTTTTTTTACTTTCTCTGTGAGAATTTGACAGTTTTTTTTTAATTATTTTGAAATAATCACGAGTAATTATATTAATGCCGGGTCCATGGTGCAGCGGTCAACGTCGTTCATTTCGGCTGCGGATCTCACGTGTTGGAATCACAGCGCGGACAGTTTCATAAATTGTTTTTTTCAATCGATTTGTGTTCGAAGGCATGAATGTGATATCTAAATTTCTTTTCTACACATCCGACCCTTAAAAAAGAGGTGTCGTGAGAGCGATTAGCTAACCAGTAGTCCTGCCCTGTCCTTATATACCAACTATTATTATTATTCAAATCAAACTTTTAATATTACTTTCATACTTGATAATGTCGATAATTTGGAATCCCTAGAAGTGATGCGGGGCTGGTAAAAATCCGAGATTAAACTAACATGGGAAATTGGGATAAAACGAGAAAAACATTATAATAAATGATAACTGTATGTCATTCTTAGCATTCGGTAATACTTATTTTAAAAGCGTGGCTTTTTTAACGCATGCCAACATTGTATCCCCAAATTTTAATTTACGTTGAGTTATTAGTTCGTTGATATAGATGGAAGTTAGGAACTTTATTCAATATCGGATCACCTGAAACATCTGTGTTTACTTGAAGTCAACACAGAATATTTACGGAAGCGTTCCTGTTTTTATCTATGAAGTTAATCTCGGTGATTTTAATTCTGGTTAACACTAGTTGTAGGAAATTGAGCAACGTTGGAACGTCACGTAGACTCTATGTTGCGGGACTTTTTGTCTCCCTCGTGAAAGCGGGGCTTTATAATACGCGACAACACATGTTTGGCAGCATATTGCCGTAAAACGTTGCTCGTTTCCAGCCGTCTTAAGAAATTGAAACTTCACAATACTAAAAACGATATTGTATTTCTTTTGTGTTACATTTCTATGATATATCAAACACCGCTCGATACTTGGCCATTATTTCAATAGCCACTAATAATAAAAGACTTCATACAGCAACAAAAAAACAGCGCAAACTAAAAAACATATTCTATGGAGACCGTGCGTCAAAATGGTGAATAAATACTACTTAATTTTTTTGAATTTACATACGTTTTGTCAATAACGATTAGGGACTCAAACTCGAATATTCGGCGCTTTTTTAACTATTCGATATTCGAATATTTAGGTCACTATTCGCAACAATGAAATATTTTACAAAATCGACGAAAGATTACATCACAATTTTTCATCAGATTTCAAGAAAAATAATGAATACCACATTTAGTGGTTTTTTTTATCTTCACCGAACTCGGGCGCTTTCCGTATCTTATCATAATACTTGAGTTTGACGAATGACTTGGAGCTAAAAGAAAACCCTTTAAATATGACGTAATTTCAGTAATTGAAGATATACTGTAGGAGTAATCCGACGCAGCTGCAATTTTTCAATATTATTATTATTAAATTAAACGGTATTGGAATGGGTTCTTGTATTGCATCTATATTTGATTTGACAGAAGTGGGAAAAGATTGGAGCATATGGCCTCCTAATGTAGGTATCTCAAAATATTTTTTTCTATGAGAACTGTCTGTTACTCAGATGCTCGGCATCGCTTTATCGAAGAGGGTAGGGATAGAAGGATAGGGCTAGGACAGGACAAGGGGTTAGCTAATCGCTCTCGATACACCCCGTGAGGATGGGATGGGTGGGTGAGGAGGGAGTTTTAGACAACACAGACTACGGACAGAAATCCATAAATCGATTGAAACATTAATTTATGAAAACTGTCCGCACAGGGAATTGTACCTGAGACATCCTAACCTAACCTAAACTAATCTAACGCAAGATTCAAATCGCGAAAATAACTTTTAATTATATTTTCATACATCAGAAACTATTCCAATAGTTTGAATCCCTATTTAGAAGATACTGACCGGGCAGCAGTAAATCTCAAAACAGAACCGATGGTCACCCTAAGCAGAATTATATTTATATTTGTATATATCGGCAAATCAATCTCATTCTTGCCAACAAAACAACAATAACAAAAAAAGCTTTATATAGACAAAAAGTGTTCCTAAACAAAAAGACTATCAGAGCGTAAAAGGCGGTGGGATTCGAGCCAGAGACCGTTGCGTGTACAGTATATTGCTTAAGATAGTGTGTTGCATAGTATTGGTTTCCAAACGTTGATAAATAATAAATCCCATGTAAGTTTTCCGGGATCTAAGCCGAGCTATGTTCTATTTTTTGAAACGAGGAACACGTTAATTTGATTCAATTTTTTTTCCATATCCGCTCCCAACGTGGAGCATATATTCTCCTAGTGGAGGCATTTAAACAGAAGTTTTTTCTACTGCTTGCTGCTCAGTTGATCCACTTTTCTTTTTCGAAGACAATAGGAATAGAATAATAGGACTACGAAAAGACTAGTGGTTGGCTAATCGCTCTCGCTGCGCCCCGTTTTACATCACAGAAATCCATAAATCGTTTCAACAATCAATTTATGAAACTGGCATCTGACTTATTTAGGAAAAAAACCCGGTTTTTACCAGGGAATAATCTCGCACGGGAAAATGGGTAAAAGAAAACAATTATAATATTAATTTGGATTATTGAGATTTTGTACACTTCCATGTATTTTGTCACTAACGACCCGGGTTTCGCCTTTCGGCATCTTCAGGAATTCGAGCACACGAATGGACTCGAACTGACCCGGGTCGTTAGTGACAAAATACATGGAAGTGTACAAAATCTCAATAATCCAAATTTGATATTGAAATTCTATCAAGCACCCTCAGTCGATGTCTTAAATTATATAATATTAATGATAGCTGCATGTCATTTTTAGCATTCGGCGACACTTTTTAAAAGCGTGGCATTTTTTACGTATGCCAATATTGTGTACACAAATTTGAGGTTACGGTGCGTTATTAGTTCAATGATATAGATCAGAAGTCGGCAATCTTTTAGACCAAAAGAGCCAAATGTGAGTAGCAAAACTTAGAATTCTTTGGTGGGCCAAAAACATTATTTTTATAATGACTTCTTTGAATTTATTAAGTGAAAAATTTACTAAATAAAACGGCTTACAATTAAATGCACTTTTGTTTAGATCATATTCACTTTCATAAAAAATAGTTTTTACATATAACGTTATTCAATAATTGAAATATCTTATTTGACAGTTAATTCTCCTACACTTGCCCTATATGCCCTGGCAGTGTTGATTGCACATTTCATTGGTGTAACTTGCTTTTAAATTGCACCACGGTTGGGGCACCAGTGCCCGAAGTGAACACAGTGCGATTTCGTTCACTCTCCGTACCGCTGTGAATTGATTTGTTGAATGAATGAAAAGCGACAGTAGGCGGCCATTGAATGAATCGACCCAATGCAAAGAAATTGGTTTTATTTCCCACAGTATGCGGATTCGACACCCTTCAGCCATTCGATTCTTGCGAATCGGTCCGACATTTAAATAATTGATTTCACTTCAAATATTTACTAATTTTAAACTTTCCACATTTACAATTCACTTTTTATACGGTAAACAATTTAGGTAAAATCGTGTTGAATAATAAAGATCGAATAGAATCATTGTCACAGTGTGGAATATACCGCCTCTCTTGTGAAACTGTCAAGCTTCTTATGTAGGACAGGCAGGTAGAAATTTCAATATTAGAATACAAAAAACATATAGACTGTGTTTTGTCCAATTGATGTAATAGTCAAAAAATACGAAAATAATTAGATCTCATTTTAAAGACGATTAGAGAAAAAAAATTGACCACTTTTTGGAAGGGAGACATTATTTTACATTGGTATAAGGTTAAAAAATTATGATGTAAGCTACTATTATATCGACACTCCCTACGTATAATCCCGTATCTGCAAACATGACAATTTACATGGTGCATTTCATAGCGCAGCTCACCATATAATGTTTTCGATAGAAATAGTTTTTACTCTTTCCTGAACAATTTCAATTTTTAGGGTTACATCAATTGGCCAAAACAATTTCGATATTATCGACACATTAAGTTACTTAAATATACCAAGTTTTTGCCACTAATAACTGTGAAACAAATTGACTTAACTCATATTGATTTCTTGGAATTACATAAAAAATGACTAATCCCGGAATTGATAACACAGTGAATCCCGAAATACTATGATCATAAAAAAGTTCCTGGATTGAATTCCCTAGTTCCATTTGACAAAATTATTACGGTGACTTTTTTATACTAATATTATGTTTGTGTTTTACGTAAATTATCCGTTTTTTTCCCTGATTCCCATATATAATAATTTGGCATCTTCCTATTGGTAATTCAATTTCCTACAGAAACGGATTGTTAATAGAAGGATTTAGTACATTTTCAGTAGAAAGTAAGGAATCAGGGAATAGTAGCGAGTTGTAAAGCACATTCACTTGTATTGGGAATAACGTACCTACAGTATTTTCCGTTGCATTGCTGATGAAAACATGATCGCTTTTAAGGTGTTAACTGTCAATTTGTAGAAAGTTTAATAATTATTTTAAAAAAACTAATAAGGATTCACTCATCACGAGCATTTTCAACAGATGCTAGCGGATCCTACCATCAGAGGTCTTAATCCAGAACATAAAAAAAAAACAGTTTAATTATTGTTAACATTTAGATCGAATTAAAATTGACAAAATCGGTATTAATCCGTCAGAAAACAGCGAAAATATCACGTAAAACCGACGAGAAAACTGTGAATTTACATTGCTTGAAGAAAACGCAACGTAAATCTGTTTTATAAATGATATATTTCAAAAAACATGATTTTTATTTTGACGTTTGTAGTGGATTTTAAGGGTAGGTTAAATTGATAGAAAAATAACAAAATATTCAGTAAATTGCACGGAATCTGACAAAGGAATAACGTGTTTGTGTTTAAATGAGATTTACACTGAAAAAAATGCTGTTAGTTTTAAGAAAAATACGGTTTTTAATTCAATATATTTTCTTTGGTTTAACAGTGACATAAAATGGGGATTTATATACGAAAATACAATGCAAAACTCACTTCGTCTGCTTTAGGATGAGCATGTCTACATTGCCTGTCGTACGCTTGGTGTGAATGCTCCCCAGAACCTTTCAAATCGTATTTTTTATCAACATCAAAACCACTGTCACATCGCACAGTCAAATTATTAAAACACAGAAATATCACAAACAAATGCCACAGTTTCACACACACTCCTGTCTTGGGGGCACAGAACGTATCGGCGGACATTTTAGTCACAACATTCGATTGTTTTGGCATATTCATATGCGTTTAAATCGACCGGTAGTGTTGGATTTCATTGGAATATCGTAAGAGAAACGGCCATCTGCGAAACTGACATAAGAGCTACTAAAAAAATGCCATCATAGAAAACGACTGGCTCATAGAGCATAGAGTGGATTTAACACTGGTATAACTGGCTACATTATTGTCACTTGAACATAAATAATTTTAAAAAGATAATTTTATTTGTTAATGATTTAATCTCATTGACGTTATTCCGTAATAATGAAATTAAAATGGACTCAACGGTAACTTTTGTGGAAATTCAAAAAAACATATTCTGGCCTAACATAAAAGTAAAATTGATAACTTTATTATTCCATTTATTTTATCACAAACGTGACGCGTTTCGCCTCTTCAAGAAGCATCTACAGACTTACCATATCTCAAGATTATTTATTATACGTCGTTTTTTTTGTGCAATGTATTTGTCGGCGTCAGTGGCGCAGTTGGTAGCGTCGCTGGCTACGGTTACGGATGTCTCGGGTTCAATTCCCAGTGCGGATGGTTTTCATAGATTGATCTTTCAATCGATTTATGGATTTCTGTTCGTAGTCTGAGTGCTCCCTCCCACCCATCCCAACCTCACGGGGCGTAGCAAGAGCGATTAGCTAACCACTTGTCCTCTCATAGCCCTTTCCTTCTATCCCTACTCTCTTCTAAAAAAGAGAGGTTGAGCAACTGAGTAACAAGCAGTTCTCGTAGAAAAAGTCTGTTAAGATAGCTCCATTACGAGACCATATGCTCCACATTGGGAGCGGACATGGAAAAAAATTATTTTAAAGGTAAACAATAATTCTAATTCATACGTTAAAAATAAAGGGTAGGGTGGGTTTTTTAACATTTTGCTGGACGTGGGGAGAGAGGTAAGACATAAACACTTATAGACTTATTATCATAACATTACTGATTACAAATCAATTACTTGTTTTTGATGATGAAAGTTCCTAGGGAAATAAATTTAATAATGGTGAGCCGCCTGTCTTATTTAAAATGTTATTTACTAATACTCCATACTGTTAATGGTTTTTATTTATATTATCAACTATTGATTCGATTCTCAACTTAAAAATAAGGAGTGGGGTTGGTTTATTTTCTTCTACTGGACGTGGGAAGGGGGTGAGACGCAAATGATAATAATACTAATTAAAACAAGCGTTAGGAGGTTAGGTTAGGTTAGGTTAGGATCATCAGATTATTTTTTTTTCAATATAGTTAATATAAAATTTAAAATGATTTCTTTGTTATTCCACTGGTTGTGTAACTAGGTGTTATACAGTTCCATGAAATAAATATGTCGAAAGTTTATTTTTGCTGTATCTCGGTTTATCGTAAATATTTGAGAACTAAAAACATATGAAACAAATAGAATAGGTTTATTCGCATTCACGTAATGTTGCAGATATCTTCATTTGATAGAAAAGCTAAAATTTAATCCCTGAAATTTATAAATGAGGTGAGATAACAACTCATAATCTCCAGAATATGTGCGAAAAGTGAGTTATGGACGCAGCATTGTTCTTCATGTTCACAGTTCCTACCATCAAAATTATAAATTATTCTCCAAAGTTTCAAACTCCCGTTAAAAATGAATGTGAAGAGTTCATTTTGAAAACTTTTATTCTCCATTGCTTTTTAATTGCCTAAACTAATAATCTCCATTCTAGCCAATGAGAGTGCAGTATTAAGCTGCCATAGCCACCAGTGTTACCTAACACGGTGTAGGCGACTATTCCACAGTTTTATTTAAGTTTTACTTAGTTCAACATGAAAACGGTTTTTCTTGGTTTGCCAAAAAAAGCATTGACGGAGATTTTGAGTTATGATACTAAAGTCCCCAAATATTTATTTAATAAATTATTATGTTTTTAATGCGAATTGAAAACTTAAAGTGACTAAAAATCTATATAACATTAAAATTGCAATACAACAATTTCAATAACACATTAATGTTTTATTTTTGTCATAATATTCTGTTCTTTCACAGTTATGGTTCTTCACATTCTGTTTTGCCCAGTTACAAACATCTGTTTTCGAAACGCAGTATACTGTTGCCTTGCGCCATGACTTTCAATCGTAAATCAGCACTGTCAGAAGGCATGCGTTGAATAGGTGTCACTTGATTCTGACCGAGTACAACCGTGAGTCCCAGACTTTCCGCATTGAGTTGAAGGTATCTCTTCGATCCATCGTCGCATAAAAGAATTTGTCGGGAAATAAAATGACAATGTCATCTGCAAATGACCAAAACCTTGTATACTAATTTACCCAAGATACCCACATTTCAAGCATTTGATATTATTTATTAAATAACTCAATAATTGTGTCAATTTCGATTCGAAATTATGCTTCTAATTGTTAGTACAAAAAATGTATGGGGTATAAATAAACCCAACAATATTTCTCCGTTAGCAAATTCGTAACGAACAACTTTACTGTTAAAAGTCATGCATAATTCTGTCACCTTGCTATATAGCGAATACACAATGTCGGACCTTTCTTTCTCGCACATAAAACCGTAAATACTGCCGTCTCTTTTGTACGTCAGCTGTTTTTTTTTTCATACAAGATCGTGAGTGTCTGTCTCGCTCTACATGGCATGACTTATCACTGGTAATTGAGAATAACTCGTATATAGCATGTCAAAATTTTGCAATACATGTTTAACTGTTTACTTTTACTATAAAAACAAATGAAAAACCTTAAAATTCACTTCTATTTGCAAAATTTAAGTTATATTAAATCAATCATATAGACAGTATATTTTATTATTCTGCAAAATGAACAGTAAATTAGCGTATACATTTTATCTTTCAAATAACTTCTTGAGTAGATACAAGATATTGCATCCACTGTAACATTAGGTTACCTAATTATTTTACTACTAAAACATCGTAACCAATATTAAATACGTTACATTGTAATAATTATTATAAAGAATTTCTTTTAAAATCGTTTAGTAACTAAAAATTAATTCAAAGGCTAGATCAATTATTTGAATAATTTTAACCGTCAATATTATTGTTTTAAACTATTTTAAAGCACTATTTTTCAAAAATAACCATAGATATTGTTGTTAAGCACAGGAATGCCTGGTATTACACGGTCTTTTTTGCACTGTTTTAATATTCGCTAATGGTATATCTGAAAACATCAAAACTCAAATTTACACGTATGACCAGGTCTTTGCAAACTTTTTTGGTACAAAGGCCACATCCAAACTTCAAAATGAACGGTGGGCCACAAGTGAAAAATATGTTTAGATACACCCACATTACAACTTTAATGTAATGTTTTCATATATATAAAAAAGTGATTCTTTAATAAAAAAACAATTAATTTACCGCACAGTTGGCCGCACACAAATTCACGCCAAGCCACAGTTGGCCCAAGCCAAAAAGTGAATTTTTTACCATACCCGCTCTCAGTGTGGAGCATTTGGCCTCGTATTGGAGGTATCTCAAAATAAGTTTTTCTACGAGAACTGCTTGTTACTTAGTTACTCAACCTTTATTTTTCGACGAGAGTAGCGATAAAAGAATAGGGCTCATGCCAAACATTCATGCCTACGAACATAAATACATAAATCGATTAAAACCTACTGCACCGCGGGGCCGACGTGCATTAAATTTTGAATCATTCTAATTATCTCATCCTAAAAAAGAGGCGCAGGGAAAGCGATTAGCTAATTATAATTACAGTCTTCGAAAAAATAAAGGTTGAATAACTGGATTAAAACCAGTTTTCGTAAAAGTCCTTTTTTGAGATTCTGTATAAGGAGTTTAAATCAGGAGTGACGAACCTTTTCCTGTTGGAATGACGCACTTTTTTATTAAAATCAAATAAAGCCGTATTTAAAAAACAATTATAAAAATGAAGGAAAACTATGAAATTTATTTAATTGGGTATTTGTTTATTTCATAGTCAAAAGGCCGCATTTGAGACCGTATAAGGCCGAATGTGACAAAATTAGGGCCGCAGGTTCGTTACCCCTGGTCTAGATGCTTCACTTTGAGTTACGCTCACAAAGAATTGTTACGATTTTATAGCGGGCAATACGAAATAGGTTCATAGACAATATAAAATTAGCTGCACTGTTCCTTTTTCAAATGTTTATTGCATTTAAATATCTGACTTTTCATTTCCAATTAGAACATGGATGCTAATAATATGACACAATTATTATGTTTTTACTTAAATGGACAAAAATAGTAAAAGGATATTGATAAAAAACACATTGCAATATATTGTATATTATTTGCTTCCAATATGATGTCATAGAAACGAATAATCGCACCAAAATTCTGGTCTTAATGTCTAAATGGTATATTTATGCCTTCCGGATAATGTTAAGATAATATCGAGGGTATACTGCAGAACGAATTAAGTCAATATTTGATAGTTTTCTGTTTTAAATGTCAAAGTGAAGACAATTTAACGCTGTACGTAGGGTCGTTTCGCCCGTGCTCAGCCGACAGGTGTACTTTCAAAAGGGATTTTGAGTCAATGAATGATAAATACATATTTTGTCGCGGTTATTCCATTAAACAGGGTTTAAGCAATGTAACCAACTTAAAATAAAACAGTTAATATTGCACCAAGCATAAAATAATAGAAGTTTACAAAAAAATGCCAATTGTTCCAGTGGTAGGCCCCCAAAATCTAATGGTCGACCTTTCGTTTCCCAGTGTTTGGCCATCACTATAAAACTTCATGAATATCGCGAAATAATCTACTGATAGCAGACAGAACAATAAAAAACATAATGATGGAAAGCATGACAATATAAAGTATATTTTGTCAGCGATCCCAATACAACATGAATTTGTCGAAACTTGCGAAGTAAAAATGTGCTCTTTTTAATTGCGTATTGCATTATATAGGTCAGTATAGTGCAGATATACATTGGCAAGTGGCAAGACCATAATATAATGGCTTTAAAATATAAACAGTATTGTAATATTGTTATTTTTTATTCTGGCAGAATGCCGATTTAATTATAAATCATCGATACCAAATCGTATAATTCGTTTGTCAAAAAGATTATTCTTTATAAAGTATAAAAAATAAACAATTGTACTTGCGAGAGAGAGTACTTTGAAAAATAAATAATGCTTTAAATGCGATTATCTCAGAACTTGTTTTTGTGATTTAATGCGTTCTGTCAGTACTCCATTGATGTGTCATAACTTTTTTGTTTAACTTATATCCTGTCCAGATAATTTGGCAACATGTTATCTTTGCAGTTTGTATTAATTACATGAAATGTTGTAATTTTTAATATTCGTAGGTGATGTTGGTGTCTGTCTAAAAAAGAAATAGACCCGATTCTCTTTTTGCACGGATTTTTATACACTGTTTTTTTCACTGTGTAAGAAAACAGACTATTTTTTTTTGAATTTAGACGTTTACAAAAAACGAAAAGTATTATTTTAAATATAGTAAATAACACACATATTTAAAATCAGTTAGATCATTTAAGATATCGACTGAGGGTGATTGACGGTGTTTTAATATATGTATTTCGTTACTAACGACCCGGGTTTCGGCCTTACAGCGCGAGCCGTTTTTGCACGAATTTATTTTTAGTCGATTGATCTGTTAAAACGCTCACTCTGGCTAAAAATAGATTAATTTCAATTATAAAAAAATGGATAATTATTTGAAATATATATTGGTTATCTCAAATACATCAACAAGTAAACTAAACTCTCGCTAAAATAATTCGAATAAAATGAAGAAGCTGAAAATATTTTATCTATGAATTTGCAAGCAAAATGGCTGTTGCCTGTCTTCACATACACCGCTAACACGCACACAAGCAAGCGCGTAGCCACATAAGTATGCGTAATACATAGAGCTGACGATTAATGCAGCGAATCGGCAGATCAAAGCTAAAATTCGAAAGACTGAATATCGAAAACTCTTTTCAAAAATATATTTCCTCGTGTTCTACTTAACATTTTCATGATCTGTTGCCTAATTACTCTACCTAAATGTTTGAACTATTTTAAAGTATACATCCACAAGTATTTCCTTTCTAGTTTGGCCGGAAATACGAGATAAAGTCTTGGACATGTAAACGTGTCCAGCGCGTTCATCGGGTTAATAATTATTCGCTCATTGCTTCGAGCGGATCTGTAAATTTACCTACATCAATTACTCTATCCAATACGTCATTATTTGACATGTTACAGAAACTTCACAGTTGCAAGATTTTCTAAAATATCTCTCTTTATCTTAATTTCTAATCAGTCTTTTTACTGTCATTTGTGTCATTCGCGCTATTGCGTGTTATTTAAAAAAATGTTAATTTAAAGATACTAATTGCGTTGGCGTGTAGTTGAGTTCCAAGAGAGAGTAAAGTTTCACGAGTACTAGACAAGATGGACCATTTTTAATTAGATATATTATTGTATTAGAAACGTAAGGGATATTTCGTGATAATCGTGAATGTATCGACGATGTTTTGATCAACTCATGTAAACCTGAAAATTGAAATTGTTCAGGAGAGAGTAAAAACTGTTTTTATCGAAAATATAATATGGCGAGTTGCGTTATGAATCTTTGAAATGCACTCCTGTAAATTGTCCTGTTTGCAGATGCGGGATTATACGTAGGGAGTGCCGGTATAATAGTGGCTTACATCAAGCGGCCAGGTCAGAATTTTTTGCCAATTTTGAATGAGCAGCTGAACCTTCCTAATTATCCGCTATTATATCCTATACGTTGAAACACCTAACAGATGTCACTAAATGTCGAATGATTGTATATATTTACCCATTCGTCGAATTACATCCCGTCAAAACCCACAATACTATTATAATTGTAAAATCACTGGTATTTCTAAAAGAAGTTGGAAAGCGGCAATTCGCCACTCTGCTAATATGGTGTTTACAAAATAAGGATTAGGGAGATTCCCGAAATTTTAACTCAGGTATCAGTGTGGCTCTCAGACGTATAATATCTTACCTCGTAAATAATATTTGTCGCATTTGTATCTTCTATATAAACGTTAGACACTGTTTACTGTCTCTCAGTTCGAGTCCATTCGTGTGCTCGAATGCCTGAAGATGCCGAAAGGTGAAACCCGGGTCGTTAGTGACAAAATACATGGAAGTGTACAAAATCTCAATAATCCAAATTTGATATTGAAGTTCCATCAAGCACCCTCAGTCGATGTCTTAAATTACATCATTTAGCTGAAACCTACTCTGTCGTCCTTAAAATGAGATCCAATCATGAATTCGTTTTCGTATGTTTTGAGGGTTACATCAATTGGCAAAAACACCGTCGATATTATATATTAAAATCATGAAATTTAAGTTTTTCTATTTACACACCTTAAACATCACATATTAAATTAATCACTTTATGAGATTCGTTAAGCATTTACAATTTTCATTTCATTATTTTTTATAGTAATATTAATAACAGTTTTTTCCCACTAATAACTATAAACGAAATTGACTTTATTCATATTGATTTCTTGAAATTACGTACAAAATACATGGAATATGGCTGAGCTTGTTTTTACAGACGATAGATAGAGCGTCCTAGAATCTATCAACTGCATTCAGAACTCAAAACAGCTAATTTTCGACTTATCGCTTTTTGCCACAATGCCGACGGTATTATAATATGTAATTTCATGTATGTTTTTTGCTATTTTCTAAGTGAAGTTTTGACCGTTTTAAACATCTACAGACTAACTATATCGAAAGGCTATCTATTTAGTACTGTCTTTCTCCCTTCCAAGGTAAAGAAGAAGGAAATAAACCCATTCATCATTTATTTTTAAGTTGAGAATTAGAATCATTATTTACCTTAGAAATAAACATATTTCTAAATATCCTTATATTGGCTATACCTGAAAAGTACCTAATTGTTAAACACCTGTTTATAAAATGTATAAAACTCAGGTAAAAAATAAATAATATTTGATTTACGGTGATCTTTTGAATATTGGTTTTTCCATTATCTCAATATGGGTTATTTGGTGATTGTCAATCATTATCCACAGGATGTACTCGAAGGGTTCTGGCATGACTTAGGAGGAAACAAAGCAATTGGCTCACGTAGGCAGCCAACATGACTAAAGAAGAAAATAAGACGTGAAATCTCGTAAAAAAATAGATCTTTTGTTAATTCTCTTATTATAATATAATTATACAGCATTATAATTATTGTCGACCATAGACAATGATAGACAGATACGGCAAGGAAAAGCAGAACGTCTTTTGCCACTAACCTAACGCCAACTCATCATAGTATTAAAAAAATAACCATCTATTAGATTGGTACTTGGTACATCAATAGAATAGAACAATTGCAAACGCAGTCAGGTGATTAATTGACGCTTTGCTTCTCTTAATAATATTTAATGTATAGAGAGATTGTTACTTGTCTTTGTTATATAAGAAATTAATAAAGTATTTTTACCTACCTACCTATTCAAGGTACATTAAACGTGACTTTATAATAAGATGGCAGCGACGGTTCGTGGCTGAATATACTGTAAAAGATTATAATTACACATTGCTTATTTTTTTAATACAGTGAGACTTCAATGTAAATGCAGGTTCCGTAGTTGCGGTGCTCAAGGTCCTCGAATCCAAGAACGGTCAGTTTATTTATAACTAACGAGTACCCGGCATGCGCTGCAATGCCACACTTAATAAACAAAGTGTTTGTGATTTAATTATGTTTATTGAAATGATTTTGGATACAAAATATTTTTTTGTTTACAGTCTCGTGCGTACACGAAAAAAACAGAAGGTTTTCCGAGATGTCGCTGTTTATACGTATTCGATTCTTTTTTTAGAAACCTTCACGGCTGTGCAAACAACTCACTGAAGTTTCATTGAAATCGGATGAATGGTATAGGAATGCATAAGGGACAAACAAACAAACAAACCAACATTCATTTAGATAATTTTCTCTAGCTTGTTGAGACTGAACACAATTTATTGTGAAGATCAGCACCGTTTTGGCTCATCGCGAGTGCTATTTATAATACGACTTTACGGCTTCGGTTGCGGTATCAGTTTCACGACTATTTCATGAATTGATTTTTCAATCGCACCTCTCCGATTCTTAAAACAGAGTGAGAGCGATTAGTTAACCACTAATTCTGACCTAGCCCTATTCTTCTATACCTACTCTCTCTGAAAAAGAGCGGTTGAGCAAGAAAAAAACTCGTAGAAAAACTTCTGTTGGGATACCTCCGTTAGAATGCCATATGCTCGACATTGGGAGCGGACAATGTAAAATAAGTTACAAACAAAATCTCGTGAAACTAAATTATTGTCTATGTTTGATTATTATTAATATTAAATTTGTATTCATATATTGATATAACACATTCGATCTCTCGCCGCCATTGATGACGGCGGCTGTCATAAAAACGTACACCGTTTTGCGTAGCGTTCTTCTGCATCAGGGGTGCCAAACTCTTGCGAACTGGGTTTCATTTAAAAAACTAAGTAATAAATAATTTATACCGTCGCTGTTCTAGAAGAAAACACTAAATTGAAAAAGTGACTTATTGAGTTAGTTAGGTATACCAAAATGTTCCTTATTTTGAACTTTATGGTCACTTATTTTTATAAATTATACTTTTAATTAAATGTAGCATTCTAAGGATTTGCCTACCTTTGACACGAAGTTTAACTGTTGATTAGTATAAACTATGACTAGACCACGTGACCCTGTGGGTGAGTGTTGTTGGCCGATTGGTAGATTTGATTAGTTATATAAAAAAAAGGCTAACAATTAAATGCACTTTTGCTTAGATTATATTCATTTTCATAAAAAATACATTCCACAAAAACAAATTCATTCAATAAAAATAAAGTGATCCCACATAATAAAATATATTTTAACACTGAAGAACTATATTACAATTGCGAAAAAGTTTTCACTCAATATAAATACTCACACTTTGAAATCGATAGTAGCACGAAGCTGTAATGAAATGTCACTTATTATTCTACCCTATATTAAGCCGCCTATATTGTCTTTGCTCTACACATTAGAATAGATTACACAAACCAAACCAGACCAACTCTAACATAACCTACTACAACTTAACTCACTCTGTTAAAAGAATCCGTGACTAAGTGTAAACTATTAAAATTAAAGCTTGAGTGCACTAAGTTAATACTATCTAATCCAAAGTGCAAACTATGGAAATAAAAGTTCAAGTGTACCGAGTGGCCTATTTGACACAAAGTGCAATCTATATATATAAAAATGAATGTCTGTTTGTTGGTTTGTTGGTTTGTCCGGATCTTATAGGCTCCTAAACTACTCAACCGATCGCGATGAAACTTTCAGGAAGGACTTATTGTGATCATGCCGGGAAATCTATATATATAAAAGTGAATGTTTGTTTGTCCTTTACGCGTTCTTTTACCATTCATACGATTCTGATGAAACTTCGGTGAGTTGTTGTGCACACACCCGTGAAGGGTTCTGAAGAAAAAAAATTGAAAATCTAAAATTGAAAAAAAGAATCAAATACGTACATACAGCGACATCTAGGAAAAACCTTCTGATTTATTCGTGTACGCATCAGACAAAAAACAAAAATATTGTGTTATAACAAGTGTGATATTGAAACTCGGGTTCGGGTCGGGCCAGACCTTAAGATGATGGGCTCGAACCGGGTAAGTCTATGAAATTTCGGCCTGTGCAGACCTCTAATCCAAAAGCAGTTCAATAAACAGAATTAAAACACAAACCCTTTCTTTCTTTGAGTGGCATTGCAACGCATGCCGGGTACTCACTAGTTAGTTATAAAACAAAAAAAAAATGTTTTTCGTTGAATAATGTTGGATGTTTGCGATGTCTAGAACTCCCTCCCACTCATCTGATCACAAAAAATGGGGCATAGCGAGAGCGATTAGCTAACCACTAGTTCTATCCTAATATTCCTACTCTCTTCGAAAAAGAGTGGTTGATGAACTGAGTAACAAGCAGTTCTCACAGAAAAAAAAAACTACTGTTGATGTACCTTCATTAGGAGGCCGTATGCTCCACACTGAAAGCGGATATGGTAAAAAAACTGTTTACATACATGAATAAACCGAGGTACGTTGTATTTAATTTGAAATATGAATTATTTTTTAACGTTTAAAGTGAATCCCAAAATTCCGGGATCCCGGTCAATTATTCAATACCGTAACTGAAAGCCCTATTAGTAACACAGCCAGTGAATTACTAATGTTACAAATTAATTTTCATATTGCAAAAGTTTTGTTTTGTCAGAACGGACGAACGATTCGTTTTGTGACTGAACGAATATTAAATTTCATGATCGACCGATTGGTTGAACACCCGTGCGTCATACCAAACATAAAAAGGCAATAAAAAGTAAATAAAAACAAGATATTCATAGAGATTCATTCAATTAATTTCTTTTTGTCCATTTTCTCTCCCATTTTTACATTCTCGTTATAAAACACGGCGAGAAAAGAGTAATTTTACTGCAGTTAATGTAACACGTCATTAAAAGAACGCCATGTTGTATATCACTAAACCAAACCGCCATTTTAATTCGTATTATTTAAATTGTATATGACTTTCCCGGTTATTATTACCATTGCATATAATATTAACAGTATCTTGTAATAGTAAATGGTTCATGACTTTTAGAAAACATTATAATATGTATTATTCAATAACGTTTGATTTATTTTATACTAGTGAGTACCCGGCATGCGTTGCAATGCCACCCAAAGAAAGAAATGGTTTGTGTTTTAATTCTGTTTATTAAAGTGCTTTTGGATACACAATATTTTTTGTTTTCCGTCTGGTGCGTACACGAATAAATCAGAAGGTTTTCCGAGATGTCACTGTTTGTGGGTATTTGATTGTTTTTTTCACAAACTCTCACCATAGTTTCATCGAAATCGGATGAATGGTAAAGGATATATTTTTGGATGGGTGGGCCTCCATTGACTCCTGGCAACCAATATTTTTAGAGCAAGTCCGCCACTGCATACGTAATCCGATATTGAATAATTTTCCTTACTTTCCATTTATATACATACCTATATCATCGAACTAATAACTCACCATAACCTAAAATTTGGGAATACAATCTGTGCATACGTCAAAAATGCCACGATTTTAAAATAAGTGTTACCGAATGCTAAAAATGATATCATTAATATTAAAATTGTTTTTTCCCGTTCTTTCCCAATTTTCCCATACGAGTTTATTCCCGGGTTTTTACCAGGATAAACACCCAGTTTTTTCCCTGTCTCGCATCACCAACTAGGATAGAACTAGTGGCTAGGTCAACTCTATCGCTATGTCCTGTTTTTAGTATCGGACGAATGGGAGGGAATACATTATATACATCACAAATATTCGTGTCTTCGAACAGAAATTCATAAATCAATTTATGAAACTGTCCGTACTGGAATTGGAACACGTGAGATTTGTCACTGAAGCCAAAGACGTTAACCACTAGTTGTTATATTAGACAATCCTATTCATCTTCGTTGTCAATAGGTATCAATCGAAAAAGATTATTCCTTACTTTAAGATTGTAAAACGTGTTTAATATTTGATAATATTTGTGAATAATAATGTGCAAATTCATGTAATATACAAGTTTAGTTGAATACATGAAAAACATGTTAATTTTATCTATTTTTATATAATATTTGTTAAGAATTAATTAACATTAATTTATTCTAGCTGGCACTTTCGATTCTGAGAATTTATAATTTGTAATAGGCAGTCATAAAGAATAATAAAAAGAAATCTTTGTCTCGTAATGTGTTGAATCATTTTTTTTTTTTGAGCACGTGCGTTCTTAATAATAATTATTGAATCATTGATGGTAAACGTCTACTTAAGGCTGAATAAACATCGTCACATTCAACATGGGACATCTATCTATCCATGATAAAAAAAAAGTTGAATGATTTTTATAATTTGACGGTATTTTTGGTCAATTGATGTAGGGAACCCTAAATTTCGTTCAGGAGAGTAAAAACTGTTTTTATCAAAAACATTATACGGTGCGTTGCGTTAAGAATCTTTGAAATGCACTCTTGTAAATTCTCTTGTTTGCAGATACGGGATTATACGTAGGGAGTGTCGATATAATAGTGGCTTATATAAAGTGGCTGGGTCAGAATTTCTAAACCTAAAACCAATGTAAAATAATGTTTCCCTTCCAAAAAGTGGTCAATATATTTTTGTAATTTACATCATTTGGCCGAAACCTACTATGTCATCTTTAAAATGAGATCCAATCATTCATTTTTTTGAGGTTTACATAAATTGGCCAAAACACAGTCGAATCATCTATACTTTAAAAGTTATACAACTCGGTCAGAACCAAGTGATACCTATTCAACGCATATATTTTGACAGTGCTGCTTTACTGTTACGAGTCATAGCACATCACTAAAGCACAGGTTAGCCGTATACTGTGCTTTGAAAACAGATGCATACGGCGATTGTAAGGGTACGGTGGATTAACTTTGTCAGGAACTCGGAAGTAAGAGATCGAACGCACCAGCCCCAAATTACGTACAAAATAAAATAAAAAAGTGACGATGGACCTGGCTTGGATACGTGCTGCGGATGCCCCAGGGAGCCTGAATCCTGTCTGCCTATTCTACCAACTGGATGGAAGGTCGCTGATGACCATCCATAGGATGTATTCTGCGAGACGCTGGGATGACCTGGGAGGAAGCAAAAAGTCTGGTGGGGGACAGAGAATCTTTGAGGCACCGTGGCTATATACTCCGAGTAAGCGGTTGAGCTGAGTAGCGATGTGACATTTGCATTTCTAGGTCAACTGTGCTATTTTCAACTTCCAACCTTAATTACCAGAAATATATTTTGTGGGTGTAACATGGCGGTGGAATTTTCCATATTCAACACAAGTTAGCACCAAAATAACGCCGCTATAAAGTTTGTATATGCTATACAACCATGGCAAAGCCGGGCAGTACACTTAACTATTCTATTTATAGAACACAAACGTTATATTTATAGATGTTTCGTATATAAGCTGCCGTATTCCAGTAGTAGAAAGTGAGTTTGGTATCTAATAGTAATGAATAAATCATGAGTTTGAAAATATCCTGGGCAAAGCCAGGTAATACATACTAAGTAGTAAGTTTGTAAAATCTAACTTACTAGAATATTGAAAACATCAGTTTTTATTTTATTAAGGATTTCCTTATTCCATTTTTTCCATGTCCGCTCCCTACGTGGAGCATATGGTCTCCTAATGGAGGTATCTCAACAGAATTTTTATATGCGAACTGCTTGTTACTCAGTTGCTCAACATCTCTTTTTTCGAAGAGATTAGGGATTGAAGGATAGAGCTAGGACAGGACTAGTGGTTAGCTAATCACTCTCGCTACGCCCTCGTGAGGATTGGATGGGTGGGAGGGAGTTTTAGACATCACTCAGACTACGAACAGAAATCGATTGAAAGATCAATTTAATATAACCACCCGCACCGGGAATTGAACCCGAGACATCCGTAAACGTACTCAACTGCGCTACGGACCCCGACATACCATTACGTTTAAAAGTTTTCACAATTACTGTACATAGGGTCGTTTCGCCAGTGCTCAGCCAGTTAAGCGACAGGTGTACTTTCAAAAGGGATTTTGAGTCAATGAATGATAAATACATTTTTTTCGCTGTTATTCCATTAAGCAGGGATTAAGCAATGTAACCAACTTAAAATAAAATAGTTAATATTGTACCAAGCATAAAATAATAGAAGTTAACAAAAAATGCCAATTTTACCAGTTGTCGGCCCCTAAAATCCAATGGTCGGCCTTTCGTTTCCCAGTGTTCGGCCATCACTTTCCAACTTCATGAATATCGTGAAATAATCTACTGATAGTAGGCAGAACAACAAAAAACATAATGATGCAAAGCATAACAATATAAAGTATATTTTGTTAGCGATCCCCATACAACATGAATTTGTCGAAACTTGCGAAGTAAAAATGTGCTTTTTTTAATTGCGTATTGCATCATATAGGTCAGTATAGTGAAAATATACATTGGCAAGTGGCAAGACTACCTATACGAATTAAAAAAAAATATTCACTATTATTTAAGTTTTTAGCTCATAAGGCCGACTACTGGCGACGGCTGACTTTAGGAACAAGCACCCTATAATATATTATAATCTTAACAGAAATATATATTTAAAAGGATTTTTACCATCTATTTTGGAAATCTCAGACAGCAATAAAGAAGCTGCCATAATTTAAATTAACATGTAAATTGTTACCAGGTGGAATAACCAGTTTTTTGAATACGTAATAACTCTAAGCAGATTCAAATGATAAAAGAATGGTTTTCATTTTGTTTTCTGACGCCATCTTGTTTACATTTGTATCTCAAAGTGACATTCAAACTTGTCATCGAGTTTGGAGCGGAATCGAGATTTTATCAAAGCCGGTTTCAAGGATTGTGAAAAAATATAGAAAAAATAATGTTATTTAGCACAACCCTTGAGAGTGCACGCTTCAAACACAATATAGATCTTCTCAAAACAATATTTGACTTCCTAAATGACACCTTTATAGTCAGGGATGTCATTTGGGGAGTGCATTTTCCGCCCTGTATTTTAAGAACAACTTTTACCTTCCCCGCAATAAAAAAAGATGAAATGACGTGCCCGTTTCTAGCCGTTTTGTATCGTCATCATCAACATAATTGATTTCCCTACCTGCGCTACAGAGAGAGTGTGTGTGATACTGCCGTCTGACGTATAAAATTAGGTACATTTTTTCGTAACCATGTCGCTTTCAATGAGATGCATATGGACTCTCAATGGAGTTTATTGCAGGAGAGGTTGTTCTACGACAACTTATTGTCACTTTTTTTTAAGCAGGACTAATGGTTAACTAATCGCTCTTGCTAGACGCCATTTTTAAGATTGAATGAGAGAGGGGAACATCTACAATCCATAAATCGATTGAAAAATCAAAAATCCATTGTCAGCCTATGTGGTCTAGAGGTAAAAGCTTTGCCCTAGTGATCTGTTGTCTTTGGGTTCAATTTCCGGCGAGGTCAATATCAATTTTTTCAATTAAAATTTGTAATGTCTTCATCTCGAGTTGATTTCGAGTGACTTAGTTTTCAAAATTCCATTTTTTTGCTGTTCGCTGTAATGCCAGACATTTTTATTTATCAGAAATTGCATCCGAGCCTGTGGACACTACATCTGAAAAAGAAAAACGCACAAGAACGCTGACCACTAAGCCAGGGTACCAAACACTCTCCCTTGATGACGTCTTAAGATTTGAAAGGCCTCCTCAGTCAACTATTATTGGGTTCCATTATCAGGCTTTAAATCTATGAAAACGTGTTCAAGGCCAGTGCTTTCCAAACTTTCACTCCACGGCCCCCTATCTCGAAAATTAAATTAATTATTATATCTGTATTCTACAATCGGCCGGAAAGACATGTTTTTAATGAAATCACGAATAAAGACTGTGTTCATATATTATATAACAAACTAGCGAGAACCCGGCATGCGTTGCAATGCCACTCAAAGAAAGAAAGTGTTTTAATTCTGTTTATTGAAATGCTTTTTTGGGGCGTATTTTGTCACTAACGACCCGTATTTCGCCTTTCGACATCTTCAGGCATTCGAGCACACGAGTGAACTCGAACTGAACTGACGTCGGGTGTTCGAATGCCTGAAGATGATGAAAGGCGAAACCCGGGTCGTTAGTAACAAAATACATGGAAATGTACAAAATCTCAACAATTCAAATTTGATATTGAAATTCCATCAAGCACCCTCAGTTGATGTCTTAAATTAGATACATATTAAATACTTGCAGCTCTTCTGGAATATTTTGCGGTCCACAGTTTGTGAAGCACTGTTCTAGGCGACATTTTTAAATGTCAAACCTATCAAAATTTTATGTTTTTTTAATTGATAAATTAATTTACTTCAAACAACAAAATGGCCTCGATGTCACTTAGATTGTTTATGGCCAAAAATATCGACGTCTACAAATGTGTGTTTTCTATGAATTAATATTCAGTGAAGTATAATAATATTTCCAAATGTCCCAATAAACTGAATTAACTCGATTGATCATATTTTTGTCCTATCTTAAGTTAACAATTAAAACTATTTAGAGCCTGCGAAACGGACTCAGCTTACTGGATTCTTAAAAATTCTGCTGTGGGTACAAACTAAACCTACATACATTATTCATTTCTCTCGTGCATTCTAGTGTATGTCAGGTGAGTTGTGAAGTGGTCAGTGCCGTAATTTCCCGCCATGTTTGTCGAGGAACACAGTAATTTGATGCAATTATTACGAAAAACATAATGCTTTCCGAAATTTAAGATTTTCGTATTTGTTGGGTCAGTGGTGAAGTGGTCAACGCTGTTGGCTTCGGTACATATCTCACAGGCTCGAATCCAGTATGAACAGTTTTATATATTGATTTCTGTTCAGGGGCGTGGATGTTTGTGATGTCTCAATGCCCCTCCCACCCATCAAATCCTAAAATCGGGGCGCAGCGAGAACGATTAGCTAACCACTAGTCCTGTCCTAGCCGTATCATTACTCTCTTCGGAAAAAGAGAGGTTGAGCAACTGAGCAGTTCTCGTAGAAAACTTGAGATACCTCCATTAGGAGTGCATATGCTCCACATTGGGAGTGGACATGGTAATTTCTTTATTTTTTCTAAATATGCCAATTTTTGGTGTGTAAGAAATAATAAATGGTCAGATATTTATATAAAACGGTCAGTTTTTTAATTAGACCTAGTCTTTAATAATTTGGCAATTATTAACTAACCATTTATGGAATTTATTATTGATCAAATTTTTTTTCTTTCCTTTTCTACAGATTCGGCGGTAACTTTGTGGAAATTCATTTTTAATATTAACAGTAATGGAGTATTAGTAAATAACATTTTAAATAGAACAGGTGACTCTTCACTATTAAATTTATTTCCCTTGGGATATTCACCACCAAACACTAGTTAGTCTGTCAGGGTTTGTCTTACCCCCCTCCCCACGTCCAGCAGAATGGAATAAAGCCCACCCTAACCTTCATTTTTAATTTAAGAGTTAGAATCATTGTTTACCTTTGAAATAAATAACCTTGCGATATGGTTAGTCTGTCGATGCTTCTTAAAGAGGTGAAACGCGTCACGTTATTGATAAAGCCAGTGGAATAATAAAGTTAACAATTTTAATTTTATATTAGACCAAATAATATCTTATTTACCTTCTGTTGGAATTGTTAACATTTCATTTTCGGAGCACGCGTATTAAAACAGACAGGACTTAATGCTAAATGACAATTTTATTTATTTACACTTATAAAATAATTAATATCATCAACACGTACCGAGGGACTGCAACGAACATGAGAGATTGAATCTACCCGGAGAGAAGATCATTAGTAAGGTATCATCATTCCAGGGTATTTGTTTATTTATTTATTTATTTAATATATCGAGGGTATACTGACAGAAGGCATTAACTTTTTGCACTCAGGTGTCGCCATAGCGGCGGCATTGGAAGTTTATCGTTTTACTGTCGGCGGCATGTCAATAAAGTGTTTTTTTTTAAATATTTTCAGCTATTTTATCAAGTTAGAATGAATAATAATAGGTTATTACATTTATTTGACAAAGGAGTCGCCAAATGAAGACAGCATGCGTAATTTCAACATGTGTTTTTATCTGAATCTTTCGGTGCAAGCGATATCTTTTTGTAGGGTAATAAATCTTATTTATTAAACGCGCTAGTGACTGGAGGGTGAACAGTGTTATGCATGATCTGAAGTGTTTATTTCTCAAAAAACCAAGGGCGTCGCATATAGTTTACAGTATTTTATTTGAATAGATTGTCTTTGTTGACAATACTTACTAGCATATTATACCGATTCAGAAGCTTACAAATCTAATGTGAAGTACTCTTATTAGAGTCTTATGAAAATAAGTATGTAACGATTTATTATTTACATTTGAAGTTAAAATTGTTGGTTGACCAATTAGTAGGAGATTTTTGGCAAGATGGATCTCAAAGGCGCACTTGAACTGTTCCTATAGAAGACCGACTTGCGGATAAGTTACATGTCCTGCTTTCCGGGACTAAGAAAGACTGAGCAGTAAGTTCTAAAATAATCACATTTAAAGCATAATTTTTGTTTTCAATGTACTCTCTTTCCCGAGTACAATTTTTTGTTTTTTAAAAAGATTTTTTGTACATTATAAAGAATAATCTTTTTGGCATACAAATCGTAAGATTTGGTATCGATTAGTTATATCACCGAAAACTGACTTAATGCGTTCTGTCAGAACAACCTTCTGGTACGGTGGTCTGACTTGAATAACCAGCCCCTTATTACGTCCGAAATTAAAAAGCGACGGCGGACCTTGCTCAAACATTTACTACTGATACTCCAGTGGTGTTCAAATCCTTCCCGTCTCTTATTCTAATTGGATGAATTCCGCTGCCCTGGACGGCCGCTAATTACCATCTATAGCAGGGATTTCCAAACACCGGTGCGCCAGCACCACCAATCTGGTCTGCCAGTTTTTTCACACAGATAAGTAGTGCCGAAAGCGGAACTGATCAACCAAATTTTTTGTTGTAAGGACTTAATACAAGTGTATCTCGGCTGCAATGAAATGTCCTCGACACTTGCTCGTAAGTACCAACAGAAATATGCGCGCAATTCAAAACTACAGTATGTTGATACGATGAGCTAGCTTGGTCTTGACCCTCTGAACTTACTGGAGGAGTCAGTGTGGCCCTTAGGCTAAAAAGATTGTAGACCTGTAATCTACAGGGTGTAAAAGGTTGGCGGCGGACAGAGATTCTTTAGACCGTGTCAAAATGCGGTGAGAACTAAAGAAAGCTATCGGCGGTGTATGGCGCTCTCCTTCTGTACTTAGTCAAGATCGGTATCAGTTTCCCGGGGTCTTTGGCCATGTCGTAGTTGGTGTTCATCGAGGAGGCCATCAGGCGACTGGTGATCTTGCCGATTACGTCAAGTTTCACGATCAGCGTGCCGATGTGACTGGAATAAGTAAGCAGACACAAATAAATCTCAGGCGCGTGTTGTGGATTTCACTCTTCCTCGCTCAATCGAATGTAAAGTGAAGGATGCGAGCGAGATACAAAGCCATACTTGTATCTTAGGTTGTGCGATTGAGATAGAGATACATCCACCGCACGCCGATAATACATATCGAATGTGTTTTGGCCAATTGATGTAACTCTCAAAGTTGAAATTGTTCAGGAGAGAGTAAAAACTTTATTGACATTATACGGCGAGTTGCGTTATGAATCTTTGAGACGCACTCCTGTTAATTTGCTAATACAGGATTATACGTAGCGAGTGTCGATATAATAGTGGCTTACATCAAGTGATCGGTTCAAAATTTTTAAACCTAAAACCAATGTAAAATGGTTTTAGGTTACTCTTCAAAAAAGTGGTAAATTTATTTTTCTAATTTACACCATTTGGTCGAGACCTGCTCTGTCGTCTTTAAAATAAGATCCAATCACTAACTCATTTTCGTAAGTGGCCGGGTTGGGAAACGCTGCACTATATGTTGAAAAGTCATTGATAAAAGGAAGTATTAAAATAATTTGTAACAAGAATTCAACAGGACTTGCGGAGAAAACAATGATGCAATATAATCAATGAACCTTTCTATCTTCGATGGTTCCCTCTCCGTGTCTTCAACGGAGGCCTTCGAGCTCACCGACTTATACTGGGCAGCAGCTTCTTGCCATGAACGGATAGTCGCAGAGAGCTCTCGTTCTTTCTGGAACTCTTCGGTGTCCATTTTGTTAAGTATCTGCTGCAGTTCGGACATTTTAAGAAGCAGATCGCTTGCGACGCTGCAAAAATTGAGAAACGATTCAAAATATGTCAAAAATTTCAGGCAAATTGTTGAGATTCCCAACCCTCTAATTCTAAATGCTACTTACTTAAAAGTAACTACACCTAGGCAGTTCATTTTCAAATCATTAAAATAATTAGAACATACAGCATATCAGCGTGTCTTCGCTCTTGGAAGGCGCCCAGCACCGCTCTGGAGGCGGCCATGGCCTTCAGAGTGTTTCCCCATCGCAGTCGGGTGTCCAGCGCCTCGCAGAGTCTCAACTGCGCCCTAAACAGAGGCACTCCACTCGACGGACGATTGTCTGCGGAAGAAAAGGAATACATTCAGACAACTCGACCCAAAATGACTGCGCTACAGCTCGGCTCCCCAATCAAATTATCAAATATGCGTTTACTCGGAAGATAGAACGGAAAATAATCATTCAAAATTAAAAAGGACAAAACCTCACAGAAAAAACATGACTAATATATTGATATAAACCACGAGTTATATCGGGTTCGTCCAAGTACAGACAGTTTCATAAATTGTTTTTTCGAATGATTTATGAATTTCTGTCCAAAAAATGAGAGGTTGAGCAACTGAGTAGCAAGCAGTTCTTGTAGAGATACCTCCATTGGGAGGCCATATTGAAAGTTTAAGCCACGAAATACACCTTACGATTTATAGTGACAAAAATCCTTAACAAAACAGACCACGCTGAGTGTTAATAAATAAACATATGACACGGCCGTATCTTTTTGGTTGAAGCTTTTTGACTTTTGAAAGGATCCAGAACAGCCATCGGCCAACTATAACATAGGCAATTCTCGAAGATAACAGAAAGCGGCCAACACACTTAGAAGGAAACATTTGTGAATATATGCTTTAAAAAATAGTTCAAACCTTTAGATAGAGAAATTAGGCAACAGATCATGAAAATGTCAAGTAGAACACAAGGAAATATATTTTTCGAAAAGAGCTCTCGATATTCAGTCTTTCGAGTTTGAACTGCTGATACGCAGCATTAATCGTCAGCCCTATGTATCACACATATTTATGCAGCTACGCGCTCGCTTGTGTGCATGTCGGCGGTGTATATGAAGACAGGCCACGGCAATTTTGCTTGCAAAGTCGTCGATTAGACATTTTTCAGCTTCTTCATTTTCTTCGATTTATTTTAGCGAGAATGCAACGAGTTTAGTTTACTTCTTGATGTATTTGGAATAACCAATATATGTTTCACATAATTGTTCATTTTTTGCTGTCGAAATTGATTAATTTTTAGCCATAGTGAGCGTTTCAACAGGTCAATTGACTGAAAATAAATTCATGCGAAAACGGCTCGCTCTGTAAGGATTCAGTAATAATTGTGTTTAAAGTTAAATGTAATCTCAATGTCGTAATTATTTTAATAAACGAAATTAACCAGACCGAAGTGGCGTTTGGATTGAGACCTTCCCTTTTAACCTGGATGCCAATAATCAATAATTTGCTCCCTTCTGATTTGTCTTTCTCACATAATCCTCGCGCAATTTACCTTTCTGGAGACTGGCAGTGACCATCACCGCTTTGGAATTGAGCAATTTGATCTGGTCCAGCTTGTCTTTAATGGCTTTCTCCCAGCGGTCAGCCCCCTCGCCGAACTGACCAGCGTCGGCGCAGGCCACCGCCCCAATAACCGCATCATTGAGCACCTCCTCGAAGTCGCAGCACTTCTCCAGCAGCTCTGTAAATCCATCCAGCATGGCAGTCGGTTAGCCTGCAATTAATAGCAAAAAAATCAAGATTATTTTTCATACTAGGGTAAAGTATCAAAGTATTTAATTCTACAAAATTTTATTAGGTAGTCGATAGATATATAGAACTTAGCTATACATACTGTTTAGAAGAGATGGACAATATCATGTCGTCTCACGTATTCCAACATAATCACATTTATTTTAAACTAGCGAGTACCCGGCATGCGTTGCAATGGCAATCAAAGAAAGTGTTTGCGTTTTCATTCTGTTTATTGAAGTGCTTTTGGATACACGATATTTTTTGGGTAAGGTAATAAGGTTTTCCGAGATGTCGCTGTTCGTATGTATTTGATTTTTTTTTTTCAGAAACCTTCACGGGTGTGCGCACATCAACTCACCAAAGTTTTATCGAAATCGAATGAATGGTATAGGAACGCATATGGGACAAACAAACAAACCAACATTAATTTTTATATATATAGATTAAAATATTTAACATACTAATTGTGACAGTGTTGTCAATTCAGGCCGCCATTATTACTTTCATACAAAATGTGTAATTGTGTTTATTCCTTTCATACAATCGCGAGTCCCAGACTTTCTGCATTGAGTTGAAGGTTGCTTCAGCTATCCCTAATCGGATTACAACCTCTTTACGCGGACTACCGTCTACCGTGACGTGTACCCCCAAATACCTGAAGCCGCAGAATCGCGATGTCTTGATCCGAGAATCGGCCAAAACAAAGTGCCACCTATCCAACGCGTGAATTCTGCCAGTGCCGCTTTGCGGTTGCGAGTCATGGCACCTCACTATAGAGCGAGGTAACCATATGCTGTGCTTCGAAAACAGATGATTGTGGTGAATACTAGAGGTACGATGGTTTGAATTTGTCAGGAACTCGGAGGTAAGAGAGGAAGGACCGACCTGTTATTACATCCAAAATAAAAAATGGGACGAAGGACCTGCTTTGGACATGCGATGTGGATCCCCCAGGGGAGCCTGAATCCTGTCTGTCTCCATCGTCAATATTTGAAACTGTCCGTTCCGGGATTTGAACCTGAGACATCTGCAACCGAAGCCAACGGCGTTTACCGCTGCACCACAGACCAGACAGGAGTAGCATGTTGTATAACGTATTCACCTAAAACCTTCTTAACACTAGGCGGTTCATTTATCACCTTTATATGTTGCGGAATGCATCGTATGAAGGGTTTAAAATCGCAGCTGGTGGTTGTGGGTACAACGAATGACATTCGCAAGGAATAAGACGTCCAAATAATCATACAGTAGAAGCAATTATATCTACAAAAATAAACGGAAAAGTATTTATATAATACTTCCATAGCGAGAGATCTATATTGTAGTCTACGACGAAAACGTAATATAATGTAAAATTGTTCTTTTGTTTTCAATTATTTCATAAATTAATATGACGTACTCAAATATGGATTTAAAAGAGGAATATACAACCAAACAAAAGAAACACATTTTGCTCCTGCATTGCAACTTTCATACTAAAAATAAATCACTATTTCACAGTAACCTAACATTTTATTTAATAAATAAACCCAATAAATACCTTATACACAATTTTCAATCAACAGAATATATTATATCAAAGTTTTTTGTGTGTAAATTAACAATAGAGTAAACACTCAAAGTAACAATTTCACAATACGTTAGACATGTTTGAAATTGTATTTTACTTCGTATATTCTATATGGCTATACAACAATATTCTTTTTAAAAAGTTAGTTCTTGTATCCCTTTCTTATTAAAATAATATTAATTATTTAAAAATAGAATCTTTATCATGTGGTAAAAACACCGAATTAAAATGAATCAATGCCGTTTTAAATGTTTCAATTATGTACGAAATATTATTCAGTATATTTTATTAATTTCGTTGCATAAGGGTCGTATTTATTATCATTTTCGACTAACTTCATTGCTATGATAAAATTCAAGGTAGATTTTTGAACGCATCAGCTGATCGATAATAAACTAAATTATTTATTATTTTCCAATGCAATAAAAAAATACTTTCAAATTATTTACGTTTGAATAGATTATTTTTAATCAATGCCAAGTATGTATTTAAATACATTGATCTTTTCTTTGTAATCAATGAACTAAAGCCACTAAAAGTAGTGTCCAAATGGAACCATGCAGCCGACAATATTATATCATGTACTGTGCTGTCAAAATTCTTCATGTTGGTAAACTTTCGGTTTCATTGTTCTGATATTTGCAAACCTTTCATGCGTGTTATTTCAGTTTTTGTGCTGAGATTATCTCGGAAGCAACTGCCCAGAACTCAGCAGCTTGTAGTTTAGAGATTGATTGTTTCTAGCTTAAGAAATGACCTAGCATTATCTGTACGGATCTGTTTGGTCACCGCTCGTTATGGCCAGATATCTTTTCGATCTAATTCGCTCCATCGGGTATATGACCACCACACGTTGCCTCCAAGATTCTTTGTACCTCGCCAGTTTATGTGATTCCTCCCAAATTATCCCAGCGCCCCGCAGCTCTACCGAGTACATCATATTGATGGTCTTCAGCGGCCTTTCAAGGCAACGGAATCAGCTCGGTTTGTAGAAGAGACCACCATAATTCAGGCCCCCCGATACTGAGGGTGGTTATTTATTATTTTCAAATTATTATTACTGTTTTAACTCAATTATTCGAAATCCTAATATCTACAAAAATATTTATATTTAATTCTTCTAAACTAGCTGAAGTAAATGTCTTATAAAATCATTCAGGTAAATATCAGATGCTCGTAACTTGGCCTAAAAGTGATATTTTACACCGAAAACTCCACAGAATTAAATTTTTTAGGGTAGAATAATCTTTTATAAATCTAAATATTAGTGAATGACGAAATGAAACGTTGGAATATAGGCTTAACGACGATATGTTGCAAACTTTCATATACTAAGTACCAACTCAACAAAACAAAATTACGTATTTCTATGAAGGAATAATGGCAGCCCGACATGACAGATTGAAATCGCTTCAGAAAGTACGTGAAACGAAATGCTGTAGGGTAGAACAAACCAAACCAAACGTAACCTTACTTAAAACATAATTTGGTGTAGTTTTCGGTGAAAAATATCAAGTTACCAGTATCTGCTATTTACTCTCATCTAAACTTTTCCAAAATGATGACTTCTTTCTCTGAAATTATAGGGAGAGTGATATTTAAAATCTATGTTCATGCAGCTGTTGAAAAATATCGCCGGATGTCACAAAGTATTGCGCCAAAATCTTGCGCAATACTTTTCTAAGTAGGCAATTCATATTACGAAATTACAATGGATCTGACAGGTCAGATGGAGACCTTGATACACTTTGCCGTTCTAGGTCGCGATCTTCAAAGTAAAACTCAGGAAATAATGTTCAATTCATCTTTTATCTTCGGCGAAACTGTACAATAGTGCTATTTTGAATATTCCGCAATCTTAAATTTGCGCATACGGTATTGCGTCATCCCCTAACAGTGGTACAACGTTCATTTCAGCCGAATCGAATACAAATGTAATTCCGTGTTATATCTAATTTCCTGACAAAAACATCAATATTTTACGTTATAATACAACAGTTTTTGATAGAACGAAGCGGTATTCATTAAATAAAAGTGTAATCGTGTTAAATTATTGTGTTTATTTAGTCAAAAATACCAAATTTGGCTTGTGTAATATATTTTCTTTTTTCGAATTATTGACATAACCTCACATTTGGCATTGAAGATTTCACACGTTATTTATACACGCATGGTGACCTTATTAAACGAAGCTGCTCAAACGGTAATTTAGTTTATTGAATCAATACTTTTGTGCCTTTTCCGGATTATTATCTAGTGAAACGTCAATTTAATTATATCCTATTTGTTTGACAGATGACGTCATCGAGGTTTTTCTTACGCCATCTTTGAAAATTTCTCCCGCCTTCCGAATATGAAATTCGAATTTTTCTCGGGCTTCAGAGAGTTTTAACAATGGAGGGTTACACTCATTGTGATATAAAAAAGTTATTGTGATCAAAATACGTGTCGTTTAGTGTTAAGTTATTGTTAATTTGATTGACATATTGTAAAATGGGGTCGGCGGCGGTGGATATACCTCCCCCACAGCTGATCAAGACGATAGAATGGGACATGATGGACAAAACGAAATTCTTTCCATTATCTATGCTCAGCAGCTTCTCAGGTACCTACCATTTTTACCTATATTATTATTTAATTAAAAATAATTATAGACCTAGGATTCTAGTGTAAAAAATGTAAAATTGTACCTTGAATTTCAAATAATGTTTTTATTAATATTAAACGTTTGTTTAATGGAGTTAAGCATTAGCTCCTTATGGAGGTATCTCAACAAAAGTTTTTCTACGACAACTGCTTGTTACTCAGTTGCTCAAGCCCTCTTTTTTCGAAGAGAGTAGGGATAGAAGGATAGGGCTAGGACAGGACTAGTGGTTAGCTAATCGCTCTCGCTATGCCCTGTTTATAGGATTGGATGGGTGGGAGGGAATCTATTATTGCACCTTGAATTTCAGATAGTGCCTTTAATAATACCAATTTAATGAAATTGAAATTGAAATACATCAGTGTGTAGCATATGGACTCCTAATGTCAACATAAGTTTTTCTACGAGAACCATTTGTTACTCAGTTGCTCAACCTCTTTTTTCGAAGAGAGTAGGGATAGAGGGATATTGCCAGGACAGGACTAGTGGTTAGCTAATCACTCTTGCTACGCCTCGTTTTTAGGAAGGGGTTGGTTGGATTTTTTATTCCAGACGTCCCAAAAATCCATGGTTATGAACAGAAGAAAAGGACTCTGCTAGTCATCTGTGGTCTAGTGGCAAGAGCTTTGCCGTAGCGATCAGATGCGTCATGGTTCAAGTCCCATTCAGATTTTTTCAATTTAAATTTGTGATTTTGAAACAATTTTGTAGATTGACAAAAGTTATATCATCTTGAACGCTGCATGTGATTTGTAATAGAGGGATCTCGAAAGAAGTTGTTATTCAGTCGCTCAACCTCACTTTTTCGGAGACAGAGTAGAGATAGGACAGCCGCACATAACCCATTGTGTTAGTTTCTTTCGTTATGCCCCGTTTTTAGTATTGGATCTGTGGGAGGGACAGACATCCAAATTGACTTCGAACACAAATCGCCACAATTCAGCCACTATTATAACGACACTCCTTACGTATAATATGCATTAGTGCATTTAAAAGATTCATAACGCAACTCACCGTAATATGTTTTCGATAAAAACAGTTTTTACTTTCTCCTGAACAATTTCGCTTTTGAGGGTCACATCAATTGGCCAAAACACCGTTGATATCAAGGGTATACGGACAGAACGCATTCAGTCAGTTTCTGATGAAATGTAGGCAATTTAACTCTCTATGTAGTGATAGAACGCATGAAGTCATAAGATATTTCTTCTTTTTCTTTAGCCGTATTCCTCAAGTGTGAGGGTCGCGACCTCCGCCAATTACAACAAGTCTGCTTCCTTTGAAGATCCTTCGCCACTCGCTCAGAGGCCTGTGGCGTCCTTTATTCGGTCGCTCCAGCGAGTTGGAACCCTTCCGCATCCCATTCTGCCTTCGACCTATACTGCTACGGCAAGCCTCTCAAGATTGTTGGTAACATAACCTCTTCGGGTGACATTTCTGCGTCAATTTCTGTTCCTGCAGCATCCACGTAGATGCCCCACCGTTAGTCCTGCGGCATGTTGTTCATTTTGTTCCCTAGTGTAATCGAAACTTTTCTGTTGCAACTTCTTACTTGAATGTATAGGTCCAACGGAAATCTCAAAATTTAAATTGATATTGAAGCCAGCGACGTTTACCACTCAACTACATGCATCAAAAACACAACCGTGACCTTGTAATATATCAGTCCAGACCCAACGGGAGAATAAAATTAGTTATTCAAACATTCTTTTGTTTGTAAACAAAGTAATTTTTTTGTTATCTCTCGAGTGTCAGCATGTTTGTCTCATTTTTTCGAATTCATAGTTCATTTCGAGGGTATACTGACAGAAGGTGTTAAGTCATAAAAGCAAGTTGTGAAATAATCGCATTTTAAGCATTAATTTGTTTTTCAAAATACTCTCTCCCAAGTAAGTACAATTGTTTGTCTTTTTAAAAGATTTTTTGTACATTATAAAGAATAATCTTTTTGGCATAAAAATCACAAGATTTGGTATCGATGAGTTGTAGTCACATCGATATTGGATAAAGTTCTTTACTTCCATCTATATCACCAAACTAATAACTCACCACAACCTTAAATTTGTGGATACAATGTTGGAATATGTAAATAATGCCACGCTTTTAAAATAAGTATTACCGAATGCTGAAAATGATATATAGTTATCTGAGAAGACCCCGGATCGAAGAGAAGCGAGCGGCTGGTTATCCAGAGTCCTGGAAGGGCTGTGATCTCAGACAAACACCATTTCAAATCCGGTTCAAAACTTATTTATTTTTCCATCAAAGATGCAGTGGTTTACATTTCACAAATATATAAATCCTAACACATAAAATTGATTCTACATTTACATTTACTTAGCAACTGAATTTACTTTAAGTTATAATGCAAATGACACAACGATTTTAAAGTCCAATGCAAATCAAAAAAAAAACAAACTATTCACATCGTCACGTCACCTCCGTCCCGCTCGGCAGATCGTAACCGACTGAGTACAAATACAATTAAAAAACTCCCTGCACCGTCGGAGCTACCCCTTTCCGTAAAAATGGACTTGTCCAGCGTCCGTACCCGGCGGCTATTGAACGCTTGGTAACAAGAAAGAGCCGATTCTGCGAATTATTGCTGTTTCCGCTGGGTGAATCCAGTTCTGGACATTAATGACACTTATACTTAACAAAAACCAGGGTGTGTCATATCATTAATATTAAAATTGTTTTTTCCCAATTTTCACATGCGAGTTTATTCACGGGTCTTCGCCTCATTCGCCTTCGCCTCGCCTCAATCGCCTATTGCATACATGTTGACATTTAAAACAGAAAATAATTATCAAAAACTGACTTGACGTGTTCTTTCAGCATATCTTCGATTTATTTTCAAATTTTTTTATTACGCTTGCTTTAATAGTATCTCAGTCGTAGAGATCACTTTGATCTGTCCCAATAGCACATTTAAAAAAAAAATGTTTTACTCACAATAAACAACAAAACTTAATACCACACCTGTTGCCGAATGGTCAAACAGATGTGATGTCTGAAATTCCCTTCAACCCATTCGATCCTAAAAAGAAGAGTCGGTGATCGAGTAGGGCTGGGTCCTGACGCCGTCAACCAGAGAGGCGGGAAAGGTAGCACGCGTTTATGGAAACCGGCGCATGGCCAATTAGAAAGAATATATCACTCAGGTTGCAACAACTGTTTGATTTTAGTGGATATGTTTTTAAGACACGTCACTCTTTTCGGAAAGATATTTCCTCGTGTTCTACATGACATTTTCATGATCTGTTTCCATCTAGTTTGGCCGGAAATACGAGATAAAGACTTGGGCATGTAAACATATCCAACGCGTTCATCGGGTTAGTGTGAATAGTAGTTTTGCCCTAATTAATTAAAACTAATATAATTTGCTCTTTAGCCTCAATTATACTGTCTATTGTTTCAGTGAGATGTCTCCTGTATCCCCTGACGCTGATAAAGACTCAGCTGCAGGTTCAGCGGAGGCGGGAGGCCTACACTGGAATGCTGGATGCAGCCACCAAGATCAGAAAGCACGAGGGGATGCTAGGACTCTACCGAGGATTCTGGATATCGTCGGTTTGTGCATATAAACAATCGCAGTCATTCAGGTCTCGGTCGTAGGGTTGTCATATATCTTAGACTTCACAGCTTTTCGTTTATTTAGAGCAGGGATCTGCAAACTTTTTAGTCTAAGCTAGCTCATCATACCAACATACTTTAGTTTTGAATTACGCGCAAATTTCGAGTGTCGAGGACATTTAATTGCAGCGGAGATAGTCGTATAGCCGACAAGGAAGAAACCACCTGATTTATACACTCATATTAATTCCCTTCGACAAAAAATTTGGTTGATCAGTTGCATAAATTTGCTTGTGGCTTTTTTTCGCTTTCGGCACTACTTATCTGTGTGAAAAGACTATGGTACTAGCGGATCGTATCTTGGAGACCCCTGATCTAGAACAGTGTTATGCATCAGCTTTTTGTCTTCATTTGCAGTGTTCACTGGTTCGAAATCCCAGTGCTAGGATGGATTTGCGTTCAAAGGAATGGATCTCTTAACTCGTCTGACGCGACCATGGTCAAAATGTATCCCCTGCAATCAACCTGATACCTAAACTAATTGCATGTGTCTTCTGTTGCAGCCACAAATAGTGTCGGGCGTGTTCTACATATCGACGTACGAAGGCGTCCGCCATCTTCTCGGCCTGCGCGAGTTCAATTCTCAAATCAAGGTGAAATATATTGCCATTTTTTTAAAACGCTAATATATACTTTTTTGACTGTTTCCACTCTCTACTCGGAAGCAAATTGTACATCTGGTGCAACAACGTCACAAGTGCAAAAAGTACATTTCTTGTAGTTTCTGTCTTATCGTGTACTCTATCGAGTTCAGAATCATTAAATGCTTCTCCTAAGATAACTTTGCACTTGTGGCGTTATGGTCCTGGATGTGCAAAATGGCCACCACAATAATTAAAACTAAAATAAATATTATAAATATTAAAATTGTCGGCATCCGTGACGCAGTTGGTAGCATCGTGGTCTACGTGGTCTTGGGTTCGATTCACTGTGCGGACTGTTTTCATAAATTGATATTTCAATCGATTTATGGAGTGTTTGTGTTGTCTAAAAACAACCCTTCTCACCCACCCATATCGGATGGGTGGGTGAGAAGGGTGGCTTACGTAGCGAGAGCGATTAGCTAACCACTAGTCCTTTCCTAGTCCTATCCTTCTATCCCTACTCTCTTCGATAAAGAGAGGTTGAGATACATCCATTAGGAGACTATATGCTCCACGTTGGGAGCGGACATGGAATAAAAAAAATATATTAAAATATGATGAATTTATTTCAGGCCATGGTGGCAGGTGGCTGCGCATCCCTTGTTAGTCAGACAATCATCGTGCCATTCGATGTCCTCAGTCAGCATCTGATGGTCCTCGGCTTGGTCACCAGGGACGGCCAGACGGTTAGAGAAACATTCCTTCATATCAAATTTGAATTGTTGCAATTTTTTACTTTTCTATGTATTTTGTCATTAATGACCCTGACGTGGTGGGCTGTAGTTTGGAGACCCCTGCTCTACATGATTAAAACCAAATGCCATTTGTTCAACACTTGCATTTTACCGGTTATGGTATATTTACCATATATTTTATAATGATTCGAAGATATATACTTGCGTCTGACATTGGGGGTGATGTGGTTGCTTTCATGATGAAATCGGAGATTTCAAAACGTATCAAGCAGCGTGCTGACATGCTGGAACTGGCAGGGTCATATGCATATGTCAATATTGTCCTATACTGTCTTAATTCCGGCGTTCTAGCGGAACTGAAGGATGCTGGCATGTCATGGGGGAAGCCAAGTAATTGGCGGGTGATAGAGAATCATGGAGGGTCCGCCTGGTGGCTAGATGCTCCACATAAGGGAGTACGTTGAAAAATACGAATTGATCAAACGAGAGAGACAAATGATATATATGTGTCTTTGTCATTGAGATATTTCAACTGAAAAATGTACTTATCAAATAAAATTACTGTCTCAATGAACTCCCTTAAAACATTCACTCACTTGTTCGTTGTTGTCTTCCAGCTAGGTATCAATCCCCTGGGCATTCGTCTGACGCCAAATCAGTCCCGGTTGAGGCTGACGTACGAGATAGCGAGGACTATCTACGTCCAGGATGGGATCCGGGGATACTACCGAGGGTATCTGGCGTCTCTGGCCGCGTACGTTCCCAACTCGGCCCTTTGGTGGGCGTTCTATCATACTTATCAAGGTAACTGGTGACTTATTTCATCGATTCTGGAAGGCTTTGGGATATATCCAGGATGCCTTCATCGATTGGTCGAAAAGCTAAATAGTGAAAAACATTGTGACATAACATAATCCTCTTGCCTTAGGCAATTCTCTTCTAATCAACACATTAACACTAAATAACATTTTAAATAAGACAAATGGCTCACCACTATTAAATTTATTTCCTTTGGTATTACCCCCTCCAAACACTAATAATTATTTTTTTTTTCTTTTGTGTCTTACCCCCTCCCTACGTCCAGTAGAATGAAATAAACCCACCCCACCCATCATTTTTATGTTGAGAATGAGAATCATAGTTTATCTTAGAAATAAATAACCTTGCAATATAGTCAGAGGTCAATCTTGTTTTGACGATGGCGTGAAGCAGAAATACCTATTAAGACCAGTTGTATGTTGTTGTCTTTGTCATTGAGGTTTTTCTGTTTAAAACTTAAAATGAGATTTCTTTTACAATATAAGATTGAGGAAACAATGAAAAAGACAAATGATTAATATGTGTCTCTGTCATTAAGACATATCAAATAAAAAAATGTTCAATGAAATTATTTTCACAGTAAATTGAGGTAACTTTAAGAGAGAGAAATTAAGTATTGCTGCCTTTATCGGTGTGTTATTTTCTTAACAAAACTGTATAAAATGTCAGTCAAGGGTATGCTAAATTTTATTTTTGTTTTGCAGATAAACTACTGGAAGTTTGTCCTGTTTGGGTGTCACACCTTCTTATACAGTGCGTGGCCGGAACCCTCGGGGGATTCACCACCACCATCTTGACGAACCCCCTCGACATCGTCAGGGCCAGATTGCAGGTGAGGCTATCATCAGTAGACATTTTCTCAAACATGTTTGCTCCCAATGTGGAGCATATGGACTCCTAATATATCGGCAGAAGTTTTTCTCACGAGCAACTGTTTGTTACTCGGTTGCTCAACCGCTCTTTTCCGAAGAGAGTAGGGATGGAAGAATAGGACTAGGACAGGACTAGTGGTTGACTAATCGCTCTCGCTGCGCCTCGTCTTTAGGATGAGATGGGTGGTGGTGATTCTAGACAAACATCCATGCCTACGAACAGAAATCAATTTATGACACCTAATGAAGCCTATCTCAATCAAAGTTTTTTTTTTACCAGAACTGCTTGTTAGTCAATTGCTCATTCACAAGTATTGGGCTAGGGCAGGACTAATGGTTAGAAAATTGATAGAATTTTAAACAATCCCAGACTTCTATGCCTTGAGTCACACAAATCCAATCAATTTGTCGACCTCTGTGGTCTAGTGGCAAGAGCTTTGCCCTAGCGATCTGGTGAATCCTGGTTCAAATCTCAGCAAGGTCAATATCAAATTTAAATTTGTGATCTTGGACATGGGTGACTTCGAGATTATCTCGAATGATTTTCAAAATATTTGGCGCACATGCTGTCAGCTGTAATGCCAGATTTTTAAAATTTTAAAAAAAATCAATACATTGATTTATGAAAATATTCCTACTGAAATTGGAAATTCGATTCGATTCAGCTATGCTCGAATTACGGATTTGTATTCAAAGGTATGGATGTCTGTGAATTCACTGTAGTTAGAATGTGTGCTAATGTCTACATTTTTTGCAGGTCCAGCGCTTAGATTCGATGCGAGTTGCGTTCAGGTCTCTTTGGAATGAGGAGGGCGCCAGCGGGCTCTTCGCCAAGGGTTTGACCGCCAGGCTGGTCCAGTCGGCGAGTTTCTCCTTCAGCATTATCCTCGGCTACGAAACCATCAAGCGGGTGGCCGTCAACGAGGAGTACAGACTGCACGTAAGATGGTAGCGATCGCCACATTGTGAATTTGGGACAATTTGGATGCTGGTTAGAGAGAGACTTACAATGTATTTTTGTCTCTATTGTTAAGATATTGCGTACAAAATATTGTCTAAATGAAGATATCAAGACAGGTGATATAGCACTATCACTTTTCATTAAAATTGTTTTGTATACAATCTGTCTAAATGCGTCAGTAAGTTGTACAACTTTAAAAGCAGGGCTGAAAAGAGCAAGAATAATATTAGTGATGTATTGCTGTCTCTTTTGTTTAGATATTTTATAAAAAAATCTGTTCATTTGTGAGTCAATATCACCTAAAGCAGTGGTCTGCAAACTACGGCACACCTTAGTTTTTTCACACAGATAAGTAGTGCTGGAAACGGAAAAAAGCCACAAGCAAATCTATGCAACTGATAACCAAATGTTTTCTCGAAAGCGCTATCTCCACCGCAATGAAATATCCTTGACACTTGCCTGTAAGTACCAACCGAAATTTGCGCATAATTCAAAACAACAGTATGTTGGTATGATGAGATAGCCAGGTCTTGGCCCTTGGGAGAACCTTTCTTAGTAGAGGAATCATTGTGGCTTTTAGGCTAAAAAGTTTGGAGACTTTTGTAGCCTTATTGAAAGAGACAAATGAAATTTTGTTGTCTCTATCATGAAGGTATTTATTATACAAAACTGTATAAATGCGTTAGTCAAAGGAATAATTTAAGAGACTCGTGTCAGATAGTGTTGTATCTTCTGTTCAGATATTCAAAACACTCATTGGTATAATTTAAGACATCGACTGAGGGTGCTTGATGGAATTTCAATATCAAATTTGGATTATTGAGATTTTGTACACTTCCATGTATTTTGTCACTAATGACCCGGGTTTCGCCTTTCGGCATCTTCAGGCCTTCAGGCATTCGTCAGGAACGTTAGACACTGTTCACTGTCTGTCAGTTCGAGTCCATTCGTGTGCTTGAATACCTGAAGATGCCGAAAGGCGAAACCCGGGTCGTTACTGAAGTGTACAAAATCTCAATAATCCAAATTTATTCATTGGTATGTTCTTAATCTAAATTGAAAGAGATATGTAATATATTGCTGTCTCTTTTGTTTAGATATTTTGTAGGAAAATCTGAAACAAATTATGGAGCCTGATTGATTGATCTATCTGTTTGAAAAATAGCCAAGCATTTAATTTCACACAAATATTACGATATAGTCAATTACCATTTATAGTTATAACTATAGGTAAAACGATATAATGATGGTGTGATCCCAAAATAACTATCAAATATAATACATAACTCTTGTCGAACTAAATACTTTGCTATTTTTTTTATCTAATATGTATAAATGTGTCATTTAAATGTATAATTGTTATACAGAAATTAGTTAGACAAGTGACGTACTGTTGTTTCTTTCCTAAGATGTATCAGAACATTTTTGAAGCTTGACTGAGTGAGATCAAGAATGTATTGTTGTCCCTTTTATTGAGATATTTAGTATGTAAATTACTTATTGGCTATGGTAAATGCTTATTTGAATTGTTTCCATGTATTTCATCACCAACGACCCGGGTTTCGCCTTTCAGCATCTTCAGGCACTCGAGTACACGAATGAACTCGAACTGACAGTTAGTCAATAGTTCATATTGTTTGTATATAAGACAAATTAAGAAAAAGTGTTATCGCTAAGTCTAGGAACTACATTGAAAATTACAAACTCTTAGGGCTTAGTAATTGCAGGCGACCAAGAATCAATTATCATTAAAATGAAATTTGGAAAAAAATATATTGTAGATATACCTACTGATCATCTGAAGATGCCGAAAAGTGAAAGCCGGGACGTTGGTGACGAAATACATGGAAATGTTCAAAAATTAAACAATTCAAATTTGATATTGAAATTCCATTAAGCACCCTCAGTCGATATCTTGATTGACAGAAATGAATAGTGATGTCTCCTTCATTTAGACAATTAATATACAAAGTATACCAATGTGTCATTCAAATGTAAAATTTCATTTTGAATCTAAAATGAGAGAAACGATTCATGTACTGTTGTCTCTGTCGTTGAGATATTTCATATATTAAACTGTCCAAATGTGTCAGTCGATAGAATAAATTTGAATTAGTAAATTACCGGTTGTGAATTACTTACTGTTGTTCTCTCTTACGGGTCCATTAAAATGATTTAACTTATTAAAAATAGAGACAATCAATGTATTGCTTTCTTTGTCGTTAAGGTATTTAAGATATAAAACAGTATGCCTTCTCAAATACCGAAATATTTAAATATGAAAATTGTCTTTCTGTTTCTTTTATATAAATAATTCAACTGTACTGAAAGGATAGAGAAGGAATATCATGATACTATCTCTTTCTTTGAGGTTTTTCCTATTGTTATCGGTCATGAGTTAATTGTTGTGAATTTAATAGAGTTTGGTATGATAGCTAGAGATAGATGATATATCACTGTCACTTTCGTTAGGGTATTTTGTATGCAAAATCAATATGCTTTTAATTTTTTAATAATATATGTCAAAGATACATTGGCAGAGGCAAGTTTGGGATATATATATTTTTTTTTAATTATCCAAAGTTCAAAAGTTAAGGATGTTTTTGAATGAGAGAGATGTGGTGATTTCTCTGTCTTTAAGGCAAAATAATGTTGCAATATATAATGATAAATTTTATGCAACATGTTTGAAGTAGTTTTGAATAGAAATGAATGATGTATTGCTTTCTCTTTCGTCGAGCTATTAGATAGCGAATAAATTCGATAGGAAAATAAATTTTAATAATTGTTTGAAGGCATAAAGAGTGAGACATATGATATAATTCTATCACGCTCGTTGAGCTATTTTCGGTAATAATCTGTCTAAATAAATTTCTTGTCATAAGAATATAAGCATTTTTGTCTTCTAGTAAATTATCATGTATGACGCCTGTAAAAAAGAGACAATAAATATGTTTGCATCTCATTTAATGAGTCATTCGCATAGTAATTATTGCCATATTAGAAAAAAAATTGATAATTTATTCAGTTAGCTTAAAACATGTAAAACAAGTTGTGATGATTTGTGTTTCATCTTTTTCATGACATTGTTGAATCAAATAATAATTCATACCATAATGATATATATATATATTATAAAGTAAAAGCTAATCCTTGTTCATTTATGGAGATTAGAAAGGGTTGAAAACACTTCTGACACTGATGTCTTTGCATACAAATTCATTTGTGTTTCAAAATCGTGAATGCAGCATGTTAGCGAAGATTTAGAAATTGATTATCACATTAGACTCACAAGTGGTCCTCGTAAAAATACATACCCGTGAAATACTCGGAAAAGAATTACATATTTGATAGAAAAAAATCTCTTCCAAATACAGAAAGAAGGGAGCCAACTTTATATCTATCAGGCACGTGACCTGGATTTTTCTCTTTCTCGCTCAATCACATGTAAAGTGAAAGGTGTGAGTGAGATACTAGAGCATGTGCATGCTCTTTTATCCCTCTTGCTTATACACAAGTGCAGTTGTGTGATAGAGATAGATTCACCGCACACCGATGATATATATATATAATATTGATGACATTCGTTACCAACTATAATTATTGTGATTTAGAAATTTTATTGTTATACAAAATGGTGCTTTTGTAAAAATATTGTATTGCTATTTTATTTATTATGTTACCCGAAAAAAAGAGTAAAGGGACACTATTGGTTCTTGCTTTTTAAGTCATTCAAAACTTGGAATCAAAACCAACAAAGTCTCATATAACTTTTTTGTAGATTGTTGTTTTTATTTCTGAAGGTATAACTTTTAATCGTAGTATCAAAAACAGCAATTTAATATACGATTTTCATAAAAGTTTTTAATATTTGCTTCTAAAGTTTTTATTGAAATATTAAAGAATGAAATAAAAGTTCAGTTACCTTAACAAAAGAGATGCAAGGGACTCATGTTTCTCGCTCATTAAGTCATTCAGATATGATAATATGTATTAAATATCTTTTTTCTACTAAAAAACACTGATATTTATATTTCCACTTTGTATATATAGAATTTTTTTATATTCTTAATCTTATATCTATAAGTAATGCACATCAGTGAGTTTGTTTTTAATACATAGGCTCCCAAGTAGGGGCCAAGAAGTGGGGGGTGTCGAGAAAAAATCAATTAAATGAAATTTTTATATGGAAGATTCTCGATTTATTGTACCTGGGCCATTTAAACATATGAATTTGGATACAAAGGCATGTGAGTCTGTGATGTTTTCAAGCAATTCTTTCGAAAGATAGGGTGTTTCAAACCGTACTAAAAGTACCGGTAACACGTCGTCTCAATTGGCGTATATTGTTAAATTGATTTATAAATATGGATCCAAGGGTACGGGTGTATGTGAGGTTTTTTAACCACCACTAAACTTACTTTTTTTTAAACTATATGCGTTCTTTATGTGAAACATATGGCCACTTAATGAAGAACCACTTTTCCGAAAAGGATTAAGATAAAAATAAGGACTAGTAGTTAGCTAATCGCTCTCACTAAGCCTCATTTTATCGGGTGAGCGAAAGGAAATGTAAACATCACAGACATCCATACCTTTGAACACAAATTCATAAATCCGCAATCACCTTCATTTTCTATGCTTAGAGGCTTGTTGAATTGACTCACAAACAGTTCTCCAATACCTGCAGTTGCCCGACCCGATTGCGTTTCTGCGTGTCTGTGATATTGAACAATATGTTCTTTCCAAAGCGAAAAATATTGGCTGATTATTTGAGTATTTCAACAGTGGGTATTGAAAGAATTGTTAGTTAATTTATCAAGCTTTGTTAGCAGGTGAATATTTGTCGGATCCGTGGTGCAGTGGTCAACCTATCAGGCTACATTTACAGATGTTTAAGGTTCAAGTCCGTGTACGGACTACAAACAGTTTCATAAATTGATTTTTTAATCGACTTATAGATTTCTGTTTGTAGACATGTATGTTTGTTATATCTAAAATTCCCCCCCACCCATCAGATCCTAAAAACGGGCGTAGCGAGAGGGATTAGCTAACCACTATTCCTGTCCTATCCCTATCTTTCTATACTCTCCATACTCTTTTCGAAAAAGACTAACGAGCAGTTTTCGTCGAAAGCTTATCGTGATGTCGGCTTCCATATGCTTCACATTGAGAGAGGACATCGTAAAAAAATCGAAAACGCACAGACACCCATGCCCTTGGATAAAAAAATTTTGATATTTTAAATTGTCAGCGAGAAAACGATATATTGAGAAACTATCGAACCCCCCTGGAGGGCCTGCCAACTTTCGAATGCTTAAATGCAGCTATTTTGAAAAGAGAACAATAATGTCTATTTCAATTAATTGTTTAGAGGTTATTAAAATTTAATTAAAAAAAAAAATGAAAATAAAATTTATTTATTAAGTAGAGAAATTGTTAATATATTTTTTTATTATATTTTTTTTTTATATTCATTTTTGAGTTACCGAAGATTTGTTTTACGTAACCATATATTTTTTATTATTTTTTTAAGGTTAATTATAATTATTTCTTAATAATTAATATATTTGAAGCAAAAACAGCTATTTCCTTATCAAATAAAAACTGCGATCTACCCAAGTAAATGTTTAACATAAAAGTTAAAACAAGGCTTTGTTTAGTTGCATCTTGAATGTCATAAAAATTTGATAAAAGATAACTCTGATCAAAGATAATTATGATCAAAGATAAACATGATCACATTTATCATGTATCACATTTACATCTTTCCTAGAGTATTCTAAAAAAGTATGTTGGAAACAAATGCAGCAATATTCCAAATAACTCCTTTTAAGTTTGCTGAATGTTTCTGATATTGAGTCTAGTATCAAATACGGCAATTAAATATGTAATCTTAATTAATGTTTTAAGTTTTTGTTACTATTTATATGTCTTATAAACAAAAACAACAAATTTGTATTGGAATTATTGCCAGTTTGCTGAATTTGCTTCTTTATATAGAATTTAATTACAACTGCGAACATCAAAGACAGCAATTGTACTTTCAGTTTTAATATTAAATTGCTGTTTTTGTTTCCATTTCCAAATAATTGTTGGAAACAAAAACAGCAATCTCCCAAATGTTTTCTTAAGAGTTTGCTGCCGCTCCTTTAAATTCAATAATATACCTCGTTTTATCAACTGTCATAGTGTATGACCAAAAACTGTACCTAATATAATATTTAATTTCATATTAATAAAGATTTATTTATTTAATTTAAATTAAAAATGTATTTTTTTTAGTTTTTGAACTCTGAAATGTGTTTCGTCTTATTCAAGGCATTATCAAAAATCTATATAATAGGTGGAATAAAGTGATATCAACTTTAGTATAATATAACCATTCAAATATTATTTAGAATAATATTTTAAAGAATAATAAACTGAGACGTTTTCAAAATAACATTAAGGAGATTTTAAATACTCCTTAATGTGGAGAGTATACGAGCTACTAATGAAGCATACTAACGGAAATTGTTTGTGCGAGGTCTGGTTGCTATTCACTTACTCAATCTATCTTCGTTTTGGAGAGAGTGAGTATAAAAGGATGTTGTTAGGACAGCACCATTAATTAATTAATCGCTCTTACTGTAGCCCGTTCCAGTAAACCATTTGCGTTCCCAATGTGGGGCATATTGCTCAATCTCTCTTTTTCGAAGAGAGTAGAGACAGAAAGACAGGACTAGTGCTTGACTAATCGCTCTCGCTGCGCCTCGTTTTTATGATCGGATGGGCGGGAGGGGAATTCTAGACATCGCAAACATCCATGCCTATGGACAGAAATCCATAAATCGATTGAAACATCAATTTATGAAATTGTCCATATTGGAACTTCCATAACCGTAGCCGATGACGTCAACCACTGCACCACGGATCCGACAGCTAGCTTATCAGTACACGTAAAAAACTAACAATTTTTCTTATTAATAAGATAAGATTAAGTTTAAATTCAATTTGATTGAAAATTACAAATGCGTCAAACGAAACAGGTATTAACCATTCAAAATATTAAATTACTGTGACATATTCGGGTAATGTCCCTTTGTTATCTTTAAATTTTTAATTGAGTTCGAAAAAAGAAGTGCAAAAGTTATACTTTGTCTCTATCGTTATGTCATTCTGTATGAAATAATGTAAGTATGCAGAACAACATTATTTGTATTTATTTACTTTTTGAAGTTCGGATTGGTGAGACAAAGTATGTATGTCTGTCTCGCTTGTTGAGGCGTGTAATATATGAATATTGTATAAAGTACAAAACACGTTTTATTTATTGTTACCTTTTGTTGTTGAAAAAAATATTTTAAAAATATACAAAAACAAAACACTTAATTATAAGGAAAGCTTAGAAAATTTATCTAAATAAATGAATTTATTTAAAAAATGTGTTTTTATTGCATAGATTCATTGTTTTATTTGCCCTTTACTAACAGATATCATCTCTAGATATCTTCAAGTATTTATTAATAGTGGAATGAATACATAAAATGAAACCAATAACCGTGGTCGAATGGCGCCGGTGTGCAGCTCCTGTCTGAATCTTTAAATCAAATTCCCGAATAATAATTTGGTTTTTTCTAAATTTCAAATACCGAAATACCGGTTTTTTGCTTTTCAAAACCGGTATTGAAGAAAACCGGTAAAATACCGGTACTTGTTTTTTCTCTCCTGAGTCCACAACATAAGTATGATTGAGTGAACTGAAAATGTTAACTTATTACCGGTCTTATTTTCAGGGCCACCAGCATACTTAAGAGTAGCAACGAAAAGCTTTTCAATCGAAAGTATAAGTTCTTGGTCAAATCAGAAAATACGTTATGCGGACAATTCAAATTGGATGTATTCCGGCATTGATGCCAAAGATCATAGAATGTTTCTAAGTCTTATAAATTAATTACCCCCTTTATCTCAGTAAAATTATTCACTTTTAATTAGGGCGTGTTGCAACTGTCTATTTTGTTTGGTTTTGAGATATTCACAAAAAACGTGTATGGAACTAGGGCTTCTAATCCTGGTCAATTATTTAATCCCACAATCCCGGGATTGTCTAAATATCGATCCCGGGATTTCGGGATTCACTGTAAATGCTAAAAAATAAAACTACCCATATATTTAATATAAATGTATTGTGGTCTAAATCATATTTTGTGACAGCTGTTTTTATCCAATTTGAAATAGAGGACAAAGGAGGACAATATTTTAATGTCGACTTAATGGACGTCCTCTTTTTGGGATACCATCTGGTAAAACCTACCTTAATAATGCAATAAATAAAATGTAAAACCATTTTGATCATTTAGTTAGTATATTTAATTTTTTTTTTGTAAATGACTGTTTGATTTCCAATAAATAAAAAAACCTTTCTAATGCCCCAAAAAATATTAAATCACATACACATTCCAATTGAAGAAATAATTAGGGTTAGAAGGAGTGAGATAAAACATGTCTGTCCGTCTCTCTCGCTGGGGCTTGTAATATAAGAATATTGTATAAAGCACAAAAACGTTTTATTTTTTGTTACCTTCTTTTGTTGTTGAATAAAGTATTTCGCATATTCTCCATGGCATTGCTTTTTAACCCCATTGAAGACATCGCTCCTTATGCCACAAAAGAATTATTCATTTTCAACGTGTTTTAATGGCAACGTAACAAAGCCGCGCAAAAAGCTGTACACAACAAAGCCGCGCACGACAAAACCGCGTGTACCAAATGTGCAGCTATAAAAATTGCTGACATCTCAGTTGCTCAACCTCTCTTTTTTTGGACGAGAGTAGGGATAGAAAGATAGTGCTAGGGGACCAACAGGACCCGCACCCAAAAGCAATGACTACTGCACGACTCGGCAACATAGAGCTTAGCGCATATAATGAAGCAAAAACTGTTTGTTAGTCACTCGTCATTTAATAAAGCGTAAGAATAGCAGTAAGAGGTTAGAAAAAGAATACTTTTTTTTTATGGTTGCGTATATGGTTGCGTGATTGCAGCAACGCATTCGACAATGCGCGTATAAATAAATTGTTCCATTCTATTGAGTTTACTAAGATATCAAACTGAACATTGTGATGTCTTAGTTTTGACCCTCCGCCGCTCTATTTGTTACATTTATTGAGTTATTGAGAAATAATTTTTAATTTACGTCACCATTTATATTATAATACACAAGCAATTATCTGTATAATGACATAACAGGGCTCAAAATGACAGGCTCGATTTCGTTTGGCATAATATGTATATATGTTATTTTTCTCCATGTCTGCTTCCAACGTAAAGCGTAATGGAGGTATCTCAACAGAATGTTTCTATGAGAACTGCTTGTTACTAAGTTACTCAACTTCTCTTTGAAGAAAGTTTTAGACATCACAAACGCTCAGTCTACGAACAGAAATCCATAAATCGATTAAAGGATCAGTTGATGAAACTGTCCGCATCGACGTTACCAACTGCGCCACAGAGCCGACAATATATTATTACTATTATAACCCTACCCGTCATAAATGACGGTATTGAAATTGAAATACTGAATGTCTGAAGTATCTGGTACGTCGGAACTGTGTGTGCATTGTTTATACGGCGAACGCTTCCGTCATGAGACAATTTCATACCTACATACGATACAGAGCGGTCTGGTCTATTATAATTCGTTATTATGACAACTTCTTTCATACTGATACTTCGATCGTATTTTGAGTAAATTAACGGTTTGCCTGATCCCCCTTTTATGATAATTTGTCATTTTTCCATTAGTAATTAATGTTTTTACTGAACTGCATTGTTATAAGTGGCATTTGGTAAATTTTTGGTAATAAGACAACCATATTTAACAAAAATAAATCCAATTTCGGTCCCTGTTCAATCTATGCATACACAATTTGTACATAATTATTGAAAAGTTTTAATGGATAATAATTATTCTGTCGGATATAATATGTTAAAAATATATTAGCGAATTTAAAATAACATAATGCATTCACAATTAATTTTTTTGGAAATAACAGTCGTACATAATTATTGTATGTAATAAAAAATGATTTTAAAAGTATTTATGCTAACATTAAGTTTAGTACTATTTGCTAATTTTCAACATCTCGTTGAAGCAATGGAATCCTTAGGAAAACTATACGTAAGTCGCAGTTTTGTTGTTTACTATATCGTCTGCAGCCAAAGACTTCAACTCGAATATATTGGGCTCATTTTTAGCTATTCGATATTCGAAAATCTGGGCAACTTTCGAATAGTATATTATATATTATAGCTCAGACCGCTCTGTAGACGTTTTATTATTATCATATATCACATGTAGGTGTGAAATTTTTTCATGACCTAAACGTTCGCGTTCTACATATAAAATGAAATGTTATGCGATGCACACACAGTTCCGACGTACTGGCTACTTTAGACATTCAGTATTTCAATTTCAGTACCGCAATCTATGTCGGGTACGGTTTCAATAGTTCGTAATAATTTTAAATGAAATATTTTACAAAAACGATAAAAGATCACATCACAATTTGTCCATATTTCAGGACCAAAAATTAATACTCCCACCCCAGGTGGTACTCTGGACTCTTTCAGTGCCTTACTAGGTTAAATATGGTGTTATTTCAGTAATTGAAAAAATACCGTTGGAGTAATTCAACACAATTGCAAATTTTGATTAGTGTTATATATTGGAACGTGTATTTATATTGTCTTTATCCGGCATTTGTGTGTTGCTTAATGGAATTTATCGAAACATTAGCTTTTATCTACCATTTCTGATTTTATATAGAAATTAATGAAGAGATTCGTCTCGATGTGTTTTACAACAACACTATCGTACATTTAATATAGTGAGCGATTACTAGCCGAATTCTTCTATCTTCAATCTCTCTAAAAAAAGATAGATTGAGCTACTGCATTACAAGCTGTTCACGCAGAACAACGTCTGTGCCAAAATTGAATATGATCTGACTTTGATTGTATTTGTCTACGCCTCAGGGTCCATACAGGGCAATTTATAGAGATGTCGAAGTGTGCAGTGGTCCAAAACAAAGGAACGCGAGCGCAATGCAGCTGGCCGTCAATATGGCCCCCAACGGGAGTTTTATTGTTAAACTGAATTTTACTTTATTCAAGGATTTGGATCACGTTATGGTAAGAAAATTAAATTTTGCATATCAATTTCCAACAAATTCCACAGCAAATATAAATAAATTGTTAAATAAAGACTTCGCAAACAGAATTGCTTGCTAGACAAAATACACTCGATTTATCGATTTCTTTCGATAGAAGGATAAGATTAGGACAGGACTAGTGGTTAGCTAATCGGTCTCGCTACGCCCCGTGAGGATCGGATGGGTGGGAGGGAGTTTTAAACATCACAACACTCAGACTACGAACAGAAATCCATAAATCGATCGAAAGATCATTTTATGAAAACTGTCCGCACCGGGAATTGAACCCAAGACATCCATAACTGAAGCCAACGACGCTACCAACTGCGCCACGAACGCCAACTTTTCGATACCCGCCGCCTATAAATTTAAAATTATGAATTATGTCGAGATGCGTCACGCAATTGTTAATTACTTTTTTGCGCTAGTTTGAACATGTACCGGTTTTCATTCAAACAAAAATAACAGTTTTTCTGGTTTTCTGTTCAGTTCCATTTAGAAGCCTTGGATTTTTCAATCGATTTTCGATTGTGTTCAAAAGCAAGGATGTCTGCGATGTGTACGCCCCCTTGATAATTCCAAAAGCGGGGGAAAGAGAGAATACTTAGTTTCATTTTGTTTTTAATCGGGCTGTGTTACTAGGTGTGTCATGTGTTTCAATTCTTTAATAAATATCGTCGAACCAACTCTATAATAACATTTTTAGCTGTGACTTCGGCATTTTTCCCTTTTAGTTTTCGCACAAGATGTCCAAAGAAATAAATGGAAGATATGAATTTGTTGTACTGCTTTCTAAGAACATTTGTGAACAAAAGGAGGGGGATCTAGCTTTGCTAAAAAAAGTCGTTACGGTCGACTCCCAGTGTCGATTTAAAAAGGTAAATATATTTCTAAAGCCATGTCCTATGTATAGCATATGAACTCCTAATAGAGCTTACCTCGACAGAAGTTTTTCTACGTGAACCGTTAATAATACAATAGCTCAATCTCTCTTTTTTTCGGAGAGAATAAAGATAGAAGACTGTACATTTCCATAAGATTTGTCACTAACGAGCCGGGTTTTCACCTTTCGGTATCTTCAAGAGAGAAGCTAGAGCGGTCAGCTAACCTCTAGTCTTCTCCTAGATTTATCCTTATATTCCTAATGTCTTCGAAAAATAGACATTGACGTTCTGTAGACCTCCATTAGGTATCATTTATCTTTAGGTATAAAAGGGGTACATTAAAAACAGTATTTATGTGATGGGGATATCTTAAAAAACCGGTAAAACATTTATACTCTCAAGTCCGCCCATCGTAGATAATACTTGGTGGATTCTTTCAAATAATATTAAAATGTTTTTTTCTTGATTTCCAATACCGACATACCGGTTTTTAAAACCGGTAAACTGGTTCTTGTTTTTTCTCTTCTGAAAAATCGTTTTTTTGGACTTACCTATAATAGAAGTATCCTTGAGTGAAATGGAAATTATGATTTATTACCGGTTTTATTTTCAGGGCTCGCGCTATATCGAATTCGACTTGACCGACATCCTAAAGAAGAGCAACGAAAAACTGTTCTATGGAAAGTATAAGTTCCTGGTCAAAGCATTTACTACCAAAGAAAATATGATATGTGTACAATTTAAATTGGATATATTTCGGCCTTGATGCTACAGGCCATAGACAAGTCTATGGCAGTGTTTCTGAGCCTTATAAATTAATAATACCCGCTTTATCTCAGTAAAATTATTCACTTTTAATTAGGGCGTGTTGCAACTGTCAATTATTCTTAATGGAAAAAAATTACATTTAGAAGATCACTTTGTCTATTTTGTTTGGTTTTGAGATATTCACAAAACACGTGTATGGAACTAGGGCTTCTAATCCCGGTCAATTATTTAATCCCACAATCCCGGGATTGTCTAAATATCGATCCCGGGATTTCGGGATTCACTGTAAATGCTAAAAAATAAAACTACCCATATATTTAATATAAATGTATTGTGGTCTCCCTCTTACGAATACTGTTTTTGTCCAATTCGAAATTGAAGGCAAAGGATGACCACTTCTCAAATGGATGGAGGACAATATTTTAATGTCGACTTAATGGACATTTCGTTTAATTTTTTTTTTTTAAGCGACTGTCTGATTTCCAATAAATAAAAAAAACATCCCAATGCCCAAAATTTTTTTAAATCACATATACATTCCAATTGAAGTAATAATTAGGGCTTCCGATCCCGGGATCCCGAGCAATTAATCAATCCCGTAATCCCGAGATTGAACTAATACGAATACCGGGATTTCGGGATTCACTGAAAAATATCAAAATTAATTCATATTTAAACTGTCAATTCTTACGACAGTTTACAACAATTTATGAAGTTTTCTGATGTTTGAAAGAGTGAGCTAAAACATGTCTGTCCGTCTATCTCGTTGGGGCTTGTAATATAAGAATATTGTATAAAGCACAAAAACGTTTTATTTTTTGTTACCTTCTTTTGTTGTTGAATAAAGTATTTCGCATATTCTCCATGGCATTACTTTTTAACCCCATTGAAGACATCGCTCCTTATGCCACAAAATATTTATTCACTTTCAATGTGTTTTAATGGCAACGTAACAAAGCCGCGCAAAAAAGCCGTGCACAACAGAGCCGCGCATGACAAAGCCGCGCACGACAAAGCCGCGCGTACCAAAATTGCAGAATTAAATAATATGAACATATTTTTTCATCTGCAGCTATGAAAATTGCTGACAACTCAGTTGCTCAACATCTCTTTTTTTCGACGAGAGTAGGGATAGAAGGATAGCTAGGGGACCAACAGGACCCACGCCTTAAAGCAATGACTACTGCACGACTCGGCAACATGGAGCTTAGCATCTATAATGAAGCAAAAACTGTTTGTTAGTCCCTCGTCGTTTAATACAGCGTAGGGATAGCAGTAAGAGGTTAGAAAAAGAATACTCTTTTTTTATGGTTGCGTATATGGTTGCGTGATTGCAGCAACGCATTTGACAATACGCGTACAAATAAACTGTTTCTTTGTATTGAGTTTACTAAGATATCAAACTGAACATTTGATGTTTTAGTTTTGACCCTCCACCGCTCGTTTCATTATATTTATTGAGTTATTTAGTAATAATTTTTAATGGACATCACCATTTATATTATAATACACAAGCAATTATCGGCATAATGACATAGCAGGGCTCGAAATGACAGGCTCGATTTTATTTGACGTAATATATTATTACTAATGGGTACGCCCGTCATAGATGACGGTATTAAATTGAAATACCGAATGTCAGAAGAAGCTGTTATTTGGTTTCCATACTGACGGGCTGATTGTTGTTTGATTGCCTCGGAATTTGCGTCACGTTGAAACTATGTGTATTGTTTATATACACGGTGGACGCTTAGGTCATGAGAAAGTTTCATACCTACATGTGCATGTGATAATAATAAAACGTCTACATCTACGCCTACAGACTGGTCTGGACTATTATATATTACTAGTGAATACCCGGCATGCGTTGCAATGCCACTCAAAGAAAGAAAGGTTTTGTGTTTTAATTCTGTTTATTAAATTTATTTTGGATTAGAGGTCTGCACGGGCCGAAATTTCATAAAATTATCCGGTCCGAGCCCGTCATCTTCAGGCCGGCCCGGCCCAAGCCCAAGTCTCAATATCATACTTGTTACCCGAACCTGACCTGAAATCCAGATTTATTTTTCTCAGCCCGAAAAAAGCCCAATTTATTTTTTAACATAGTAATTAATTTATAATTTTTAAACAATGTTTGTTATTGTTTCCATATTTCCAACGATATTCATACATAGCGCATGTGAAATAAATTATTTAAGTCATGAAAACTATTGTTTTATGGCCGACTGTTGACCCGAACATAGTACGAAATATTTTTCTTTAACTTGAATTCCTTAGTCGGGCCCGAGCCCTCCCGGTATCAACTTTTTTCTTTATTTTTCCGTCTGCTTCAGAGATGTCGCTAGTTGTACGTATTTGATTTTTTTTTTAAATTTTAAATTTTTTCTTCAGAAACCTTTACGGGTGTGCGCACAACAACTCACCAAAGTTTGATTGAAATCGGATGAATGGTGAAAGAATGCATAGAGGACAAACAAACAAAACTTCATTTACATGGATTATGACGATTTTTTCATACTGATATTACGTTTGTATTATGCATAAATTAACGGTTTCCCTAATTCTTCACTATGATAATTTGGCATTTTTGTATTCGTTATAAAATTTCTTACAGAACTGTATTGTTATTAATGGCATTTGGTAAATTTTCGGTCATAAAAAGACAACCATATTTACCAAAAAGAAATCTAATTTCGGTTCCTGTTCAATATGTGCATACACAATTTGCACATAGCTATTACAATGTTTTAATGGATAATTATACTGCCGGATATAATAATATTATGTTAAAAGCATATTAGCGAATTGAAAAGAAGAAGCCCATTAACTATAAACATTTTGGAAATAACAGTCGCACATAATTATTGTATGCAGTTAAAAATGATTTTAAAAGTATTTATGCTAACATTAAGTTTAGTACTATTTGCTAACTTTCAACATCTCGTTGAAGCAATGGAATCCTTGGGAAAACTATACGTAAGTCGCAGTTTTATTGTTTATTATATCGTCTGCAGCCAAAGACTACAACTCGATATTCAAAATCCGAATATACTGGGCTCTTTTTTAACTATTCGATAATCGAAAATCTGGGCAACTTTCGAATAGTATCTTATATATAATAGCTCATATCGCTCTCCAGACGTTTTATTACTATCACATGTAGGTGTGAAATTTTTTCATGACCTAAGCGTTAGCGTTCTACATATAAAATGAAATTTTGTGCAATGCACTCACAGCTCCGACGTACTAGCTACTTTAGACATTCAGTATTTCAATTTCAATACCGTCATCTATGACGGATACGGTTATATCAGTTCGTAATAATTTTTAACGAAATATTTTACAAAATCGACGAAAGATCACATCATAATTTCTCCAGATTTTAAGAACAGTAATTAATACCCCCACTCCAGGTGGTTGTTTTTTACGCATTTACCCAGCTTGGGTTCTTTCAATGCCTTACTATGTTAAACATTGCGTTATTTCAGTAATTGAAAAAATCTCGTTAGAGTAATCCGACGCAGCTGCAAATTTTTAAAATTGTAGTACAATGAAACGGTATTTGAATGTGCATTTATATTGTCTTTATCTGGGATTTTCAGATTATTTTCGGTGGATTCGGCAGTCATCAAATTAAGCAATTACATGGATAATTTGTGAAGAGGAAAGTTTTTGCATGAAAAAGCGGATTTGGTCATTATTGATCCCAGGCTCTATGTACTCTGGAATTTTTGCAAATATAAGTTTTCTATCTACCATTTCTGATTTTATATAGAAATGAATGAGTAGATTTATTTGTCTCAATGTTTTTTGTAACAAGGCTCTATCATAAATTCATTAAAGTGAGCGACTACTAGCCCAATTCTTCTATCTTCAATCTCTCAAAAAAAAAGAGAGATTGAGCTACTTTATTATAAGCTGTTCACCAAGAACAACTTGTGTACCGAAATTGAATATGCTCTGATTTGAATTATTTTTGTCTTTACGTCAGGGTCCATTCAAGGCAATTTATAGAGATTTTGAAGTGTGCAGTGGTCCAAAACGACGGAACGCGAGCGCAATGCAGCTGGATCTCAGTCAGGCCCCCAACGGGAGTTTTATTATCAGAATGAACTTTACTTTATTCAAGGATTTGGATCATGTTTTGGTAAGAAACTTAAATAATATTACATACACCTATGCTGAAGAGTTAAAATTCAAATTGAAAAATCTACATTTGAAATCGGCCTTACCGGGATTTAAGTATATAGGGTTACACGTTTTTTGAGGTTGTCAACATGCATGGATCTATGTGAATTTTTGATAACGGAGAGTAGAGAGAGTGACGTCGGGTCCATAATACAGTGGTCATCCTCGTTGGCTTCAGTTAAGGATGTCTTCATTGATTTATGGATTTATGTTCGTAGGTATGAATGTTTGCATTGTAACTTCCTTCTACCCATCCAATAATACACACCAGGTGTAGCGAAAGAGATTAGCCAAAACACTAGTCTTGTCCTAGCCCTATTCCTACATTCTTTGAAAAAGAGAGTTTGGCCGAGTATTGACTTACAAGCAGTTATCGTTTGAAAAGTTGACCTCACCAACAGAATCGTTTGTCTAACATCATACACTTGATTCTCTTTTTGCACGGTTTGAGAAAATGAATCAATTATTGCTTTTACACGGTTTCAAAAAGGCGTATTATTAAATAGAGAATATAAAGATATTTAAAAACACTTCGGCCCTGTTTGAATATTGGAATTATCATTATTACCATTTGACGAATTTTAATATGGAGATGCTCATGACTCATGCTTGACTTGTTATTTTTTAACACATTTATTTTGCTCTTTTATGTTTCGATTTTATTCCCTCTCTGTTTTTTTTACTTTTTAATGTCTGCGTACCGAATTTAATAAATGAATTTCTCTACAATATTGTTTTACTTGACAATTCATGTTAATTTATTACTTATTATCTATGTACACTCGATCCTCTTTTTGCACGGTTTCGCACGGCTTAAAAAGAGTACCGATCATTTTTTTACTCGGCTTGGGCTCCAATCCCAGTGCGGACAGTTTTATAAATAGACTTTCCAGGGTTTCAAACTGCTATTTTTTTTTTATAATTTAAGACATCGACTGAGGGTGCTTGATGGAATTTCAATATCAAATTTGGATTATTGAGATTTTGTACACTTCCATGTATTTTGTCACTTTTGTCATTATGTTTTCCGGTTTTCGTTCCGGTTTTTCCGGTTTTTGGTTCAGTTCTAGTTCGAAGTCTTGAATTTTTTAATCGATTTTCGATTTTGTTCAAAAGCAAAGAGGTTTTTAATGTGTACGTCCCCTACAATCTATCCGATTCCAAAAATGGAAAAAAGAGAAATTTTAGCTTCCTTCTTGTCCCTTCTAACATAAATTCTTTGTGTTTAAACTGGCTTTGTTACTAGGTGTGGCACGTGTTTTGATTATTTAATAAACATCGTCGAACCAACTCTATCTATCTATATTTTTAATTATGATTTTTTTCTTTTTCAGTTTTCGCACAAGTTGTTCAGGGAAAGAAATCGAAGATACGAATTTGTAGTAAACCTTTCTAAAGACATCTGTGACCAAAAAAAGCAGGACCAAGAATTATTAAGAAGAATGGTGGATTACGACTCAAACTGTCGATTTAAAAAGGTATACATTGGCAAGTGGCAAGACTGCCTACACGAATTTAAAAAAATCTGTTTTTTTCAATGTATCCACAATTTGGATTATTGAGATTTTGTACACTTCCATGTATTTTGTCACTAACTACCCGGGTTTCGCCTTTCGGCATCTTCAGGCATTCGAGCACACGAATGGACTCGAACTGTAGTAGACAGTAAACAGTGTCTAACGTTTATATAGAACTTACAAATACGACAAATATTATTTACGAGGTAAGATATTATACGTCTGAGAGCCACACTGATACCTGAGTTAACATTTCGAGAATTCCTTTAATCCTTATTTTGTAAACAACCCATTAACAGAGTGGCGAATTGCCGCTTTCCAACTTCTTTTAGAAATACCAGTGATTTTACAATTATAATAGCATTGTGGGTTTCGACGGGATGCAATTCGACGAAAGGGTAAATATATACAATCATTCCACGTTTAGTGACACCTGTTAGGTGCGTTAGTGACAAAATACATGGAAGTGTACAAAATCTCAATAATCCAAATATGATATTGAAATTCCATCAAGCACCCTCAGTCGATGTCTTAAATTATATCCACAATTATTTAAGTTTTAAGCTCAAAAGGCCGACTATTGGCGACGGCCGACATTAGGAACAAGCACCTTATGTCCACCCGTCAGTGGATTCGTTTAATTAATAAACTCACAACCAGTTTTGTTTTCAGGGCTCACGCTATTTCGAATTTGATCTAACCGGCATGTTAAGGGGTGCCAACGAAAAGCTTTTCTATGGAAAGTTTAAAGTTTTAATTCGAGCATTTACTACTCAAGACAATATGATATGCGTGCAATTCAAAGCAGATGTATCTCCGTCTTAATGCCATAGATTAATGGTCGTCAACCTTTTTTATACACACCGGCAGTTTTTGCATATTTTTAATTATAAAATTTCCTTACCGCCCACCGACATCTCAGTAATTTAATCCAGTGTAAGGAAGGATGCAATAATTTATAAAGGATTCGACAAAAAAGACGACTTTTAAGGCATTACATTTTTAAAATAAGACACAACATGTTTATAATGATCAGGACCGGTTTCTTTCATCACAATCATTATCAAATTTAAAAAAAAGCCGTAACAGGGCTATTTATTTCATTTGAATGTTTACAATTACAATGTATATAAAACGGTTTGTTCAAGAACTATGACAAGAATTCACAGATTTTTTAATGTGAAGTTCTGGTTGCCATAAAATAGTCATTTATGTAAAGAAATCTTCAAAATTTATCACAAAATCGGTCTACATTGTGATAAGTCTCGAAACCAACTTACAAATGCGCTTAACCAATGCAAAGATAAACAATGAATTTGAGACGGTGGTCATTAATCAAGATAATAATGTGTTCCATTTGGTAGCCCTTTTCCCACCAATGGGGATATTATTCTTTTTTATGTAGCATCCATGTGAATTTGTTGTTTTTTTAAATTTTACATCAGCTCTACATCAGTGGTTCTCATGGGCGGCCACCAGAGGATTTTTCTGTGGCCAGCAACAGTCCCATAGTAATAAATATTGATATTAAAAAAATAGGTAATATAAAATAAATATGACATTTATTTATTCGTATTGCGTACGTACGCGGCTCGAAAACAATTTAGTAATGAATGAATATTTTTAATAAAATAGGGACCCTTTAGATAAAAATTAATCGGAATGTTAATTTGTGCTGCAGTGCGTTCGGTGTAATTCGGTCTGTTGTACGATAACCAACGCTATTCATCTTGCAATCGTAAATATGGAAACATCTGTTTATTATGTTATTCTTTTGAAGGGAATTTGATACAATCCCCGAATTAAAATGGATATAAGAAATTATCTATAAACAATTATTCAAAAGGGTGAAAGTGTAAAAATCTAATGACTAATAGATTTTTAGACATATTTGAAAAACAAACCTGCAGGACTCTGTAATATTTATTATAACATTTGTAAATGATAGGATTGTAAAAATATAGTTCACGTTTTTAAAGAAATTGTAATGATACATAAAAATTTTCTCTAACAAGCAAATGGCGCAAATTTGTGTCGCAATGGTTTATGATGAAAATAAAATCAAGTACGTAATGAGTCCCTTTTTTAGTAAATGCGTCGGCCGAGTATTTTAAATCATGATTGAAAAATTTGGTGCGGCCACGAGACATTTCTAAAAGACCGCTGATGTTCATTATGCGGCTACGGAGAAAGGTTCTGTGAGAACCACTGCTCTACATGTATATCACTATAATCGATTTAAAATCTTATTAAAATACCATTTATTAATTTTTGAAAAGTCTTGGGCTTCAAGTGGTTAATTGGTTCTTTTAAATTGCTTCTAAAGTGTAATGTAAATGTAAACAAACTCTCTTTTTTTTTTTTTAAATAAAACACAATTCATTTGTACTACTTCCACATATTTATAATGATCAGGACCGGTTTCGCTCATCACGAGCATTATCAACTGATAAAAATACAAACATAACAGGCTTATTTATATAAAATTGAGAGTAAAAATGAAGGTATATAAAACTGATGGTTCATAAGTGTAAACAAACTCCCAATTGTTGTATTGTGTATTTGTTACATGTTTATAACCAATTGTATTTTAATAAAAGAGATTAAGCAGACCGAAGTGGCGTTTGTATTGAGACCTTCCCTTTTATCCTAAATGCCGGTAGACAATAATTCACCTCGTTTCGACCTGGATTTCTAAGAAGGTATAAAAAGCAACTGCTATAATTATAAAGAGTATTGTCAACAAGTCTTCTGTTTTATGACTGAGACCATACTCAAATGAAACCCGTGCAACTCATAAAGATTGACTTAACGATAGAGACAGAGGATATTTTTTATACTTCTCTTTTTGAATTCAATTTACAACATAAATAAAACACAAAGATAGTGCCACGGTAATTTAACATTTTTGATGAGTAGCAATGATTTTATTTGAATTTTTACTTAATCTCTGGTCTTATTCAGGAAACAGAATACATGTCGAACATATTCGGGAAAATTAATCATTTTTAACATTCGGCAGCATTTATTTTGAAAGTGTTGCATTTTATACGTATGCCAACATTGTATTCGCAAATTTGAGGTTACGATGAGTTATAAGTTTGATGATATATTTAGATGGAAGTAAAGAACTTATTCAGTGTCTGATCACCACTAATAATTGAAGCAAACACAAAATATTTACGGAAACGTTTCTGTTTTTATGAATTAAGTTAAACTTGGCGAGATGCACATGTTTATATATCCATATGGCCACCACAAGCTTGCGGACATCATCAACATTCCCGGGATACCCACATCAATATGTATGGTTATATCAAGTTCAAAATGCTTGGCGGGTCTCAAGTAAAATGCTATTGTTATAAAATCATTGATTATTACCGTGAAAAAGAAATTTCAACATGCAAAAATGATCTATTCTCTAAAAACCAACAATTTATTCATCAAACAGTGAGCCGTATAAAAATACGTGTCGGGCCGCAGTTTATCCAAAACTGACAGACGTTGCCAATCTCTCGGACCACTAATCTGACAATTTTAAATCTAGTGTACCGTTAACATTTCGTTTTCTGAAAACATATAAAACACTTTCTTTTTAAACCATATCCGCTCCCAAATATGTAGCATATGGCCTTTTAATGGAGATATCTCAACATAAATTTTCCCACGAGAACTGCTTGTTACTCAGTTGCTCCACTTTTATTTTTTTTTTCAAAGAGAAGTAGGGAAAAAAGGATATCACTAAGACAGAACTAATGATTATGTGATCGCTCTCGCTATGCCCCGTTTTTAGGATCGGATGGGTGGGAGGGAATTTTAGACATCACAAACATTCATGCATACGAACAGAAATCCATAAATCGATTGAAAAATCAATTTATGAAACTGTTCGCAGCTGAACTTGAACCCGAGACATCCTCATCCGTATCCAGTGACGTTAACCACTGCACCACGGAGCCGATAAAGTAGATGTATTATTGCAAAGCCCCCTTTTATGATTATTGCAATAATAACGTCCATACAAATTTTTGATTAGGTTCCTCTTTCTTGTCGTTGTACCAACAAAATTATTAGCAAAAACCCTCTATAATAAAAAATTATTATGGCAACTGCATATTTATGAGCTATACATAAATCAAACAGAACAGTAATTATCGAATTAGTATTTGTCATATTAAAATAGTGCCTTTCTCTTTTTTGTATATAAAAAGAGGAAGAAACAAAGTATTTCAGTTACGCAATTTTTTATCTGGATATTTGCAAAATTTGGGGAAAACCAGAATTAGTAATAGATAGTTACCATCTCTTTTCAGCATGCAAAATTTAATTATGCGTAAAAGAGCAACAACATTAAAGATTAAATGGTTGTAATTGAAGTACCGCTTAGTATTTGTCTCCTTTACACGCATTGAATATTGTTTATCCAAGAGTAAGGAGCGTGTAAAGTTGAGTAATTCTATCTAAAGAAATTTGCATGTTTACGAATGTAAATAAAAATTACACGTACTTATCACGCGCTATTTCATTTCGTGTGTATTACAGCGTACGGTTTGAAAGGAGATGGACGATGTAATCAGCAAACATGTGGGTGATCGCACGAACACGTCACGTGACAGATGATAATTTACAAATGGCCGTCTTCTCGGAAGTAGCCAGCGCGCGTTCGCCCCGCTCGAAAATCGTATTTTTGTCAGATAAATCAACGAAGACATTGTGATTTTACTAATTAGTCTCGTTTAATGGTGCTCGATTATTGTTTAAGTGTAGTTATTAAGCCTTATCACAGTCTAGTGAGGGCGCAATGCGCGAGTGAAGTTTGATCCGCCGGTGCCTTGTCATAAATTCCTAGAAAAACGTGCGTTGATGTACCCCGTTCTCGCTCGATACAGGTAAATATTAATTGTTTCCCGAGATCGCTGGGGTCCTTTGGGCTTCCGCTGTTCCTATGGCAACTGCCAGGCCGTTCCTGGACGAACCCATTCTTCCGGTCTTCCCTCGAAAACATTTCGCGATAACGGATAGTTTTTTTTAAGTCGGTAAGCGATTTTATACTTTTTACTGCCTTCTAAATGCTTTATACGTTTAGCCCGCGGCATATTTCTATCGTATACACAACAACGCCACTTACTTTGTCCAATCGACGTGAAAATGTGCAAATATCAAACAAGTGAATGTCACATTTATTTGAAACTCCTTTGTTTTATATTATCAACTTACGTACGATTTATCCGTAAATATATAGAATTAAAAACAAAATATCATTTCAAATAACACGTATCACTGTTATAATATATATTTGTCGTAATTCTAAACGTATTTATGATTAATACGTTAAATAAATCGACTGAAACTTATGTCAACAATGAAAATTTTTAAATCGCAATATTCTTTTTTTGAATTTAACCTGGTCATTTTTTTGTGATTTATATTTAATCTTTTACATATAATTTCGGTAAATATCTATTAGCAGGGACAAGGCCTAAAAATGATATTTTTCTCCGAAAATTACACAAAATGATATATTTTAGATATAGGTTATCTACAACTTAACTCGTCATTGTGTAGTTTTCGGTAATAGATATTTACCATAATTTCTACATACAATTATAGTTTTTAAGATCCGGGTAACCTTTAGAACTTCAAATGTATACTATATTAGTTATATGTTATATTTTATTGTATGTATTCCTTAAGATATAATTTACCAAAATTCGATCCTTTTTTTCTGCTATTCGAAAGATAGACTTAACATAATGCTACATTAAAAATAACAGCATTGTGGCCAAGTGGTTAAGCTCTGGGGTAGAGATGAGAGAACTATTATATAAAAAATATGAAATTTAATAGTACATGGATTACATACTATATTTTTGGGTGAAACGAAAAAAAAATATATCGTCAGAGTTGCTATATAGCTCTCCATTCTGTTCAGTTTAGAGAGGTCAAAGCTTCGAATCCCTAAAATGGGCACTTGAAATTAAATTTTTCGTTCGATTTATACCCTCAGGCATTTGTGATATTTTCTTCCCTTTCAAACGACACAATTCTGAAAATGTATCCTGAAGAGAATGTTTAATTTACTGTATTTTTTAAGCCATATCCGCTCACAACTTGGAGCATATGGCCACGACACTGTTACCCCAAAATTCTCTGTCTCCCGCCAGTCTTTTTGGTTCCTCCCAGAGTCTCGTAGCTCTGACGAGTACATCCATATGATGGTTATCAGCGGCCTTCCAGGGCGATGGAATCCATCCAGTTGGTAGAGTCCATCAAAAGTCTTCGTCAGGTGCCATGATTCGCTGCCGTAGAGCAGTACAGGGAGAAGTCGAGCGTTGAACAAACGCCATTTGGTACATCTGCGTTTCCCAGACGGTTTGCATTGAGTTAAATATGGCTCCAGCTATTTCTAAGTAGATAGCGAACTCTCTCTTTGTGTTGGATTAGTTTAGCGTCTGAATAACAACTAGTTCTCGCAAAATAACTTCTATAGGAGTTCATATGCTTCACATCGCTAAAAAAAACCACAAAACACTTCAGTGACGTCTACCATGCGGCATTTGCCGCTTGGAATGAAAATGCAATAAAATTTACCAATATTTTTGTGTCACCCATGTCCGTTCCTGATGTGGAGTATACTCCATATATGGATACCTTATAGAGCTTATCTCAATAGAAGTTGTTCTACGAGAAGTACATGGTAAGGGCAAAAGGACACAATTAGTGGTCAGCTAATCGTTCTCGCTACTATCTGTTTTTAGGATATGTGTGGGAGGGAATTTACACATCCATGTCTTCAAACAAAATCCGTAAATTGATTTATCCGTTTATTATTCGATGGAATCAACTAATGTATTGACTGCGGGCCACGCTTACTTACAAAACGATTCCGTGAGCAGCCAACGTGTTAATCAAAATCTCTTTTCGAGACTTGTGAGTCACAAATATCAAAGAAACGGCACACAGGCAATCAGTTGTAAATGCATGAGATTCTGACCCTCCCTCACGATAAGTGGTTCGAATCCTAGATACACATTATCTTAACCCTTCAATTCCTGCCTATGAATTGTTGTCTTCATTCAACAGGAATTTACACGTAAAGCTGTATTTTCATAAGATAAAATATGGCGATGTATTCCGCCCCGCAAGAATTATATTAAAGATTTTTTACACCCTTATTACATATGTTATATGAATAACATTGGTAAAAACTGCATTTATTGAGTTTTCAAATCATCAACAATCATCAACATGAATTAGTCAGTTTGAGTTCATTCGTGTGCTCGAATGCCTGAAGATGCGCAAAGGCGAAACCCGGGTCGTTTGTGATGGAATACATGGAAATGTACAAAATCTCGACAATTCAAATTTTATTATGAAAATGTTTAAATGATCTATCAAGTTTGTTTTTATTACCATTTTGTAAATGTGCAAATTGTACGCATTGTGTGGTTTTTGAAGAGGATTTTTCTATCTCTGTCCGTGTGCCTGCAAGTTTGTCCTCGTTTGATAGGGCCAGGGTTCCGAGACGTCGTAGGTAGTGTCATAATCGGTCGTTTAAGTAGACAGTGATTAGCCCTGCGCTTCCGAGGCTTGCGTCATAAGGCTTCTAAGGGTCGGCTCGACCCTGGTTTTTCTGTCGGGGATTTCCTTCCCTTAGCCAGTGGACCAGTTTTGAGGCGCCGGTTCTTCCGACCTGTGGGATTCTGGCGTCCTGGAAAACCATCGAGTACTATCCATAGGATGTACTCAGCCCAGCTGAGGGACTCTGGCATGTCATAGGAGGAAGCAAAGCGATTGGCGGGTGACAGGGATTCATGGAGACGCCGCGTGGTAGCCATATCCTCCGCATAGGGAGTGAATATGGAAGAAAAAGAAGAAGAAGAAATGTGCAAATTTTTTGTTTCACTGTTCACCGTTTGGGAGGAGTTCTCGCGACACAGACAGATTTATACATGTATTTTCTACTATATAGTAAAGTCAAATTTGGATTATTGAGATTTTGTACACTTCCATTTATTTTGTCACTAACGACCCGGGTTTCGCCTTTCGGCATCTTCAGGCATTCGAGCACACGAATGGACTCGAACAGTCGATGTCTTAAATGATATAGTAAAGATTGTGTAGCACACAGGTGTATGAATATTTTTCGCTATCAATATTTTCATGTTAATTTAATAAAGGCATTCATCGATGGGCGTGTAAAAATGATATGAAAGAATAATGCATCCCGTTCCTGCGGGGTTAAAACACAATCGAGTGTCGATTGACGCTATCAATACCTCTCATGTCTGTTTACATATCAAACAAGAGCGCGTTTATTTTCTCTGCACCGGATTAGCTTGTTGAATAATTTGAAGTGGGTAGAGTACAGTATTTTTTTTTTTTTTTCAAAGTACTCTATCCCAAGTACAATTTATTCAGTAGAACTCCATTCTAATAGGATTGAATATCAAAGTATTCAGTTCTTCAAAATTTTATTAGTTAGTTGAAAGCTATTGTCGGAACATATTTTAGTGTAGCTATATTTATACTGTTTAGAAGAGATAGACGATATTATGTCAATCTCACATTGAATAATTTAATTTTACATACATGTTACAATGTTTGAATACGTAAAATGACATGATATTGTCTATATATGTTAAGTATAGTTCCGACGATGGCGTTAAGCCGAAATAGCTATTAGCTATCTAATAAAATTTTCAAGAACTAAATACTTTTGATATTTTCCGAGATTAAGGAACTTACCGGGCAACGCCCTGTCACATCGGCGGTTATAGAGAGACGTTGGAACTGGCTGGGTCACGTATTGTGGATGTCTCCAGAGAGCCTTAATCCTGCTTGCCTTCGTGTGGGATTCCGGTGTTCTGGAAGACCATCGGATGTACTCGGCGAAGCTGAGGGACTCTGGCATGTCATGGGATGAAGTAAAGCGATTGGCGGGTGACAGGGAATCATGGAGATGCCGTGCGGTAGCCGTATGCTCCACATAGGGAGTGAATATGCAAGAAGAAGTAGAATATAAGTTTAAGTATAGTTCTGATGCTGGCATTAAGCCGAAATAGCTATCAATTTTCTAATAGCCAGCGTCGGTGGCGCAGTTGGTAGTGTCGTAGGCTACAGTTACGGATGTCTTGGGTTCAATCTGCTTACAGATGGCCCTCAGAGTGCAGGAGTGAGTGACGAAGTATTGTCAAAGGAAATGGAGGCGGATTACGCGACCTTCACTGGTGAGCAGAACGACTAAAAAGAATAAGGAGAGATTAGGACATGTTTAGATCATTGATGAAACTGTGAAAAAAAATGTTTAAATATAATGCCTTACCGCTGCAAGAATAATGTATTGACAGTAAAAAGTGATCATAATTGACTTATATTTTTTTTTGTCGTTTCAGTAAGGCAGCGGTGCATTCTGGTGTCGTCAATCGAAGACGCCATCGCTGAGAGCGGGGCGGCTTGCCGGGGGACCCCACCCGATCTACTCGTCGTCGCGCTGGCCACTGGCCGGTGTCAGTCACTCGACATTCGTTTTATTTGAACATTAGGTGTGTATGGAAAGAGATTCTCTCCTCTGCGAAGCACCTTCAGACTGACATTGTTGCGCAAGATCAGCTTGTTATTAAATGTATTGGATGATGGTCAATGCCCAGGACATTCAATGGGAATTTCAAAGTCACTTGAGGAGAAAAGACACCCATACCAAAGATCTCAAATGCTAAATCTGGTGGGCATTTAATAATCTGTGGAGTGTTTTTATATTTAGCATTTTCTGTGAACGCATTCTTTTTGTTGTGTTAGTAACAATAATCAAAATATTCAAATAACCTACTTTAACGACTTAACAAGTAGATGTTGGCCTTATTGAGGCTTAAGAGGACCATCTTAGGCTGAGGCGATTTACAGAATATCGACTGTGTTTTAGCTAATTGATGTAACCTTCAAAAAATACGAAAATGAGTCAATGATTGGATCTCATTTTAAAGATGACAGAGCAGTTCTCAGCCAAATGATGTAGATTAGGAAAATAAATTGACCACTTTTAAGAAGGGAAACATCATTTTACATTGGTTTTAGATTTAAAAATTCTGACCCGGCCACTTGCTGTAAGCCATTATTATATCGACACTCCCTATGTATAATCCCATATCTGCAAACATAAGAATTTACAGCAGTGCATTGCAAAGATTCATAACGCAACTCACCATATGTTTTTGATAAAAACAGTTTTTTCTCTCTCCTGAACAATTTCAATTTTGAAGGTTACATCAATTGGACAAAACACCATCGATATGCTTCTGGCAGTTTTGTGATAATATTGTGCGATGCGTTTCAGGTAGAAAGATTAAACAGTCGCCATGTCGCTGTGGGCGAAGGCGCAGCAGCTGCCCGCGGAGAGTTTGCAGCAGATCAGGGCCATCTACGGGGAGCACTTCCCCATTGAAGTGAGACACTTCATGGCGTCGTGGATAGAGGAGAACATGTGGTAAATGCATTTCAACATTTATGTATTTTTAAAGTGTGCAACCTATTTTATGATGCAGCTAATATCGGTGAAAGGTAAGTCGACACTCTCAAGTCTCGATGGCGTTGGTTTTCCATTGTCTTCTGTCATTGCAGTGCTGCTGCTTTTTTATTAACTCACCTTTTATACGGTCACCACACGATGCCTCCACGACTTTCTATTACCCGCCAATTGCTTTGCGTCCTCTGACTGACATGCCAGAATCCCTCAGCAGCTCGTCCGGGGCGTCAAAATCCCACTAGTGGGAAAAAGAGGTAAGTAGGATTGAGGCTATCCATTGGCTCATATATCCATGACCACTGACATAACGCAGCGCTGCCTGGTACATTCCCTGATCACCGAGTTCCTCATGAAGTCAAAACACCTCACTCCCAGTATCCGATGCAAACATCTATTCTCGAAGCTCGAACAATTTTTCTGAATCTTTGTCAGGCGCCATGATTCGCTACCGTAAAGCAGTACAGGTACAATGCTAGCGTTGAACAAATGGCATGTGACAAAATACATGGAAGTGTACAAAATCTCAATAACTCAAAAATGGCATTTGGTTTTAATCGTGTAAAGTTGCGCTGGCGAGCTTTTTCTTTGCATTACCGTCTTCCGGGATGTGCACACCAAGGTAAATGGGGAAGTTATCAACCCTCCCGATGATCTGTCGCGCGCTTGTCATTAAAATCAGAGTCACGACAGGCTTGGTTATACATCAAATTGGTCTTGCGTTTATTTTCAGACCAATACGACCTGAGCTAATTTCCAACCTGTCAATAGTCTCCCGGATACCCTTAACAGATTTGTCGAAAATAACAGCATCATCAGTAGAGTCTTCGTCAGGCGCCATGATTCACTATGGTGAAACAGCACTGGTGGAAAGCAAGTGTTGAACAAATGGCATTTGGTTTTCGGCCGCAATGTTCACACAGGCCAAACCAACAAGTGTGTGGTATAATTTTCACCTTTTCGCAAACATCAATATGTCATATTTGAATATTGTTTTGTAGAAACTTTCAGACTATTTATTAACAAGACATTGTGTAAAGAAAAAATATTAAAATCATTTATTCTTGATCTTTTTCACCCAGGACCGAAATAGAGGCGGACAATCCACAGCACGAGCAGTACATCGCCGGGCCTGGTGGTGGGGCTCATCCAAGAGTTGGAGCTGAAGGCCAACTCGCTGAGTTCCGAGGACATGTTCCTCTCCAAGATCAAGCTGATGGAGGCGGCCAAAATGTTCAGGCAACGCTACAGGTGACTATCGATCAATTAACTCTTTATTGATTAATGAATATAGTAATACCTTTTGACGCAGATTGAAAATCACAACATGCCAGACTCAACAGATGCTTGGGAACGCAACCGGTCTTGTAGCCGAGTGTTCAACGCTCTGCTGTGTTTGTCATATTCTGTTGCGATGTAAACATTCATAAACTGATTGAATTCAATTTTAGACGTGACGTGTTATGTACCCATCTTTCATATTAGATATATAAAAATTCAATGGCCTATTATTATGGCAATATACGAAGGGGCTGGATGGTGGCGTCGTGGGCTGCCTAACAAAAATATTAAAAATATTAATATTAAGATTTCAGATATTAAAAAATTTATTGGATACTCATAGCTGCTCTGCTTTCTCCACTTAAGATGGCTGTTTATTATTCATATTAATTACATACTTAATATTTGATTATTTTTAAATGGTTCAATAACATTTTGATTGTAGACTCTTTCATTTGATTTATGTATAATTTGTTTGTGAATCAGTATTTTCTTGTCTCAGTTCATGAACCATCAGTTTTATATACCTTCATTTTTACACTCAATTTTATATAAATAAGCCTGTTATGTTTGTATTTTTATCAGTTGATAATGCTCGTGATGAGCGAAACCAGTTCTGATCATTATAAATATGTGGAATTAGTACAAATGAATTGTGTTTTATTTTTTAAAATATAATGTCTTTCCACCAAGAATTGGCAGTTAACACCTTAAAAGTGATGAACATTAATCTTAGTTCTGCATTCAAGTAACTGTTTTGTTTTGATTCCAGCACAAACCCGATGAACCTGTACAACTACGTGAAGCAGTGTCTCACGACGGAGATGAGGTTCGTGCAGGGGGCCGGCACCGCCCTGGCGCAGTCCACCGCGGCCGCTGAGGTTACCAAGCTTTCTATTATCGTAACATTATCGCCGCTGCACTGTTGTCGCGAGTAAAACAATGAATCGTAAAATATGTTTTTTTTTTATTCATGACTATGTCGATTAGCCCGAGTTACCTCGGTAAACCTAGTGGCTACCCCTGTTAGCAATCAGTTGTCGCAAAATAATCATTCACTATTTACCCAGCGGAGTATACGCTTCAATTTAACTCAGAATCTAAACAAATACTGTTGGCCGTTACACTACAATGCTGCACTCTCATTGACTGGAATGGAGATTATCAGCTTAAAAAATTATAGGCATTGGAGAATATGAGTTTTGAAAATGAACGACAATTTTCACATTAATTTTAGATGGATTTTGTAAGCTTAGAAAGATATTTTATAATTTAAATAGTAGGCTTGAACATGAAGAACAGTGCTGTGTTCATACTTATTTTTTACATATACTGGAGATAATGAATTATGATACAAGTTATCCGTCATTTGGCGGTTGGATCCCGTCTGTCAACGAGGTAAGCCGTACAGTTATGAAAATAAAGGTGCGTTCACACTGTTTGAGAAATTTATAGTCGATGTTTTGTTACTAAATTGATAATTTTATTCAGAACTCTTTTATAAACATATTTTCAATTCAATAGAGGTTAAAAAATGATGCTGTCTTTCAGGTCTCACCCTAAAAGATTCTTCGGTTCTATTAATTCTGTGTTCGCAGATGCTTCAGCAGCTGGAGGTGCTGCGCCAGAAGACGAAGGAGTCAGCGAATGAACTCCGGTTGATGGAACAAGAGCAGGAGGCGTTCGCCCTGCAGTATCACGAAGGAAGCAAACTATCAGGTGAATAAACATCGTGGTGCAGTTGTCAACGTCGCTGGCTACTGTTACGGATGTCTCGTGTTTAATTCCCTTCCACCCATCCGATGCTAAAAACGGGGCGTAGCGAGAGCGATTAGCCAACTACTAGTCCTGTCCTAGCCCTATCCTTACCTTCTTCGATAACAAGCAGTTCTCGTAGAAAAATATATGTTGAAATAAAATATGTAGTGCAGGGGTCCCTAAACTAGGGCCTGCGGGCCAACACCGCCCCATGAGCACCACCAATCATGCACGTTATCTGGCCCACTGTAGTATTTTCACACAGATAGTAGTGCCGAAAGCGGAAAAAAACCAATTTAGCAAATTTATGCAGCTGATCAACCAATTTTTTTTGGTGAAATGATTTAATATGGCAGAAGCTGGTTTTCTCCTCGTCGATTGGCTATCTCCGCCGCAATGAAATGTCCTCGACACTCTTAATTCATAACTACAGTGTGTTGGTATGATGAGTTATCTAGGTCTTGGCCCTTAGGACTTGCTGTAGGAGTCAGTGTGGCCCTTGAGCTAAAAAGTTTAGAGATCCCTGATGTAGTGCATATCATTATAGGGAAATTTTAACTTGAACTGATTGATGTTGCAGCTCACATACAGCACGTGTCGACGCAGCCTCCGAGCCCCCAGCAGAAGGAGGTGGAGGCTAAACTCAAGCACCAGAAAGACAAACTGGAGCAGGTCCTCAATCAGAAGGTATCCACGGCGTCTGAAGCGTGTTCTTACATTTACAATATTTCAAAATTATTACTAATCCATGTCGGGGTCCGTAGTGCAGTGGCCAACGCCGTCGGCTTTGGTTACAAATGTTTCGGGCTCAAATCCCGGTACGGACAGTTTCATTAATTAATTTTCAATCGATTTATGGATGACTGTGACTGGAATTTACAGGAAAGAGATTTTAAACCTTGAATTGCCCATGGTTGTTCACATATAGCTATATTCCGTTTTGAGCATTTTCAAATGAAATGAAGGATAATACCCTATTGACCTCATTATTTCTCACGCAATGCCCAAACCAAACCGAATATGTATAATTATTGTTTTTTATATATAGACCTTTATATATATATATATATGACGTACTCAGCGGAACTGAAGGACTGGTATGTCATGGGAGGAAGCAAAGCGATTGGCGATTGACAGGGAATCATGGAGGTGGCACATGGTAGACATATGTCCCACATAGGGAGTGAATATGGAAGAAGAAGAATATATAGAACTACATCAAATCTATAGCTATGAAGTCTTTGAACGGTTTATTATTATCTTTCAGGTGGCCTACCTGCTGCAGATCAGACTGGCTCTTGTTGACAAACTGAAGGACACCATCGAGGCGCTCAACACGCTCCAGAGCAAGGTCCTGGAAGACGAACTAATCAGGTAAAAAACAAAGCCAAAAAACACGTGTGATGTTTTCAATTAAACACTTGCTGCATCTCCGCAATGTTCATGATAAAATTAGCCTTGCTGAATCCGGAACCGCTGATTTTTAGCGTAAAACTCTCACCGTGTGGACCGCAGAAAAACTGACTATAAATCCACGATTCTACCCTCTGCAGACTTGTACAAAAGTTACTGTACTTTGCTGACTCATTGCTTCTCTTTGCAAGAGAACCGAGATAGACGAAGCTGTCAAACTTTCGCAGTGTATTTAATATGTGATTCTAAATTTATATGTGTGTTTTGCTGTTCCAGATGGAAGAGAGAGCAACAGTTGGCAGGCAATGGTGCCGCATTCAACGCTAATCTGGACACCATACAAGAATGGTAATTCATTATTCATATATTTACTATTTCATTGGGCATGTAGACAGCCATAAACAACCAACCACTGCGACTAATAGTATATCACATGACATCGGCTCTGGCAATCTGTTAATTAAATAATTCATGAAGCAACTCAGTCGATTTTTGACATCTGAGCAGGTCTCAGCCAAATGATGTAAATTAGAAAATGAATTGACCACTTTTCGGAAGGGATACATCATTTTACATTGGTTTTAGGTTTAAAAATACTGACCTGTCCGCTTATGTGAACTACTATTATATCTACACTCCCTATGTATAACCCCGTATCTGCAAATGTGAGAATTTACAGGAGTGCATTTTAAAGATTTATAACGCGACTCGCCATTTAATGTTTTCGATAAAAACGGTTTTGACTCTCCTGAACAATTTCAATTTTGAGAGTTACATCAATTGGTCAAAACACCGTTGAAAAGGTGTAAATAGATTAATAACAATGGTATAATTTTCACCACTGTTCGATCGGCTGCAGGTGCGAGAGTCTGGCGGAAGTCATCTGGTCGTGCCGGCAGCAGGTCCGCGAGGCCGAACGTCTCCGGCAGAGGCTCGCGCTGGAGCCGCCGGGCGTGCCCGATCTGCTCCCCGCCTTGGGCGCCAGGGCCACGCAGCTCCTCTCCACCCTCGTGACGAGCACTTTTGTCATTGAAAAACAGCCCCCGCAGGTCATGAAGACTAACACTAGGTGAATATTATTTATAATTTAAGATATCTGACTGAGGGTGCTTGATGGAATCTCAATATCAAATTTGAATTGTCTACATTCTGTACATCTCCATGTATTTTGTCACCAACGACCCGGGTTTCGCCTTTAGGCATTATCAGGCACACGAATGAACTCTAACTGACACAGTAAACAGTTTACAATGGCTTATATACAAGATAAAATACAACAAATTCTTATCACTAAGTCTAGGAACTACAATGAATGACCCCCAATCCCAGTTGGGAAAGCGAACGCATTATGGGTGAATATGTCTGGAGTAACTCGGTAGGTGCTTTAATTATACCAGTTTGGAAAAACAGCAATTTATTTTATCAGTACATATATCAATGCAGATTTCTAGGCACGCAATATTAATTTTCCCTGTCTATTGATCCCTAACTTGATTGGTGTAAATCCATCTATATTTTGATCTTACAATTATCTACGTAACACAAAATATCGAGGCTAAAGAATTTTCATTTGCTGTTTACTCAGTCAACTGTCAATATGTTGCTTTCCAACTTCTGCCAGTACGATGACGATACCCTCCATTAAGTGTCCATATGCTCCTCATTGGGAGCATGCATGGTTGACTGAAACGAAATTGATTTTGTGTTTGTGTTTCACAGATTCACATCGACGGTGCGTCTGTTGGTAGGGGGAAAGCTGAACGTGCACATGACGCCGCCTCAGGTAAAGCATAGCGAATAAGAATTCAGATGTTTATAATTTGGTGCTAACTTAATTATCCGTGGTGCAATGGTCAACGTCGTTGGCTTCGGTTACGGATCTCACGAGCTTGAATCCCAGTGTGGACAGTTTCATAATTAATTTATTGATTTCTGTTCGTGTTTGTGATGTCTAAAACTCCCTCCTGCCCGTCCGATCCTAAAGATAAGGCATATCGAGCGCGATTAACTAGCCAAGTCTTCTATCTTAATCTAAAAAATTAGAGGTTTAGCCACTGAGTAACGGGCAGTTCTCATAGAAAAACTTCTATTGAGATACCTCAATCAGGAGTCCATATGCAGCATATTGGGAGCGGACGTGTTGAAAAAGAAAACGTTTATTTATCTATTAAACATGTTTCCATATACGGAATACTGAAGCTTCATCCGGCAATGGACAGAAGGCAGCAACTAACCGCCGGAGATAACCAGTATCAAAACGTTTTCCTCAATGAATTTTGTCACCAACAGGTGAAAGTGACAATAATATCCGAGAATCAAGCCAACGCCCTGCTGAAAAACGAGAAGGTTGGCGGCGGAGTGAACAGCAAGGGGGCCGGCGACGCCTCCGGGAGAGATCCTCAACAACACGGGTACAATGGAGTATCAGCAAGCCACCAGACAGCTCAGTGTTTCGTTCAGGTAATTTGTTCTCCACCCTTTCACCGCGTCGGATCCTTTGCATATCCTTTCATTTTGGGATTTGGACATGTGCTGTGGGGACCCCGGGATCCTGATTCCTGCATGTATCTTAAAACTGGATGGAATTTCAATATCAAATATGAATTGTTCAAATTTTGTACATCTCCATACGTTTTGTCACCACGGTTTCGTCTTTCAGCATCTCCAGGCATTTAATTACATGGATGACAATCAGTTAGAATTCATCAGGATGCTGGGATGACTTGGGAGTGTGAGAACTAATCAATATAGATAGAAGTTATAAAGGTCAACACCCGGCAAAGCCGTCAGCAATTCAAGTGATGATTGATACAATATAAAAGGACTCACAGTCTGTCGTCACACTCCGGTACTATAAACGCCTGCCAGGAACCATATAATCATCACTTTAACTACTGCCCTATTCCTAAAGTAAATCTCTTTAATTATACAAAATTTGGAATTCGATTCCTAAAGGATTAAGCAAATAGGCTAGCTTGAGACAAAGAATCTTGGTGGCATAGTGTGGTGGCCATATGCTCCGAGTAGGGAGCAGCGGTTGTGGCAAAAAAGGTATTCTTTCAAAACCTCATCTCCCAGTAGATAGAGCGATTAATCACCTTAAACTTATAGTCACTTCTTCTATCTTCAAAGGATCTCCCTTGTTGAGATTGCCAATCAATTACGTATAGATTCTTCATTAGGAATTCATACTCTCCACATTGCGAGCAGATATGATTAAAAATTAAGAAAACTGAAATCTTTTGACTACATTATTTATGATCCTCCATATTTTGACGCAATAATATCTGTATTTGTTCGATTGATTCCAGAAACATGCAGCTGAAGAAAATAAAACGGGCGGAGAAAAAGGGCACAGAGAGCGTCATGGACGAGAAGTTCTCCCTGCTGTTCCAGAGTCAATTCAACGTGGGCGGGGGCGAGCTAGTCTTTCAGGTAACACCTCCGCTTCATTTTGCAATATTCAATCTCGTCTGATAACATGTATTAAGATTTGAATTTTTTCTTAATATTTATAGTGAGGGTTTATTAATCTTTACGACATTTCGTTTTTGGCCGAATTTATTTCCAGTCAATTGATCTGTTTAAACGCTCACAAAATAAATCAATTTCAACAGTAAAAAAATGGAGAATTATGTGAAATAAATATTAGTTATTCCAAATACATCAAGAAGTAAACTAGACTTGGTGCATTCTAGCTAAAATAAATTGAAGAAAATGAAGAAGCTGAAAAATAAACAAAACGGATGCAGTCAGTTTTCATGTACACCACCAACACGCACACAAGCGAGTGCGTAGCCGCATAAGTATGGGTAGTGCATATAATGCTGAGTATCGGAAGACTGAATATCGAAAACTCTTTTCGAAAAATATATTTCCTCGTGTTCTACTTGACATTTTCATGATCTGTTGCCTAATTACTCTACCTAAAGGCTTGAACTGTTTTTTAAAGCATATATTCACAAGTGTTTCCGTCTAGTTTGGTCGGAAATACGAGATAAAGTCTTGGACATGTAGACATGTCCAGCACGTCAATAATGCTTGCGATGAGCGGTAGTAAAAAACAGATTGTTGCTTTATTTTTAAAGTAGTGGTATTGAATTTTTCTGTTACATCTTTAAGGTGTGGACGCTGTCCCTCCCTGTCGTTGTCATCGTGCACGGAAATCAAGAGCCACACGCGTGGGCGACTGTCACGTGGGACAACGCCTTTGCCGCGCCCGGCAGAGTCCCCTTCGCTGTACCCGATAAGGTAAATATCGAATACTTTTCTAGTACAGTGAGAACTCGTTTTGAAAGAACAATATTTAGTAGCCTCAAGTGATATTGATTCAGCTCTTCATTCATTCTTCCCATTTCTTCGCTCAGGTTCCGTGGGCGCTGGTTGCTGAGGCTCTCAACGTGAAGTTCAGGTCGGCCACCGGGAGATCTCTCACCGAAGACAACCTCAGGTTCCTCGGCGAGAAGGCGTTCAGGTGTGTCTCGATTTGATCAATATTTCTATTTAAGCACAAACTATTTTTATATATTAATGAGTATTTTTCTCCCAACTTCGCCAAAGATATTCTTCAAAGGCTTACTTCTTGTAAAACCCACTTAATTAGGATTTCACCGTTTAAAGTTTTATAATTTTTAAATAATGGCGCAAATTTCAATTCTTTAAAAATTTTATTATCGCATGAAAAATTATTATTTGTGGTGGTGGTTATATCCGCTAAGCTAATGGATTATTTTGTTATGGAGCGGTTGCTAAGCAACTATTTGCTATTATTTTTTCTGTTGCTTTCCATTGATGCATCAAAAAAATACTGTGTTTTCAGTTTAAGGTTGAAAGTTAAATGTTGAGAGAAGGTAGTTAAAATTAACTCAGTTGAGCTAGAAATTGCAGATAGAATGACATGTGAAAATTTCACGTCGCTACTCTACACCGTTTGGGAGGAGTTCTTGCGACAGAATTCTTCCATATTCACTCCGTATGTGGAGCACACGGCTACCACGCGACGTCTCCATGATTCCCTGTCACCCGCCAATCCCTTTGCTTCCTCCCATGACATGCCAGAGTCCCTCAGCTCTGCCGAGTACATCCTATGGATAGTACCCGATTGTCTTCCAGAACTATATATCGTCGTTGTTCTGGAAGAAGAAACTAACTGAAAAATACTAGTTTTGAGTAATTGAACTTTGAAGTTTGTCAAATGCTTGAAATCCTATAGCTTTTTCATTTTTTTTGTCTGTACAAAACTGTTTTTAAGTAAAAGTATAAACTATAAAAATATGTTTGTTCTTCCATATGGTAGAGTTTGAAATAAGGAGCATTTTTGCATAACCAACTCAATTTGTCATTTTTTCGATTTAGTGTTTTCTTCCAGAACAACGACAATATGTGCTGTATAGTAGAGATTAATAATAAATTCGAATTATTCTTGTGTTCGAGAATTTTATATTTACACTTGTATCTCCATTAATATTAGTTACGCAATTATTAACTAACTAACAACATATCTGATGTATTAATTGCAGATCAACCGTCCCGGCCGGTGCCGACATGTCCCAGAGTCTGCTGTCGTGGGCGCAATTCTGCAAAGAGCCCCTCTCCGATAGAAACTTCACCTTCTGGGAGTGGTTCTACGCGGTCATGAAACTCACCAGGGAGCACCTGAGAGGACCCTGGGTGGATGGGTGAGCGCCTGTGTGATTTTGAATCGACCGTTTGTGTCTTTTCGCAAGATGTACATTGGATCTGATGATTTTTTTTAATTCCAGCGCTGTACTCGGATTCGTCCGCAAACGACAAGCCGAAGAGATGCTGTCGCAGTGCTCCAATGGAACTTTCCTTCTTCGTTTCTCCGACTCGGAGCTCGGCGGAGTCACCATCGCATGGGTCGGAGGTTAGTCTTTTATATTGTAAACTTCGATTAAAAACAAATCATATTTTTTTACCTGAAGATGTTTCTCAAAGGAGAAAAATACACTTAATATGAATTGGGGTTTTTTTTTGCCATGTCCACCCCCTATGTGGAGCATATGGCCTTCTAATTAAGTTATCTCAACAGAAGTTTTTCTAAATTAAGTTAAACCACTTAAAAATGCAGTCAGCGAAATCAAGCAGTGACAATATACGGCGCGGAGTCTTCATGCGTTGTGATAAAGTTGAAAACGCTCTGCAAAGGCATGTCATGATGACTACGGTATATATTACCAAAGAATAATAGGACCGAATTCATTCTGTCATCACCTGTCGAACTGGAGACATCCTTACCTGTATTGCATAATCGTCATTCTATACAGTTAAATGTCATAAAGCATACAACATTTGGAATTATGTTCCTAATGAAGCATTAATTCTCGAAGTTCAGTATGAGGTTTCTTCGAGTCATTGTCAGTTGCCATGATTCGCTACCATAAAGCAGCACCCGTGGTAGAAAGCAAGCATTGATAAATAATGACATTTGCTTTTAATCCTGCACAGCTGCGTGTCCCAGACAGTATGCATTGAGTTAACTTGTCAAAACCTGTATGTCGCATCAGGCCATCAACGAGTTTACTCGCGAGCCTTTTTAGTAGTTTTTATTTTGACTTTCGTAGTATTCAATTGTTTACTGCCATTTATTGACAGTTGAATTAGTAAATTTTTTGATAAGTGTCGCAGCTTGACGCTTGTAGATGTCTCAGGGCTGTCACAGATTCGTTTGCACATAAGGTACACATGCAAACAATAATTTGATGTGGCATTATGTGTGGGACCTTGCTTTGAAATGTACCATTCGCTAGAAATCTCTTGTGTGTAAAAAGTAATAGTGGCTAGTTTGGTAAAGCGACTCAAATTCTGAGGTTGTGTGTGTGTACATTTTTGAAATAGTATTTATCATTTTAGTGTGAAACTTGTTGATTTGGTAACAATTGTTCAAAAATGTACATAATTTTGTGTCTATTTCATATTTTTTAAGCGATTTATTTGATTCGAAAAATAGCTTGCCTACAAGTGTTCCACCTAGTAAAATTTGCCTGGCACTTGAATGGTTAAATGCGGCTCCAGCTTCTACCGAAATGTGTATTCCATACTTCGCCATAGACACTGTTTTCTAATACTAATACTGCCTGCATTTCGCTTCCACAGAGTCCGGCGAGGTCTTCATGCTGCAGCCGTTCACGTCGAAGGACTTCCAGATCAGATCACTGGCCGATAGAGTATCCGACCTTCAGCATCTGGTGGCGCTGTACCCCGACATCACGAAAGACCTGGCCTTCTCCAAATACTATACGCCCTTCCAAGGTGAATATCCATCATGCCGGCATATCTTCTTGTTGGAGACGCAATTAAACCTTGGTATTCGCCAGGCTGGTAGCCGAGTCGTCAACGTCGTTGGCTTCCACAAAACTTAGTTGTATACTGTTAGGCTGATCGCAAACTATACACGAGTCGCCTATTTCCAAAGTACAACCAGTTGTCCAGTTTTGACCAAAAATGAACGGAATATGCAATCTTATTTTGCCTATTGAAAGTGGGACATACTTACTCTATGAACAATTTCATAGGTAGTCTTGTCCGTCTGATAGAAATTTTCAAATATCATCTTGTCCAATTTTATGTTATTTTAGTCACAAACTGTCAAATGTGAAATCATTTGTTGTGTGTTTTTTAACCATGAATAATCGTCAAGTTTAAAACCCACTTTGTCCACAAAAAGCATTTTCAAAGTGCATCAAGTCCATAAAAGTACCAAAAGTCATCATGTCCATGACATTTCTATCAGTATTTCAAAAACTGTATATGAATGATATCAACAGTGTTTTGGCCAGTTGATGTAACTCTCAAAGTTGAAATTGCTCAGGAGAGAGTAAAAATTGTTTTTATCGGAAACATATGGTGAGTTGCGTTATGAATCTTTTAAATGCACTTCTGTAAATACTCATGTTTGAAGATACGGGATTATACGTAGGGGGTGTCGATAATAATAGTTGCTTACGTCAGAATTTTTAAACCTGAAACCAATGTAAAATGATGTTTGCCTTCCAAAACGTGGTCAATTTATTTTTCTAATTTACAGCATTCGGCCGAGACCTGCTCTGTCGCCTTTAAAATGAAATCCAATCGTTAACTCATTTTCGTATTTTTTTGAGGGTTACAACAATTGGCCAAACCGCCATCGATATGTTCACCAAAAGTTTATATTTATTTCAATTTGATTTAATTAAAAAAAATGTTAATTTTTCAATTAAGAGGTTCTTCCATTAACGTTTTTTGTGAATATCTCAAACCCAAATAAAACGGACATAGTGAACTTTGAAAATGGGCGACTCATTTCTATAATTGTTCTATGCCGGTCACTGCTGAACTCCACGGCGGTGTCACGTCAATACCCACATGTATCGCGAATCACGCCAGCCCTGATTCTCATTTTTAATATGTTTTTGTGTACAGAGACTCAACCCACGTCGAGTAACGGCTACGTGAAACCCTTGCTCGTGACGCACGTCCCGGGATGGGGCGGACCCGGCGGATCGTACGCTGGCACCCCGCACCACCACAGCGCGTCCTATCTGCACTCGCCTGACCCGCAGAGGGACACTCCCAGTGTACACAGCAGGTAAACAGCTCGTCTGTCATGTCTCATTGCATTGACTCTTTTTCATACCGAGGGTATACTGGCGGAAGGCATTAATTAAGTCATAAAAACTAGTTCTGAGATAATCGCATTTAAAGCATTATTTTTAATAAAAGTACTCTTTCTCCAAAGTACTATTGAGGAGTGTGGGATCAAAAATGTCCAAATCCACTTTCTCCTTGACCCGATGAACGCGCTCGACACGTTTACATGTCCAAGAATTTATCTCGTATTTCTGGTCAAACTTTAAGGGCACACTTGTGGATATATGCTTGTGGGCGTGTCGGCGATGTATATGAAGACTGGCCGCAGCCATTTTGTTTGCAAAGTTGTAGATTAAATATTTTACGGCTTCTTCATTTTCTTCGATTTATTTTAGCGAGAATTTTATTTCTTGATGTATTTGGGATAGCTAATATATATTTCACATAATTCTCAATTGTTACTGTTGAAATTGATCTGCTTTTAACCATAGTGAGTGTTTTAACAGATCAATTGACTAAAAATAAATTCGTGCGAAAACGGTTCGGGCTGTAAGGGTTAACAAAGAAAAACACTTTTCGTATAAACACTTATCCTCTGCACAAACTATTCATGTGACAGTTGAATTTGATGTATTTCTTCTTATTTATTCATTTGACTTTGGAGAAGGCTCTAAATATACAGTACTTTTTGCAAAACACATTAAAAGCGCTGAGTGACAGCTGACTGAGCTGTCATTTCCGACAAATGCAAGCACGCTATCGAGGATTTGAGTGACGTTGAAAATGCAACACTGGATTTGAACATGTTTGATCCCAAGCTCCTAAATTGTTTGTGTTTTAAAATAGATTTTTTGTACATAATGAGTTATCATCATATCATGCTTTCTGCCAGAATAAAAAAATAACAATATGACTTAATACTGTCTTTTTTTTCAAAGCCATTATATCCTATGACTTCATGCGTTCTATCGGTGCATAGAGCGTTAAACTGTCTATACCCTCGATATCAAAGATCCTGAATGGAATTTGTTTCACCTCGCTGTTGCGTTTTTGATTTTCGAATTTTTTTCTTCTTTATTATGGTGGATGTAACCAGGTGACATATTGTTGCAAAGGATTCAAGAATTTAATGTTAATTAGAACAAAATCTTCACACGACCGCGGTCACCTTGCGAGAACTGACTACACTGGTTATTAATCATTCTATGCTTGGAATCGCACGTGTTGTATATATGCTAATCGATTCCTTAATTTTTCAGCTTTCAAAGTTCCGTGATGCAGTTGTAAAGCAACGACGGCCAGAAGAAAAAAAAAAAGCATTTTTTTATTTGATCTAAATTGTACTTTGTATCCCCTTCGCATTTATCACATTCGAAATATCATATTTTCTGTGTGTAATTACTGTTACAATGTCCAATTGAACAAAGTCCGTATTTTATTTTACAAAGTGACTTAACTCCGGTTGAAAAAAAATATTTTTACTCTTTAAATAATAATAGAAATGAATTTTTATTTAGAGAAAAGACATAGTATTAGGAGAATTATTGCCATTTTTTTTTATATATATAAATATTTCTACGTGTCGTGGGTAATTTTTACAATTTAAACCCGGCGATACGAATATCAGAATCTTAGATTCACGATTATTTACAAAAACACGCATCTCCGTTATGTTGTTCGAATATGTATATTAAGTGTTTCTGAAGCGTGTGGGTATTTTGAATGACTGCGCTAGTTACATTTTAGTCCAGTGGTCGGCAACTCGGGCTTCTCTGGCTCTCAAACTTTTGACATCTTAGCCATAGCACATAGGCCGAGGCGGATTGTGATATTGCTATTTCTCTTTCTCGCCAGTCAAACTGTATCGCTGTCCTGCTCAAATAGACCGACCGATTTGCGCAGTGGTCACTCATGACTCGTGTTTGTGTACGGTTGAACAATTAAATGAATTTTTTTCTTTCTTAGATTAACTCTTTGAGGACACGGCCGTACAAGGGTACCGCCAATTGTGTTTTTGTCAGTCGGTGTCGATAGAGAGCCACATGCCCAATTTATTATATAATACTGTCGGTATAGTTGCAGAAGGCATTAAGTCCAAAAACCTTGTTTTAAGATAATCTACTTTTAAGAAAATCTACTTTTAAGAAAATCGTAAAATTTAAGTCTTTCCATTTACATACCTTAACCATTAATTATTAAACTTACCACTTTGTAAGATTTGTAAATCATTTACGAATTCGATTTGATTATTAGTAATTTTTTTTATAGTAATATTAACTATACTTTTTTTGCCACTATTGAGTTATGAACGAAATTGACTGGATTCATATTGATTTCATAGAATATGGCCGAGCTTGTTTTTTCAGTCGATATACCATCCTAAAATCTCTCTCATTGCATCTATAACTATCCTGCCACTATGCCGACGATATATTAAAAAGACCTAATTTCATAGAAAATAACTTACCACTCGAGGGTTAAAAATGAATATACACTTGCCCTTTGTCTTGGTAAAAAGGTTGCCGACCACTGTTCTAAGCATAAATAAAATTTATTTTATCAAACAAAAATAAAAAAATCCTGTTAATTTGTTGGTCTCATAATAGACTAAGGTTGAATAGGGTGCTTAGGAAACTTTTTTTTTTATTATACAAAAACACGCGTGTTATTAAATTTCATTTTTATTAATGATATATATATATTCCGGGTCCAGACGTGCGTGTGTCCCGCTGTGGTAAATACCGTTTTCGGGGGAACAGCGCCAAGGCCGTTGGGTCGGCCGTATTTTTAAAAGTTACAGGTTGTTGAAAGTTTAACGGACGAAAGATATTTCGGGTGCCTTCGCAGGTCCCACTCTCGAGAGTTTGGATGAAATTAATTTTAGACGAATATTTGTAGCGAACATTTTTCTTTTACACGACATTGAAAATTGACCAATCGTTATTTTAGTGAAATGAATTTTATTGAATTTCTCATTTATTATATTATATATATAAAATTTAAAAAAAAAACATGCTCAGAACAAATCTGAATATCAGTATTAAGTATTAATTATTACGATTTTAATTTCATTCCGTCATTATAAATTGGCTCGTGGCGGTTTCGGGAACTAATAAAAATTCTAGTAATTTTGACGGTTCGCATAGACGGTGGCGCCGCCGACACATGCCAAATTATTACCGCGAAATTAGATAGGAGAAAATTAATGTGTATTATTGTTACTTAGGAAATAATGTTTAGTTTTTGTTTTATATTATAAAAAAACACTGCTTTAAAAATGAGCTTATAATGAAAAAAATACAGGAAAATAAGAATAATGAATTTTTTGTCGACTTTTGTTGGAATCTCCTATGTTCATAACTCTGCAAATTAACATAGCTAACTCCAGGTAATCCCTGTTACTCGTAAAATCTAAAGATGCTGAACAATTGACTCTGCATACTCTCCTTTTTAAATCACTATTGCTTTACACCTTACACCCTTTTGAAAAGGACTTTAAGTTAAGCAAAGCTATTTTATTTTTATCAGCGAGTGTCTCAGGAGAATCTGCCGTGATAGAGTTTTGAATCAGCAGAAATTTTCCAAATAGGCGTATCTCCAAGCGCCATGTATGATAATTTATTTTAGAAATGTTAATCTCTTAGTAATCATCGGACATAGGAGGTTTTGCCTAGCCGACAGCGTTTCCATTTGGACTTAATCAAAAATGATCTATCAAACACGGTGAAAAATTACAGGAATTTCGAAATACGTATTAGATATTTAAAAATATTTATAAAAATAGTTTATTTGAATAGAAAACGTAACATAGATACTGTATTTCTCGGTTAATAAGTAATTTAAAAATTTTTTGGACATATCTAAATTTGTTTCCGGCGTGACTATCAAAATCGGTGATGTCCGCATAAATGTTTTTTGAAATTGCCAAGTTTTGTGTTGTTGGCTATAGAAACAATGACAGGTTTTTTTTTACAGAGTTTTACAGGAACAAAAGTGGCTATGTTTTTTATGAATAATTTTGGAAATGGCTGAGTTCTTACCACTTCATATATATATATTAGAATAATGTCAGTGAATTCTCTTACAGCGTTTCCTGATATTGTTGATTTAGTTTCCAATCGTGATTTGCAACCAAAGCGGTGTTATTCTCACGATTTGTTTTGTATATTGCCATCTTTGTTTCTACCACATCTATTTGACACCGCTTGCTTTTGTATTTAAAGTTCTTTGTTAGAAACAAAAATGTAAATGTTTTATACGATTTGTTGCAAAAATTACTGTCCCTGTTTCAAACAGCGATGTTTTTTTTTTTTTCAAAAACAGCAATTTTATTCCGACGTGCTTTGGATATTGCTGTTTTTGTTGCTGCAGTTTTATTAGATGGAATCAAACACAGCACTGTTTCACACGGCCTCTTTGTATTTCGCTGAATTTGATGGTGCAAAAAATAAATAAATGTTTATCGTTCGTAAAACAGAAACGTAAGAAACAATTCAAAAGCTTTACGATAGTTGTAAAAAGAAAGAAATTGTAGTTTGACTTAGGTTCCTTGTTTATGTAGAGACGTCCATTTTGTGAATCGTTAAACGGCCATTTTGGAAAATATCGCCGTCGATCAAATTCACTTGCACAAAAATTTGTGACAAATTTAACGCAGCGGCATAACTCGAACGGGGGATATCTATTTTCGTAATCTACAATAGCAAAGTTCTAACTATCAAATCCATGACAGAGGGTTCAAAGTGTGCTCACCACCCTCTTGGATAATCGCTAACTAGCTGCTCGATATGGGTCCACGTATTCCAACCAGGGATTCCAACTATTCGTCATTATCATGTATTCGAATAGTAAAACTGAAACTATTTGAATAGTTTCCTAAGTATGAAAATACTATTAAAAATTCGATTTAAATACACATTCCATTGTATTACAATATTTAAAATTTGCACCTACGTCAGATTACTTCAACAGTATTTCTTTAATTGCCTATTCAACTCAAGTACATATTATGATAACGTATTGAAAGGGATGTTCATTATTGTTCGTGAAATCGAGAGAAATTGTGATGTGATCTTTTGTCGATTTTGTAAAATATTCCATTGAATATTTGAGTTGGAGTCCCTACTCGCAAGCACACTCTAATCATTGTGCCTTCTTGGCTGGCGTTGCTAATCACTGTCAAGCTGTGGAACTAGCGCCTTTGATACTGCACATAACCTAACGTCTTGCATAGCAAATAAATTCTCTTGGAAATACACAAAAAACATTGGAATATAGGAAACCGATAATTTATGGGAATGTTGGAACTGAAATTCGTTGCCATATTTTAAATAATCGTGACATACAGACTATAACGTGAAATACCCCCTTACGAATACGATCTTAATGTAGAAATAACTATTGTATACTGTTAAATGTTACATATAAATAAAAAACGTTATTTATATGCTAATTTTAAATAACATAATCTTACATCAGCGCTTTATTGTATTTTACTCCGATTTCGAGCAGTTGGCTAACAACCAGTCGAGCTAGAAATGATTCTTCTTCTTACTTGGCACTAAGACTTACCTGGCGCCGACCTCCAACACTCGTAGGTCTAGCGACAGATAGATGTGAAATGTAAAAACTGCATCGGAAAATTATTCGATACCCTAAACTATACATTCGACAAAAACGGTTAAGTCCATTTTGCAAAAACCCACATTTCCAAATCGCAGTGTGAACTGAAAGTATGAATGAGAAGACATGACATGCGCAATTTTAGTGAACAGCGGGTATCGATTTGTTGAGAATATATCCGAATTTTTTAATTAGGCATTTGACAGAGATGGCTATTTTTGATATACAGAGGAAGACGTTTATCGTGAAATTTTGGTTAACGCAAAATAGCATTTTTCTGGTCCTGGCCAAACACCATGGCATTTAATACATGTTTTTTTCTTTTAATACGAAACATAAATCGCTAAACAGGAAAATATTTTTTTTTAAATTTAGGTCTCTCGCATATTTGACAATGAATAGACTCTTAACATAACAGCGTACATACGAGTATAAATTTTACCATCAACTCTGTTATTGTTCCCAATGTGGAGCATATGGACTCCTAATAGAGGTATATTAATAAAAGTTTTTCTACGAGAACTGCTTGTTACTCAGTTTCTTAACTTGTCGTTTTAGAAGATAGAAGGATAGAGCTAGGACTGAACTGACGGTTAGCTAACCGCTCTCGCTGCGCCTCGTTTTTAGGATCAGATGGTCAGCTGTCAGGACCGTAACTTCAACAAGTTTTTATCACGAAAAAAATACGTTTTCCAACGTATAAATAAATTCAATCATTGCGTCAAATGCAAACGCCCGACGATGCCTAAATTAAAAAACCTGCTGAGAATGTCTTGTTACGTTTAAAAAGATGAAAGAAACTTTGATATCGAATCTACATTTGGGAGTGTTTGGAAGTTTTTAATTTGATAAGAATAAAAATTATTTAATGGAATTGAATGTAATTTAAAGATGTTTATGTATTAGTAAAAAAAAAATGAAAATTGAATTATGAGATGTAACAATAATTTTTGTCAGTATTAAAAAAAAAAAGAATTTTTTTTCGTAGTTAGGAGGACTATTATAATGAATGTGCCAATTTTTTTTTTTTTTTTTTTGAATCGTGAAAACTCGTAAGTCCAGTTTTTGCCGAGAAGGCATTTCTCATAGCCTGGGGTAATCAAAATCGCACACGCTCTCTATGTCAATTAATCTTTATGTATTTTACAAAAACTTGTATATCCACTTTTTAATGTGGAGCGACTGACTCACAATCGGGCCTAAATATTCAAATAACTCGTGTCGGGACGTGAAATTGGATTTACGCGTTTTTAATAAAATTAAATTTATTCTCCGCGTCGCTCGGCTGTCATTTTTAGATCGACGTTAAAAAATCACGCGTTTTTTTTTTTACAATGTGGCGTAACTTTTACGTATAAATATTATAAATGTTAAAAATATTATAGACTATTGATGGTAAATATAAAAATCGAATTTGACTTTTGGTGTCAGAAGATTGTATGTGCGTCGTCATTTTTTAATTCCTATTATTTATTAATTACTAACGAACTTATACGTAATATTCATTTTATTTTACATAAACATTTATAAATCGCACAATAATAAATAAAAATAAAACAAAAACAGCTATATCCCTATTCGGGATATAGCTGAATTTGTTAATTTTGTCTTTAGATATGTTCTTGTACGCATTTGTGTAATTGCTGTTATCTCATAGCGTTGATCATTCGCGACGGAATTAAAAATAATCTCTGTCCACGGAAAGAGAAGATATTCGAGCAATTCTGGTGCTCTTTGCTGAAGTACTGCTGGTTGCGCACATCGCACTCAATTTGTTAAAAAGCTCGACAGAAGAATGAAATCTTGATTTCGCACAGTAAAATAGTAATTTAAATCTAGTTTCACTTCATCTCCCTGTTGCTTTCACCTGCCAATCGTTGCCCAATCTTTAGTTCCGATTGTCTTTATGGACCCCTGAATCTCACTGACCAGAAGAAGATATTCGATAAAAAGAATTTTGGATGAATCTGTGACAGCAACGCTATTTTCCGTGATTGCGCACAAGGACACGCCTATTGGATACTTATTAAGATATATGATTAAATTATTTTTTTAATTTAATCAGACCGTACTAATAATTTTAAGTCTTCTTTTTTCAATGTATAAAGCATTCAATCGATGCTGACAATACATTGTGAACACTGTAGAGTTATCTTCTTTATCATATATCTGTAATGGGCGGAGTTATGAGTATAAGTCCAAAACGACGATTTTTCGGGAAAGCAAAAACGAAATTAAATTCTGAAGTAAATTTTTCAGCAATAATGATTGTGCTCTCCATGAGGTTATCATTTTTACTGTTCTTGTCAGCTGTGTTCATTTAATGAGCAAACTTATACTTTTGGGACTGGAAAATGATAATAATTACATATTATTGGGTCAGTAATTAATCAAAATGGTCGGCATACTTGTGGTCAGATTTTTAATTAAACCTAACCATTTATGTAATTAGTTACTGACCAGATAATTAGTCTAATATATGCGTAAATTCATTATAATTTTTGTGAACATCTCCGACTCTACTTATATTTTCAATGTCTTTTCGTACTTATCGTAAAATTACCAAAAATGGAGTTATACTCGTAATCCGGCCATCATAGATATATCGTCAACAAACGGCTGAATGGTGTCCAGCGAGGCTCTCCCCTTGCACCGCTTTAAAACTTAACATATGTCCACAGTACATTTTTTTTTGTACCTTGTCCGCTTGACCGTACGCATGTCACTGTGAAATTTGCAAGCATCGTCGAAAAAATAAATAAAGAATTGTATGAATATTTGTCATCAAAAAAAAAACTTTAATGAACGTAATTTGTGTCAACATAGAGAATTTTAATTCATTTTCGCGAAAAACGCACTTTCCCTTGTATACCAACAATTTACATTCACATTTTCTATAATCGTAAGTCGATTGACTATTTCTTGTTGCATTTGTAACACTCCACTTGCTTAAAATGCAATTTCTAGCGAATATATCGTTGAATAATTGTCGCAGAAGGCGTTATGTCAAAAAACCTTTGAGTCTGAGATTATCGAATTTAAGTCTTACTATTTACATACCTTAACCATTATTTATTAAACTAATCACTTTAAGGTATACGTTAGTCATTAGTAATTCATTTTTACAGTAAAATTAATTACATTTTTTTGTTTTCTAACCTTAATCTTATCTAATTAACTCAGGATGAAATGCGTACGGTAAAACAGACTAGTACTCTTTTTTTTATTTTTCGTAGGTAAATTAAGTATATTTAATTATTGTGATATATAAAACTTAAGACTTCTTTTATATGATTTTTTTTTATTGAATATGACTGTCTAGCTGATTTCACCTCGATTAGTTTTCATATTATAAAAGAATTTAATTGAAAGTATATTTTTTAATTTACTATATAAAATATAGTTTTTGGTGAAAACAGCCGCATAAATATAACTGTATGAATGTCAAAAAAAATATATCTAAAATTGTGACGAACTATTACTGTAATGAAGAAAATAAAATAAAAAAAACCTTTTTTGAATTTGCAATTTGTTTTATTGTTTGTAGAAAAAATGTATTTTTTGAGACCTCCCCATTTTTAATGTTCTTTTTCAAAAAAAAAAAAAATCAACCCCCCCCTTTCCTATGTTTCCTTTAAAAAATATAAGGCAAAAATGCAGCACAGACAAAACGGCGAATTTTTTTTTTATGTATTTGTTTTTGTATTTAGAACTATGTTTTGTTGTAGAAAATATATTTTTTTTAATTTATATTATTACGTATGTATAATATTTTTCAAATAATATCTCCGCAACACAAGAATAGCTATTCAGAAGTTGATCGATTTTGTTTTTCACTGTGACTAAATAATGTTGAAAGTATTCCTGAGAATGGGATTTGCATTTTTATATACCTAAAAAAATAATTCTAATGTAAAAAAAATTGGAGAAAATCATTTTTGATTCCGGACATGTCCGCTTTTGGCGTGCATATACCAAATTCTTAAAAAATGTATAACATATTAGTGTCTGTGTTGCTATTTTTCGAACAAAATCTTCCAAAAAATCATTTGAATAAAGAATATTAAAAAGGGGGCGAAAGGTTACTTTGAAACTTGCATTTTTTTTATATATAATAAAACAAATCATAGACAATTAAATTATTATACAAAGAGGGATATCTTAATTTTACTTGTATTATTCATAAACTATGGTTATATCTTCATTTCTTTACATATTATTTATTTTTAATATGACATTTGCCGTATTTTTGTCTAATGTGCTGCGTTTTTCTCTTTTTTTCCGGTACCACATAAAACATGGCGCTTAACTCCCTTTTCGTTATATTCCTAAAAACTTCCAACTCCATCCTTACATGCACAAAAATGCCTAACTCCAAATTATTCTTAAATCATCGTAAATGAAACAATCCATTTCATTTATAACGCTATACAAATTTAATTGTATCTCCTTACTCTTTTTTGACAAAATCGAATGTTCCCCTTCCTGTTCAAAAACAAACAACTCCACAATTCCGACTACGGCGTGCTGAAATCAGCTGCTATACCGTGGCACCGACGCCCATGTCCCAGGGCGGGCAATACCAATCGTCGATGGACTATTCGGACATCGGACAGCACCTCGAGGGCTTGGAAGAGTGCCAGCTTGATCTGCAGTCGTTTGGCGCATGCTTTCCCGACCTACCCAATTAGAAAACGTTGCCATGTTCTTCGGTAGACAGGATTCCGATCGGCTTGGCATTCGCAGCATAGGCTACAAACTTCCAGCTGGACAGGTGCTTTTTCTTCAATTCCCCAACATATGGAGACTTCATCGAATGCCATTCATGCAGACTCGGAAGCTTCCGGGAATACCACACCAATATGCAAAATCGTCCAGCTGGTATTAAGTCACACAAACATCACTAATTTGCTTAACTAGCTGATTACATTACCGTGATTGCCTAGTCGTATGAAGTCGTATTTATCTACCGTGTTTTTTCGTAACAGCACCAGCCATTAAAGGTTGGTAATTCAAGTATTTTTTACTGACACTAAGTGTTTTTTTTATTATTATTGGCAGTTCAATACGAGTATTTTTATAAAATTAAACAACATTGCTATGAAAGTATCATCGGCCGTGTCTCTATCTCCATATGAGCGAGCAGGATAAACGCCAACGTGCACTTATATCTCGCTTGCACCCTTCACTTCACATGTGATTGAGCGAGAAGGAGAATAATTCACAGCACGCGCCTGGTAAGTATATTTTATCCGTTGAGCTACTGTTTTAAGAAATTTTAACACACTGAACGAGCCGAGCCGTACATCGCTTAGGTACGATCACAACACACGGATTTCGAAAAATCTAAAATTTCAAGCAATACAATGGATGTGAAAATAATCAATTCACCCACAGAGTAAAGTTGTCAGTAGTTGACACTATTTACTCACCTCTTCTCAATGAATTGACAGAAATCGAATTGGGAATCGATGTTCATAGTAAGCTTACCTCTTTGGCAGAGGCAGATGTTTAATTTTTTCTCTATTCTAAGTAACACAGCCGGCTAAAAATCTGTTAGTTTTAAGATACACGAGATTTTATCTAAACTATAAAGCAGAAAATACACGTGTCGGCAAGTAGCGACGGGACACTTGCACATTCTGGCAGCCATTTCTAGATCAACTGAACTATTTTCAATTTTATCGATGGGCTATATTTTGTCCACGGTGATATTTTCAACATTCAAAATTAGTTAGCACCGAAATAACGCCGTCTAAATGACCTAACGTTATCGTCATAATAACTTAGAAGCAAATATTGGTTTTTCCAGTGTCTGTTTGAAAGATTAAATAATACAACCAAGGCGAAGCCGGGCAGTACACTTACATATTATATTTATATAACCACGTTTGTGATTTGCTAAAAAGTGAGCGTGGGATGGACTCACTCATGAATAAAGAATGAGTTTGTATCTATCCCGGGTGAAGCCGGGTTCTAAATAATTATTGGGATTGTAAATTCAAAATGTCCGCTTCTGCCAAAGATTGTATTGTTTTTTTTTTTAAATTTAAATCTCAATAAATGAATTTTTAAACATCAAGACAATCAAGAAAATTATATAACTAAAAAATATGCAACCGAGCGCTCTGTCAACAAACGTTTAACCAGAATGTAGTTGATCATAGTTGCATTTGGAAGAAAGCTCAGTTCACATTTTTAGGATAGTGGCTCAACGTTTTTACCTTGATGATGATTTTTTTTTTAAATGAATTACAAATTTTTTATATTGTAAATGTTCTAGAGAATATTTAATATTTTAATGAAATAAAAAAATTTCCATGTCTAAATATTGCTTTATAAAATTTGGAGTCTGGATGCCATCGACCGTTGAATATCGATTGAGTCTTCTTACACTTCAAAAATATTACCGACAATGGGACGGTTCATTCGAAATCATCTAATTTTGGTTGATTCGGTTTCTTTAGAAATGTCTCTGAACCAGATGATGATCGTATGTGATGACTATTCAAAATGGCTGTTGGAAGTTAAAACACTGTTTTACTACAAATTTTAGACTGTTAAATGTTATTGAGAATATTCGTCTTTTTCTCAAAGAGAAGCGCCTTTACTGCATCATTGCTCGTATGTATTGAATTTTGTGTTTAACTATTTGTAATGCAGTAGTACTCGGGTACACTGACACAAGGTAATAAGTATGTCAGGAATAGTTTTATCAGTCGATAAGGTGTGTTAAATTAGTCTACGACGCTATAGCTAATATTCATTTTTTTTTCAAAGAGAAGCACCTTTCTACAGTGTTTATAAATGGTTTTAAATTTCAATAAAAAAATAAACTGTCTTTAATGCAGAATATCTCGGAAAGGTTGGCGTAAATTCTTTTCCCATTTCAGCAGCCAATGTTAATTTATAATGGCTTTAAATTTAAAGTAAACAATAATTTCAGTAAACCGTTTATAATGCAGAAGATCTCGGATACGGTGGCGCAAAAGTTTTTCCCAATTCAGCAACCAAATGTAAAAAATATAAAAACGCCCTCCAGATTCTTCGCATAGTTTTAGATGGTAGTGGTTTTCCAGGCTTCAGTGTGTGAAATTTGTCAATTTTAAATGTATAATATTCAATCATAGTGCTTTAATTGTCAATCTAAAAGTCCTTTTGCCTTAAATGATGTTTTTTTTTTTATTATTTGATGTGTCGAGTGTCTTATACACGTTTTATGTGTCCGATAGTTATTGTTACGTTTTGTTAATGATAGATTTTTAATCAAACGCTAAACGTTATATTAAAAATATTTAATGTATTTGTAATTTTAAAGCGCTTTACCGTTCACGGTAAATAATATTGAAATTTAAAATTGTTTAGGGGAGTGCAGAGTGTCCTATTCCGTGAGAGTGACATATGTTGGTGAGAAAATATGTTAATATTAATAATTATTAGATAGCTTGAGTGTATAGGTGAGCTCTAACTGCGACCTATTATTTTATTTCAATAAATTGGCCCTTCTCGACTGAAATGTAATATTTAATACAGTGGGACTCAGATTCTTCGTTTCTCAGGGGGGCCCTTAAAAGTCTTGAACTATTTTCAGTCTCGCTAGGGTCCTAACTTTCTTCATAAGGGGGTTTTTAGTTGGAAGTTAAAATAATGAACAATGTGAAATACTTGGCAAAAATGAACTGTTCATCGGTGCTCAGTAGGTGAGTCGTCAGCGGAAACATATAATGTCGCTAAATAGTTAATTCAAAGTTTAATAAAGCTTCATTTGATAAAGTATTAATTCCTCTCGGACCATATCTGCTACCTATGCGAAGCAAATGGTCAAACGTTTGCTTCCTCCCATGACATGCCGGCATCCGTCAGTTCCGCCGAGTACCTCCTGTTGATTGTACCCGGTGGTAGTCCAGGATACCGAAAGAAGAGGCGATCAGGTTGAGACTCTCCAAGGAACTGGTCCGTTGCGTTAATATACGAGTTCCTCACAAAATCAAAATATATATGATAAGTATATCCACCCAATGCAGCATACGGTTTTAAAAATTCTAGCTTTCTAGCTTTCATCAATTAAACAAATGATTTAAAAAAATAATAAAACAATATCTCTCACTAATAGGTGTCATTGTCGCAGAATTTAAACCTTTGCACCCGCCCTTAAATCACAGAATTGTTCCAAATAAGGGTGACGCCATTTTCATCTTTTCGTATAATGGATCACAGCTTCATATAATGGAAACCTATAATACCTTTGAATATACAAAAAAATGTGATCGTGCCCATCTAAATGAATATAGAATCCAACGGCCTTTTATTTTGAACAATTCTGTAGCTTAAAATTGTTGTAAAAATTGTATACGATTGTAGATTGGAATTGTCGACGAATTAGTATGAGCGAGTACCTTAGAAACATTTCTAGAATTCAATTCTTATGCATCGATACTTTAATAGTATGTAAAAAAAAAAAAAATTATATATATATGTATTAAGTTACTTAATAGAGATTATTGTCATATTATACGGAAGGCTACCGAGCTGTCGTAAGCAAAAAAGCAGCTCACATTTATCTTTTATGAAATTTATGTCTTGTAATGGCTTTCAAGGAGTGTCGGTAGCTGTTTTTTTGCTTACGACAGCTTTGTTCGAAGAGGGTAATTGTGGAATTATGCATATTTTGTTGATTTGTGTTAAAAAAACAACATCTCTAATGTATAATTAAAATTAATCACTTGGTTATTCCACTTTTTGTGTTAAGTATGGACACTGAACCATCGACAACTATCGACTGAACAATTCATCTTGCCTACCTCTCCATTGTAACATAATGCATTTCATTTATTTGTAAAAAAATTGTACCATCACTCATGTAATATGATATTATTATTAAGGAATGGTGGGGTGGTAAGGTTGAGTTGCTCAGTTCAAAATTTCTTTCGATTCTTTCATTTTTAAAAAGTTAATTCTCAACTTTCTCTAAGGTTTTTTTGTTACCATGTCTGCTCCCAGGGTGAACTATATGGAGTTGGATGGAATAATGGAGTTGTTTTACAAGAACTGCTTGTTACTCGGTTCGTAAACCTCTCTTTTGGAGGGAGTAAGAATAAAGTTGATAGTTAGACATCACAGGTAATCAATAAATCAATTTATTGCTTGCCATTCACACTGGGATTCGAACCCGCATACACCGAAGTGGAATAAAAATTTTATTAATTTTAAGTGACACTGGGGAATTCTCCGGGAGCTTCTCTATTTCATCGCTCCGACATGCCCTCGGGGCGAAATAATAAATCTACTATTTATAACATGACAAAGATGGCCGACGAATGACAGAGAACAATCGATTGTTTATTAAGCTTGTCTGTAAACATGGCGTAGCGCCAAATTTTGATCGCCCCTCGCCTTTTGTTGCGGCCGTGTGTTTGCGGACGGTCTCTTAATTATATTATCAAACGTTTACCATTAAGTAAAATAGATTTTAATTATTATGTAATTATAAAATTGCTATATTTTAATTTGTTTTTTTTTCTATGATTTTTTTTTTATTAATAATTAATGTATCTATGTTTATAAAAAAAAATTCTGAATAATTCTGTGCGTCAATGAATGGCGGAGTAGTCTTGTTTTAATTGACAGCCAAAGCACCAGATATTTTGAAATTTTCAAATCACACGAGACAAACTCGAAAGAGTCAGGCACTCCAGATCAACGCGAAGATTTAATCCTACACACCTGAAAAACCTCATTAAAAGTATAAAAATAAATATCTGGCATTAAATTCACTCAAGAAGAGACATCATGTTAAAAAATAAAAATCCAAATTTGTTATTTACGTCGGCGGGGCTTTCCTTTCACGCACAGAATTAATAAACTTAGAATGTGCCATTTTTTTAAAATGTATTCTTTCCTTTTTTTAAATGTAAAGTATTAATTATGTTTTTTAATTAAGATTTAAAATGCTTGTATGGTTGTCGCAGTTCGTTTTTGATATTGTAAAATATTTTTTTTTTTATTATTTTAAGTAAATTTTTATAAATGTATTATATAAAAAAAAAAGAAAGTGCAAAAAAAATGTTCGACTTAGCGAAATTTGCTTAGAAGACATTAATTGTCAGCGAAGAACCGATTCAATTAATCCGAGGAGAAAGTCACTAACTTTCATCTGTTCAACCTACAAGTGCATTGTTATTGCACTAAGAAACCAAGCAAGATGACAAATAGTTTGTTTATAAGATCATACCCCTTTCAGTATGAGAGTGCTGACCTATTGACTCACTTAGAACGAGCTGAAAAGCCTCACAGAGCCATTTTGTCAGCGGAAACTATAATATTCCATCATAACCATCATATTGCCACCTTAGTTCCTAAGTGTAAGAAGTTCAAAACTTGCAAAATTGTGTCTCTCTTTTAAGATTCATTCTAAGGTCTTCGCTGATTTTTTTAAAATTTGATTGATAGTTGCGACGCACTGATGATAGTTAAAAGTACGTTTATTTATGGAGATTGAAAAATATGAATAGATATTGGGATGGATTTGTGTAGAGTGAAACTAGGTCTAACTTTTTCCTGCATAGGGCGCTCAAAACTGCACAAAAATCTGTCAAATTAAACCCGTGCCTGAGGCAACTGAATGACAAACCGTTCTCGCAGAGAAAAACTTATATGCATATTTTGCAGATATACAATTTCGCAACGGAAACAATGATATCGTCCTCTTAACTAGCAAACTTTTTATCTACATTTCAGAAAAATGTACGGGAGAGTTTTAAAACTCAATAAAATGACATATTGAGTTAGTTATAATACCATATTGTTCCTTATTTCGAACTCTACCGTTTGAAAGAACACACTTATTTTTATAAATTATGCTTTTACTTAAAAACTGTTTTGTACAAACAAACTAAATGAAAAAGATATAGCTTTTCAGTTAGTGTCTTCTTTCAGAACACGGCATGTTATATCATTATTCATGTAAAATTTGTAGAATAATAGTGTAAAATAACAAAGTATTTTGTTCTACAAAAATTTTATTAGGTAGTTGGTAGCTATTTCGTATTATAGTTCTGACGATGGCGTAAAGCCGAAATAGCTATCAACTACCTAATAAAATTTATGTAGGACTAAATACTTTGTTATTTTATCCTATTATAATGGAGTTCTACGAAGTAAATGCCATTCAATCAATAATTTGTAGAATCACATTAGTTAAAATTTTTTGCGTTTTAAAACTCCTGAACATTTTGCTGAAATGTAGATACGCAGTTTGCTAGTTAAGCCGACGATATATACAACCTATGCAGCTGATCTCAACAGAAATTTTCCTACGAGAATGGCTTGTTACTTAGTCACTCGAGCTTAAGTAAATAACACTTTTAAGGTGTTAACTGTGAATTATTGAATACAAGGCATTATATTAACACCTTAAAAAACTGGTGCGTAAATATGTCCATATGCAACTATTTTTCCGACACCAGATTTGGTGTCGGAAGATTTTAATGTACAGTAATTGGTTTTGATAGAGTAGATTTCTGTTTCGGCAGAGTGACATCATTCTGTTATTCTGGTGGTAATTTTGAAGAAAGAACACAGGTGGCAGTTCTTTTTTGTGGTTGCTCTCTACAAATCATTGAAAACGCTAGACCAAGTGTCCACTGTACACGATTAGATTATAGAAACATTTGTTATATAAATAAAAACAAAACTAGCTACCTAGATGGTCCTTAATAGAAATCTGTGCACTTATTTCTGCCTTATATTTGTAATTTAAGACAATTAAATTTGACTAGAAATATATACATATATATATATAAAATTATATTTACAAAAATGTGTTTGTGTATTTTTATTTCTATCCTTAGATCCTGACTGAGCGTGGTAAACGGCTCGGATACCAATGGAGAGAGTTTAATAAATTACTTTTAAGATGTTAATGATAGAACTGGTTTCGCTTTTACTTTTAGTTATTCCACTGGCTTTGTTATTAACGTAACGCGTTTCGCTTTCTTAAGAAGATGGTTCTTAAAGAAACGAAATCTCATTTTGGTCTAGTGCAATCCGTGAGAAATATCGTCTGCATAGTGACAGAAGGTGATAAGTTGAAAATTGGCTGTTTTGCGTTATGAATGCAGTAAGATATATTTTAGGACAGTATCGTCTGAAAAAACAAGCTCAGTTATATTTGTAATTTGAAAAAGTCAATATTAATTAAGTCAATTTATTTCGCAGTTGATTAGTGGCAAAAAAACCATAATTAACGTTACTATTAAAAATAATGGTATGTAATTTTTTTACCATGGACTCATAATGAAGGTATCTTAACAGAGGTTTTATACAAAAACTGCTTATTACTCAGTTGCCCAATCTTTCTTTTTCGAAGACAGTAGGGATAGGAGGATGGGACAGAATTAGTGGTTAGATAATCGCTCTCACTATGCCCCGTTTTTAGAATCGGATGAGTGGAAGGGAGTTTTAGACATCATAAGCATCCATGCCTACGAATAGAAATCAATTTATGAAACTGTCCATACCAGGCGTGAACCTGAGACATCCGTGAACGTAGCCGTTGACCGCTGACGTAAATGGGCCTCCTCACCTCCAGTATCAGTCACAAGCATTGATTTTAATACAAATATGTTTCAATTCTCTTGCACTAGCTATTTGCTCACCTATTTGGCGCTGCGCCAAACTATTTTGCATCGATCGATCGATACCAGCAACACAACAAAACAATAAAAACTACCTTGCTGTGTGTATTTAAACTATCGCGTTAGTATTGGTTCCAGTCATCGGGAAAAGTTGGCTTGTGAGCAGATTGAGAGTAATAAATATATATTTACCATGTCCGCTCTCAGTGTGGAGCATATAGACTCCTAATGGAGGTTCTTACTCAGTTGCTTAACCTATTTTTTTCAAGAGAATAGGGATAGAACTGGGAAAGCAGCAGTGGTTGGCTAATCGCTACGCTATGTCCCGTAGTGGGACTCGAACGCGTGAGCAATCATAACCGAAGCCAACGACGATAACCACCGCACTACAGAGCCGAAAAATAGGTACAGTTTTTATTCAAAAACATGGATGCATGCTATATTAACATTCCTTACCAAACAACCAATCCTAAAAAAGGCACAGTGAGAGTAATTTTATAACAAAATTCCTGGACTAGCCCATTAATTCTATTGTGACTCCCTTCAAAAAATTGAGATATACCGACTGAATAATAAACAGTTCTCGTAGAAAAAAATTGTTGAAATGATAAGCAGTCCATCTCTACTCGTCAAGACAAAATATAACTTTAAACATTCAAACTAATATTAAAATAAAATGGTTTATATACTCTGTCTTACAATTGTTGCATGCAACCTCTCTATGTATGTATGTTTATGCAGATAGATTGCTGTTCGAATTGATCACAGAAAATAAATAAATAAAAAAATCGATTGTCACGACTTCGCTACAGCATGGTTACAAAATACATATATTATTAATATTTTCTATGGACGCAGTTGTAACTTTTTGCTAATTTTTAATATAAAATTTAAATTGAAATATAAAATCTCAAGTGAATGCGTTTCGTCATCGACAGTGACGAAACCCTAGACTAGTTCATTTACTTATTTCCCCAAAACACGTGTCGCTTTACTAACCAGATGACGCAACTTGACTGGTTATCCCCGGTGGAGCAAACTAAAAGCGCGTTCAAATCACACTCTTATTTTTCACTTGTTTCCAGATATTTTTTTTTACATTTTATTCGTTTCTTTTTAAGAAAATTAAAAGTTTATATCTAAGTAAAAGACTCGTCGGCGTCCGTGGCGCATTTGGTAGCGTCGTTGGCTACGGTTACGAATGTCTCACGCTCAATTCCCGGTGCGGATGTTTTATAAATTGATCTCTAAACCGATTTATTGATTTCTGTTTGTGATGTCTAAAAACCCCTCCCCGCCACCCATCCGATCCTCACGTGGCGTAGAGAGACCGATTAGCTAACCGCTAGTCCTGTCCTTCTATGCCTACTCTTCGAAAAAAGAGAGGTTCAGCAACTGAGTAACAAGCAGTTCTCATAAACAAATTCTGTTAAGATACTTCCATTAGGAGACTATATGCTCCACATTGGGAGCGGAAATGGAAAAAAACTCTTAACACAAATTAAAAGATTCAATTATCGTTGTACATACATACTTGATACATGGCGTTGCAGATTTACAAAACATTATGATTGTCATTATTCATCTGCAACAATCACAAGGCTCAAATTTGGATTATTGAGATTTTGTACACTTCCATGTATTTTGTCACTAACGACCCGGGTTTCGCCTTTCGGCATCTTCAGGCATTCGTGTGCTCGAATGCCTGAAGATGCCGAAAGGCGAAACCCGGGTCGTTAGTGACAAAATACATGGAAGTGTACAAAATCTCAATAATCCAAATTTGATATTGAAATTCCATCAAGCACCCTTAGTCGATGTCTTAAATTAAATCACAAGGCTTATGGCAAATTTAGCAGATTTATATGACAGCTATAAGACACGGATTTTGCATACATTGCGATAATGATGAACGCTCTGAAAAGGCAAGTAATGATGACTAAAGTAGGACACAGACATTCGACAGGAGCATAATAATATGAACAAAGAACGATGGACCGGATTCGTTCTCTAATTACCCACCGAACGGGAAACATCAACTCTGCCTCAAGCATTCAATATAGGAAATATATTCCTAAAGAAGTTAAATGTTTTTTACGCGTCAATTTCTTGAACCAATGTATCGCGTAAAAAAAGGATTGGGTGTGCAATGGTAAAGTTTGAATCCGGCCTTAGGTGGGTCGATTGTTTGGGCCCCCAAGAAACTCGAAATATGCCCTTATGGATACTGACATTTTTATAGGGATGTTCACGTTTAATAGTTTGAGTGCTCGAAGAGAAATTTTCCTGGCCACGTAATTCTTTCGGCTTATAAGAAACCAAAATGAGAATGTCAAGATGTATGATCCTGATCATTTTCGAGGAATCGTTTGTTCTTCCAAAGGGGATACCACTGGAAGAAGCATTAATTTTTCAGTAAAGAATATTTTTTAATATCTTTCTACTGAATATACTCGGAAAGTACCTCATTGTTAAACACCTGTTTATAAAATGTATTTAACTCTGGGACAAATCAATAATATTTGCTTCACGGTGACAATTTGAATATTGCCCTTTTCCATTATCACAATATGGGTTATTTGGAGACATCTGATTAATTAAAAGGAACGATCGATGAATTATAGAATAAATAAATACAATTACTTTGCGGACATCGTGTGTTTTCAAAGACAACCGATCGACAGATGTCATTGCGTCGATCGAATAAAATAAAATATTCTATTTATAAACGAAAAAGATCCAGAGATATCGGCTGCAATCAAAGTCACGTTTGATTTAAATACTCTTAAGGATAGGAAGCTACGGGTGCACAATTATTGATGGGAGGTCGGAAAAAACTGGGTTTTTACCCGGGAATAAACTCGCATGGGAAAATTGGAAAAAAAAACAATTTTAATATTAATGATAACTGTATACCATTGTATCTTCGTTGGTTTCGGCGGTAACTTTGTAGAAATTCATTTTTAATACAAAATTGATAACTCAGTTATTCCACTGGCTGTGATACTTAACGTGACACGTGTTTCGCTTCTGTAAGAAGCATTTTCAAACTATTTAATGATATGTATTTCTAAGATAAACAATGTTTCTAATTCTCAACTTAAAAATGAAGAGGGAAATGTTTATTTTCTTCTACTGGGCGTGAAGAGGGGGTAAGACACAAACGATAATAGTACTAATTAATCGAATCAAGTGATTCTCTTTTTTTACATTAAATTTTTAAAAAATATATCTGATATTACAGCTGACAGCCAATGCGCCAAATATTTTGAAAATTGGAAAATCATACGAGATAAACTCGATGAGAAGCTTTGTAAATCATTCATGTCCAAGATCACAAATTTAAATTGAAAAAATATAAATTTTATATTGACCTTGCTGGGGTTTGGACCAGGACCCACCTGATCGCTAAAGCAAAGCTCTTACCACTGGACCACAGAGTTCGACAGCAAATGACAGCTAAACACGAATAAATTTGTGATTTCATATTGGGCCACAAAAAAATACGCGTCGGGTCTGATCTAAGGTAACTTTACAAAAATTCTCTCTTTAATAATTTTTTATAAAGTAAATTTTTCAATTAAAAAAATATTTATTGGAGATGGCCATTTCCGTCTCACCCCCATTTCAAAGTCATCCATTTGCGAAAGATGTGCACCGCCCAATGCTAACTGAACTGTATTATACAATGCAATACGTAATGATAATAGAGTGGGGAGGCGTTATTGGGCAACCCAATACCCAGTTAGTAATTATTTTCCGAACCAAACGCTCGCCGCACTTCAAATAGATTAGAAACTAAAAAGTGATTAATTTCAACTATATTTATTGATTAAAATTGACTGTGAAAAATAACTTAACACAATAATTAAATTAATCAATTATAAAAGTAGTGTTTTTATAATAATTAAATAATATAAGTGATAAAATAAGTCAATTAAGAGCATGCGGAGCATATGGTCTCGTAGACAGAAGTTTTTTAACGAGAACTGATTATTACTTAGTTGCTTAACTTCTCTTTTTAGAATATTAGGCATATGAATATGAGGCTGGGACAGGACTAGTGTTTAACTAATCGCTCTCGCTACGCCACGTTTTCAAGATCGGATGGGTGGGAGGGTTATTTTGGAGTTCTGTTACGATGGTGCCGGTTGGACCACGGACTCTAAATTTAACATAATAATGAAAGTATTTGCGTCGAAAAAAATTAAAAAACAAATCTGTAATTAAAATTGAGCCAATGAGAAGTGAAGTGACCCAACTGATATATTCGAAAAAAATGAGTTAGGTCCGTTTGGGTATTCTGCATGTCATACAGTGTCATAAAAGTGAAGTGAGCTAAGTAAAAACAGGCTACGAAATTACTTTATTCTGTAATAAGTTAAATTCAATGAAGTGGAAGTTAATTCAAGTAAAACTTTCACCATTTTATCACTTGGTCCACTTTACCTATCGAGGGTTCAATTATTTGCTTGAATTTTCTTTTGAAATACAGAAAAGGGTTGAAGTTAGGGAATACAATTCTACCAAAAAGACAAAAAGATATTTACATAAATTGATTTTATTCCATCGAAATAAAGAATCTATCAAAGTTTTAAAAATATTTAATAGCATTAAATTAACAATCTATAATTTTAACAAAAAAAATAATGAATATAATTCACTGGAAAAATTAGCTTAATTTTTTTTAAATTTAAGATATCAACATAAAATTTGTAAAATCCTCAGGCATTTGAGTATACGTATGAACTCTGACAGACAGTCAGTATTTACTATAATATATTCATCGGTATAGTGGCACAAAGCGTTAAGTCAAAAAAACCTTGTTTTCAGATAATCGGCTTTTAATAAAATCACGAAATTGAAGACTTTCTATTTACATACCCTAACTGCTATTTATTAAACTAAGCTGTTTATGAGATTCGTTAATCATTTATTGTAATTAATTTTTACAGTAATATTAATTAAAGTTTTTTGCCACTAATAGCTGTGAACGAAACTGACATAATTTATATTGATTTTTTTAAATTATTTGAAAATATACATGGAATATGGCTGAGTGTGTTTTTTTTTCAGACGATAAACTGTTCTAAAATCTATCGCACTGCATTCGTAACTCAAAACAGCTTTTCGACTAGGAACTATAATACATTGATATTTAAATCAATTTTAATTTAAAGACTTTTTTTCAAAGCAATTTTTGAACTAAAATCATTTTTATCTTTTTATTATAGTATAGCTCTTCCAAGTAAATACCAATCAGTGTCTTTTTGCGGTTATCTTATCAACTATTGATATCAATTGATCGAGTCCGTACAGTTAAAAAATAGCAATCAATTCTACAATAATACGTCATTGTTATAACCATTTCTACACAGCACAGTCGTATTTTTACTACCTTTATAATTGACGATTTTTTTTATGAAAATACCACTCCTAATGGCGTGCATATATTTTATACAATGCCTCTCCAACCGCATGTGTACTTCTCATGGAGTTGATTTCAAGGAAAGTTTTCTATTAGAGCTGCTTATTACTCAGTTGCTCAAATTATCTTTTTCGAATAGATTAGGAATATAAGGATAGGGCTAAAACAGGATTAGTCTTTTGCGAATAGCTGTTGCTACGTCGTTAAGATTGGCTGGGTGGGAGGGGACTTAAGACATCACAAACAACCATGCCTTCGAACAGAAATCCACAAATCAATTGAAAAATCAATTTATGAATGTTTCCTTACTGGTATTCGAACCCGTGATGTCCTCAACCGAAATCAATGACTTAGAATACTCATAACTGCAGCCTAGTAAACGAAAAATATCTAAACCCCCTTTGGACTCGATATTGATAGCTAAAAATGTACCTAAATTTTCATTTAGATTGTTTGTTTTATGTCCTAAAAACAAATCTCAGCTAAGATATAAGGTTACATTGAACGAATTAAATAAAATGAACTAAGTGAAACAAGCTGAAGCAAAGTCACAGTCCAAGAATAAAAGGAATCTGCCCTAATTAAAACGCATGACGAAACAAATCGTTTGGGCGCCCTACATTTGACGTATCAATAGGGTTCGAATTTGGGACGCCGCTCTCAGAGATCGCGTCGTCGAGTATCGAGGTTATTGCCAGTGGCGAAAATTTTGCTCAATTTTTTCTGCTCAATGGGGGTTAAAAAAATTAATTGACGTACAATTTTGGCATGGATTTTCGTTGAAATGTTAAGTGTTTTTATTTTGGGTATTTTTATGAAGACTGCTTGTTAACAAACATAAAAAAAGTCAACTTTACCTTCATATCCAAAGCAGTTTTTATGAAAACTATTTGTTATTATATATTGTGCATAAATATCTCAGTTAATGTTTTAGATTTAGGGTCAACATGTTTTCTTGCAATAAAAGCTTCTCATAGATATCAGAAGGGTTAAATTCTTACTTCCTAAAAAGGTGTCAATATTATTTACATTTTTGAATTAAACAAAATTTGTTTTGTAGTATTTCCACATTTTTGTTACGATTAGGACTGGTTTTGCTAATCACGAAAATTATCAACATCATCAGTCGTATGGTACAAAACAAATTGTGTTTTATTTTTAAAATAATATACAATACCTTTCCGCCGAGAATTGACAGGACCTTAAAAATATTTCAAAAAATTGAATACATCTAAATAACGATTTGCGTTAAATAATTAATTGCTATATCACAAATGATCCAGCTGTATTTTTGACCCAGTACCTTTAACAATTAAACGGTCTTTTTGTGGTATATAAATTGTCAACATTCGTCCTTTCCGGTTGTTGTATACACTGGTTCGAATCACTGTACAGAAACTTTCATAAAATGATTTTTCAATCCATTAATGTATGTGGCGCAGAGAGAGCGATTAGTTAATTATTATTCAAGTGCTGCCCTTTTCTTGTATCCTTAATTTCTCCAAATTTGCTGAGATTCCCCATTAGAAGTTCATTTCTTCGACATTAGAAAAGGACATGGTTGAATAAACTTCATTTTTATTGAATTATTCGTAAAATTGCCTCAGTTATAATATCATAATTATTCGCCATTGTTCTGGAAGAAGACATTAACTGAAAAATACTGATTTTGAGTATTTTAAATGCTTGCAATGGTATAGCTTTTCCATTTAGTTTGTTTGTACGAAACCGTTTTTAAGTAAAAGAATAATTTATAAAAGTAAATGTGTTCTTTCATACGGTAGAATTAAGGAACATTTTGGTATAACTAACTCGATATGTCATTTTTTCGATTTCGTGTTTTCTTCCAGAACAGCGACAATAGATATACTTATTTCTGAGTAAACTTAAAACATTGTATGTACTACAATTAAAAAAAAATAATATTTATTATGTTATCACATTTTCCAGTAATATCGTCAGTGGTTTAAATGTATTAAAACGAGCATAAACAAAAAGTGTTACCATAGTGAATCGAACATTATTTGAATAGTTCTATTTTTAAAATAGTTTGTGGCTGCCGGGTTGTGATTTATACCAAATAAATGGCTATCGAATTGAAGTTTGCAAAACATGACAGTACCCCGTGGGGGTTCAGGCTCACGGGAGGCAGCGATTATGGAGTTCCACTAACAGTTATTAGGGTAAGTTGACTGAATTATTTTAACTAACATTCACGCTATGAAATACATTTAATAATAGCCGAGTGGTCAAAGCTCTTAAGCGTCCATACCATTCGGTGAGGGTATCGACGGGTTCAAATGCCAGAATGGATAATTTTTTAAATTGATTTTGTATTTGTTCCCTATCCACCTATCTGATCCTTATAAACGGAGTGTAGAGTTATGACTAACCAGCTTATTACCGTTACCTAGCTCTGTTTTATTCACCATGAGCGAGTTAACTCGTCAAAGTCTGTATGTCACGTCAGACCATCGCCGAGTTAACCCGCGAGCAATTATCTTAGTCATAGTACGCCATCAAATATTTATTTTGACTTTTGTAGAGTAAAATTGTATAGTGCCATCTATTGACAACTTTTTTCTTCAGGTCAAATATCGATATTATCGACATAATCTGCAATCTTGATAAGTCTTGCAGCTTGACGCTTATAGATGCCGTATGTCTTCACAAATTCGTTTGCACGTAAGGTACATAAGCAAACAATACAATGTGAGGGACTTTGCTTTAATGTGTAAAATGAATGGTGAATAGTGTAATTGAAAACTATAATGTGTAAAAAGTAATGGTGAAGTTGTGACAACTCTGTTTATCATTTTATTTTCAAAATATTAATGGAAATCTCAAGAGACGTGTTTATTTGATGTCTATATCATATTTTTAAAGTGATTTGTTTTATTTCAAAAATAGCTGGCCTGCAAGTGTCAACATAATAAAATTATCCTGGGACTTAAAAAGTTAAAAAGATGTACAGAAAGTTAGTAAAAAAATCATTAAACATTTATTATCATCAGCAGATGTCACTGTCTCTGATTTTACTAATGAAATTTTACCTTTTATTATTGTCTATGTTCTTTTTCAGTGACTAAATTTACCTTCGCCATTGATATGTTAGCCAAAAAACAAAAAAAATAATATCTCTAATTGAATTTAAAAATAGAATCTTTACCAATACAGAATGACGAACCAATGCCACATAAAAATGTCACCTTGTAATGATTATTTTGACAGTGATTGACAGATTTGTCAATCGATTCGTTCACATGAGTCATTCAATTCTTCGATCCAAAAAATATTCATAGCATCTTCAGACTGAAGATGATTTTCAAAGAGGCGAAACACGTGTTACAACTAGTATCAAAGGCATTGTAAACATACATGTGTGTTACCAACGAGGATTATACAGACTTCTTTTCGAGTTTATCTCTACATAAGTTGTTCTACGAGAACTGTTTGTTGTTAAGTCTCTCAAGATTTCTTTTTCGTTAAGACAGGTATTGCCTCTGTGGTCCAGTGGTAAGGGACGTATCCTATTGATCAGATGTGTGTGAGTTCTTGTCCTGGCAAGGTGAATAATTTATAATTTAGATTTTATCAATCAATATGAGATCTTGGGCATGGTTGCTAGTGGTGTCTTTTCTCCTTGAGTTGTTTTCAAGTTGATCAAATTTAATTTAAAAAATTTAAATAACCGGTACCTTGGCTATTATTAGATGTTATGAGTAATATTTTCTACATTAAAAAAACACAGCATATACAGGGAGACTCCAACACACATACTCTCTCTGACTACGCATTGAGCAATATTTTTAAAACTAGCTACTTAATAAAAGTATACCGAGAAGCAAATTTTAAAAAAAAAAAATGGTTTTTATTTAAATCACTCGAGGTCAACTCAAGAAGAAAAGACATCGAAAACAATTGGAGTCAAGAGATTGTGATCAAGAGAAATGTGAAATTGAATAGGGACAACTTTTAGAAACTTCTGCAATAAGATGAGCGAACGGATTTTCGGGTTCGATTCCCGGTACGGACAGTTCGTATATTGATTTGTGAATTTTCTAAAATTTCTTACCACCCATCCAATACCAAAAAGCGGGCCGTAGTAAAAGCGATTAGCTAACCACTAGGCATGTTATAGCCCTATCCTTCCATTCCTATTCTTTACGAAAAGGAAAGTCTTAACAATTGAGTGACAAAAGATGAAAAATTTCTGCTGAGACATCTCCATTAAGACTTCACATGCTACACAAGCTCCTTATTTGCAACCAAGTCAGATTGACCGATCAGTTCAATGGAAGGTTGGACCGACTTGCGCAGCTATTCCCTTTCTTCATGCATTAAATGAGCACCAGATCTGCATGTTGGCCTATCCACTATAAGGTCAAACTCAAAAAGTTTGGCGGAAAAACCACGGTGGCCAACAATGAATTGGCTCGCTCAATGATTTGGAGTGAAGACTTTGGTTACCTCCATTCACCATTTGATATTCGGGAAACATAAGTAGGTTTGGGAGACCTCTGGTGGAGGTGTTCAACCGTCCCTGCCAGACTGCAAAGCAGCGTCCATCGCTAGGTCCCTGAAATCGTATTGTATTATATGATAAAACATAACAATGGTGTTTTGGTTAATTGATTTAACCCTCGAAATTCAAATTGTTCAGGAGAGAGTAAAAACTGTTTTGATCGAAAACATTATATGGTGAGTTGCGTTATGAATCTTTGAAATGCACTCCTGTAAATTCTCACGTGTGTGGATACGAGATTACACGCAGGGATTTTAGATATAATAGTGGATTTCATCAAGCGGACGGGTCAGAATTTTTAAATCTAAAACCAATGTAAAATGATGTTTCCGTTCCAAAAAGTGGTCAATTCATTTTTCTTATTTACATCATTTGACTGAGTTCTGCTCTGTCGTCTTTGAAATGAATTCCAATCATTAGCTCATTTTCGTATTTTTTTAAGATTACATCAATCGGCCAAAACACAGTCGATACTGTATAAGCTTAGCACTAGCAGATATAGATTTTCCATAAAGATGTGTTTGAAAAGGAGTCGCCGCGAATTTTGCACTAACTCTGGCAAAAAAGTGCCACTGTTGCACATGTCTGATATAAACGATTTAAAAAAAACTCTTCTTTCATCATTTCATCAGGTATACGAAGGAGGTCTAGCCGAGCAAATTGGACTCAAGGAGGGAGACCAGCTCTACCAGTTGAACGGGGAGTGTATGATGGACGTCACCCACGAAGCAGCTCACGAAATCATTACCAGAGGTGGAAATAATTTCCAGCTAGCCATATTAAGGTATGTCTTTTTATAATACAATAACAACGGTTTTCAACAATTTGAACTAGTCCTCGTAAATATGGCTGACGAATTGCGTTATTCAACGCTGTACCCGCCACCACCCGCATTTTACACGTCCTTACTGGGCGTTTATCTAACACAGCAGCGTATCATAATGCGCGACGACAGAATGCACGTTCTTTCATATGGTTGTCCTTTTATACTGCACATCAGTCATTCGGCTGTATTGCTTTCTCCCTCAAGCAGCAATCACACTTGAATTGCTGACTGCGCCAGTCGCTTAATAATGATGAAGCGCCAGGGACTTTTTTAAAGGCCCAGGTCTGCCCAATAAGTTTGGGTGGTGTCTTTTTATAAGACAAGGTACGCCGTCGGATGGCTTTCACTTTTATAATAACCTGGAATGCAATATTTCAGTAATACCAATTAATTCCTTTTTTTCAAACCTAAGCATATTAAATTTGTCTATCGAAACATAAATCAGTTAATAATAGTAGTACGTGAAATTCATTCGTCAGGTATTCCAATCTTTAGCTTATAGATCTCCACCCGTTCTGTATACAGTATTAAATCTCCGATTTATTGATGCTCTGTATTGTGTTTCAGGGGCCAGACCCCGCAGTACGCAGCGCCCACGGATCAGCCGGACCCGTTCGGCCAGAACACGTTGGACACAGCGCCCGCGAAGTTTGAATCCGCTCGAGATGTCCAACCACAAAGCCAAAGACAAGCCGCTCAGGTATCCAGCACGATAGAGCACCGCTTTTCTAACAACCTGACGCCCACAGTGTACCGACCCTTCTCCAAAAAGATTCCAAGTGACATTCCCTCCCTAGAGAACCCTCTGATCCTCTCACCCAATCACTTGGACGAGTTCCAAACGATAAAGCAACAGGAATGGCAAGAGATGTCTACAAATTTAAACAAACAAAAATGCTCAAACCAAACACAGGAACGAAGCCACAGCTCCTGTTCCACATCATCACAAAAGAAGTTTGCAGAAGGAGATATGGCAGTTAATCGCTTAACACCCAAAGGTTACCGACCGTTCTGCAAAACACTACCAAGTGACATTCCCGTGTTAGAAAATCCTCTGATATTGTCCCCAAACCATTTGGATGAGTTTCAGACGATAAAACAACAGGAGTGGAAAGAGAATTCTTCAAAATTGTTGCAGAAAAGCTACAATATAAATCAAACACAAGAGAGAAGTCAAAGTTCTTGCTCGTCATCGTCACAAAAGAAGTTTGTAGAAGAAGAACTGATCGTTACAGGAAAGAGTCTAATTGATTTGAACGAAATCGAAAATTCTGCTAAAGATGTTGTAGAACAGAACTTAACAAAAGCTGTTACAGTTGTTAAGGACTCGAAAACGTGTCAACAAGTTGATGTTAAAAATGAAGCCAAGTTTATTGAAAGTGTTGTCAAAGATTTACAACAAAAAGAAATAAACAACAATAAAGAAGTAACAAAAGAAGAGAAAAATGTTTGAATCTTCTGTCGTAGAAGACTCTTTGAATGTTCAAGAGGCGATAAATAAATTTTCGAAAACAGTTCAAAATTCAAGTGAAAATGTTGTTCAGAATTCCAGGAAAGTTTTTAGTAATGAGGCGTCTAAATGTGAATTTAAAAAAAGTGGTATATCTTTAGAAGATGCTAAGTCCAGTGCTATCCATGCTGCAAATGCCTTATCCCAACATGCTGGTAACGGTTCTTTAAAAGTGCCATGCTCTGTTGTCAACATTAAAACACAAAAACAGACTGACATGCTGTTGAAGACGTTCTTTGTTCACTTGACAGATGTCATGGTTGCGTTGACGCAGATTATAACTAACGATGAGACGAAATGCTGTTATTGCAACTGCGCGGCGGATTGCAAATGCGTTAAGAACGCCACACAGGAACAGTCGAATACGACTAATGCTGAGCGTACGAGTTCCAATTACGCAAAGAAAGAGATGAGTTCTACGTCTGCCCAACATACAACGGAATCTAGCGCAGTTCGTGAGATTAGTTCTCAGGAGACGGTTAAAAAACCCCCAGACGAGAGACAGATTATCGTCAACGGAAGCGCGGAAACTGGGAGAATAATGAAAGAAGTTATTCAGAATACAATGGGAGTTGATGTTACTGTCGAAGGGAAAGACCCGCTTGAATGGTTAGCGGACTTGGACGGTAGAAAAACGCCAAGTTACTATATCAGTAAGGTACAATGTATCCAAACTGGAGTCGTAGATGATGAGGTTCAAGAAGTTATTGATGATGAAGTCTTGACTAAGAAAATTGACGAAGAGCATTCTGTTACTGTTGAAAATAAGACAACGGTGAAAGTGAAAGATGAAAGTTGTGCTAGAGTTGAAGTTAAAGAAAGTATAAGTGAAGGATTTGAATCTGCTAAGCAGAATGTTGAAGTGTGTGAAGCTGTTCGGGAATCAAATGAAATTAGAAAAGAAGAAGATAATGTTGTGACAATAAAAATGGTAGCTAATAATGACGTGGAAAAAAGCGTTAAGGAAGAACAAGTTGTTGAAAAAATGTCGGAATCGAAAAGTGAAAAGTTTGAATCTATGTCAAATTTTGTTCAAGAGTCAGCCGCTGTTGAAAGTAGAATTGAATCTGAAAAAAAAGCTGAGTTGTTTGTTGAAAAAATGAGCAAGTCAGAAGAAAAGTCAGCTTTTTCAGTTGTAGAAAGTAACGCCTCTGAAAATTACAAAGCCAGCTCAAATCAGCAACAAATTTGCGAAAGTAATGTTGTCGTTGAAAGTACCGCCGCTGTAAATTACGAAACTAGTTCAAATCAACACCAAGAAAAGCAACAAATTTGTGAAAGTAATGTTGTCGTTGAAAGTAGCGCTGCTGTAAATTACAAAGCCAGTTCAAATCAACATCAAGAAAAGCAACAAATTTTTGAAAGTAATATTGTTGTAGAAGAGACACGTGTTCCGATAGAAAAAGTCGTCATAAAACAGGCCAGTAGCACAAAACAAGAATCAAGTTTTTCTGCTGTTCAAAGCAGCTCGTTTGTTAATATTGAATCTTCTTCAAACAAACAAAAAATCGAAGAGTTTTCTGAAAGAAAAGTTGTTATTGAAGAAACACGTGTACCTGCAGATGAAACTGAAACGAAGAAAGAAATAGTTCCTTCCGAAGCTGAGGAAATTATCAAACAAGCAGTTGTTCTAAAAGAACCTAAGCCCAAAGATCCACAAACACCGAATACTGATGAATATGTATTCAGACTCGATATAAAGCTCGATGGAAAATTATCGAACTCCCCTGATAACGCGAAGAGAGAATATGTGAAGCAACCTTCATTACATGAAGATCTGTCAATAGTTAGGCGACCAGGATTTGTTCTAGGAGATGTGCAGATCGAAAGCAGTTCTGCAAAACAGGACGGAAGCAATAAAAATAATGAGATTATTAAAGATCCTCTTGGAGTTGAGGGTAGAATTGTTGATAGAAGCCAAATTAAAGGATCTAGGATAGTAGAAAATGATGAAGAGAAAGAAATGGATGCTTGTTTGGAGTTCTAAAAGTAGAGCGACTGCAATTTTGGATTCTACAAGTGAATCGGTTAGTATTAATCAAGAGTCTACTGTTACAATACCGAAACCTGGTAAAATTATTACCGCTTTGGTAAAAAATGGCGACCAAGAAGTAGATATATCTTCTGATGCAAGTTGTAAAATGTCTATGGAATCAGCATCCGCTGAGGGCGAGCAAAGTTTAATTGAAAACAGAGAAGCTTCTAGCCAAAAATTAATGTTGTATACTGGAAATGAAGACATTTTGAGTCAAATTATCCAAGAATCTGAAGTTATTAGTAAACAAAAAGCTGCTTTGTCTATGTCTGCCGTAAGTGAACAAAGTTTGAATGAAACAATTGAAGTTTCTTCTACTGTTAAAAGCGATAATAAATCAGCGTCAATTTCTGTTGAAAATGAGCAAAAATTGAGTAAGGATGCAGAAATATCTACAATAGAATCGTCTAAAGCTGTTGAATGTGAAAAAAGTTCAGAAATTTGTTCAATTTCTGTCGAAAATGAAGAAAAAATGAGCAAAGATGTCGAGATATATTCTAAAGCTGTTGAAAGTGAACAAAAGTTGGAGGTCAGTCAAAAATCAGCGTCAGTTTCTGCTGAAACTGAACAATGTTCAGTTATTAAAGATTCACTCGTTGCTGAAAACGTTGAACATAGTTCTGCAACCAAAAAAAGAGTTTCCTTTTCGTTGTTAGATGATAGAAACCACGAATCAAAAACAGCTGAATCAACACAGACAGCTAAAAGTGTAGAAGGTCTCAAAAAAGAGATGATAGCTCACTCAAAAGCTGAAAAATCATCTTCCGTTGATGTCGAATCGGTAAGAAATGATTCGATAGCTATGAATGCCTCCATCCAAGAGTCCCAAGTCATATCCGCCGCCCAATCTAACATATCCCAAACGGCGTCGATGTCTCAGCATGATGGAAGCTCGTTAGATATTGCCAAACCACCTACAGGCTTGCACGAAAAGGTAATTTGAATTCTGCTTAGATCATATTGCCGCTGTAACTAACCAGACCATTCTGATTAAAACACCATAGACGCGAAGATATTGTTTTAAAAATAAACCAAAAACAACTATTATTCTGGAATCCCTTTAAAGAATATCCGCCCAATACTCAGAGAAAATGGCCAACACACGATTCTTCCAAGACTTTCTATCCCTTACCAGTCTTCTTGCTTCCTCCCATTACATCTTATGGATACACTAAGGCAACGGAATCCATCCGCTTGGTAGAAGAGACGGGCAGGATTCAGGCTCCCCTGGGGCATCCACGGAACATGCCAAGCCAGGTCCATCGTCGCTTTTTTATTTTGGATGTAATAAGGGACTGGTCAGTCCGCTTTCTTACCTCTGAGTTCCTGACAAAGTCAAACTACCTTACCCTAGTTGACTTAGAAATGAAAATTTCACGTCGCTACTGTACACAGTTTGAGGGAGTTCACTTGACCGACAGACTTACAAACGTACAGATTTCTACATGTATTTTGTGCTATAAAGTAGAGATGCCTTCCGTTAGTATACCCTCGATATTAAATAATTTGTACATGCGTTGCCCACATATGCGTGAAATCGTTTTATATAAAAAATTTAAGACAACTCTTGAATATTTTTCTCCTTTTGTCCACAGGATCAAGAAGAAACTCCAAAGCAAAATGGTATTACGAACGGAACGTGCAATGTTCAAACGAACGGTGCTCTAGATAGTATTGAAACAGTTTGTTCAGAAAATTCTTCAATGGAAGCAGCGAAGATTGAAGAAGCGTCCACTGTCATGACTATGGGAGCCGCCCAGAAAGGATTCGCCACCGTGGAGGCTCCGAAGATTACCACAGTCAACGGAACTGGACCCGGTGCTGAAGATGAGGGTGAATTTGACATTTATATTATTTTTAGGTACTGCACATTCCCTTATAGGGTATATGGAGGCAGAATGCATCGTTTTAACAGAATTTTCTGTATTTCACTTTTATCTGGAGACATTTAAGAATATGATTCAAATGTTGAATACTTGACGTGATTAAACAGTAAGTAGGATGATGACGATTATGCAGTTATTTGGAGATGTTTCCCGTTTGGTGGGTGGCGACAGAATGCCATAATGTCAGGGCTATTGTTTCATAATTTATAAAAACCACGCGACACGGCTTAACTCGTCGACAGACGGGACCGAACAAATGCGACGTGCTACATATATTAAGTTAACCTAACCTAACATTTGAAAGTTAACCTTACCTAATCTAACCAAAATAGAGCTTCATGTCGTTAGGTTAGGTTAGGTAAGCCACGACTTCTCTTTCGGTAGAGGTGTAGTGAACAAATTCATTTTTAATTGTCCTGTAGCCAAGTTGTGGTGTCTTTCATAATAATATAAGTAAACAATCGATTTATGAATTTGAGCTCATAAATTGTGGTGTGAAAAAACTCCTAGCTACGCCACTTGGTAGGGGGCCACGGAAAAATATGAGACTCAAAATAGGGCCACAGGTTAAAAAAGTTGAGAAACAATAATCTTTATAATTTTCATGAATACTTTCAGATAACCTCGGAAAACCTGGGATAACGGACGAAGAAATTGCTGAAATCATATCTGGTGAAGCAGAGGTCTTGAAAGAGCAACACGTACTTGGGTGAGTCTTGGCTTTCGATTCCTCGTCTTCAGGAGTACAGATATCTTCAAAGTCATCACCATTGACTACAATATTGATTTCTTCAATAATGTAATATAGCGAAGCTAGTTCTTACTATTGCATGGTGTCACTTATACCAGTTTGGGGTCCAAGTTCCCATATTTATAGTTATGGTATTGAAAGATTTTTTGTCTTCGAGAGACTAATTTTAGCGCTTTAATGAAGCAGTCGGGTACGTGGTGAAGTGGTCAACGTCGTTCGGCTTCAGTTACGTATATCTCAGGTTCAAATCCCGGTTTCATAAATTTTTTTTTTTTAATCAATTGATGGATTTCGGTTCGTAAGCATGGATATTTGTGATATCGAGAGCGATTAGCCAACCACTAGTTCTATCCTTATACCCCTACTCTCTTCGAAAAAGAGAGACTGAGAATCTTAGTAACGAACAGTTCTCGTAGAAAAACTTCTGTTGAAAAATTTGTTGTAAAAAAATCAAGTATTCAACTTTTGTGTGTGTTTGTTCAGTTCATTTGAGGAGTCCAATCCTAGAACAAAAAAATTCATCATATTTACCTCCCACTTATCCAATTATAAAAGCAGTGCCTAGAGAATGCGATTAGCTAAATACTAATAATTCCCTAGCCATATCTTTTTACTTTTACTCTAATCTTCACCATCTATCTTTGTAAAAGACAGATTGTGCTGCAGAGAAAAAACTCACTTCACTCACTCAATCCCTCCTTTTCCATTTTAGTCCATTTTAGACATCCATGCTTTTGAATACAAATCTGTAAATTCGTTTCTGAAAGTATCCGGAGGTACTAGCATTCAGATCTGCGGTCACGGCTTCTGAAGAGGACGACGATGACCACTCGGCTACAGGCCTGGAAATAAGTCTCCCGTTTTAAAAAGTTTAAATAATGTCCAAATGTTCACATAAAAAAAAAACCATTAAAAATTTCACAATCATTTTTTCATCGACTGTAAGTAAAAAACAACATACACATTTTCAAGCATTCATTGTAAACAACCATTCCTCATAAATACAAAAGAAAACATTGCATACTAACAAGCTTAAACTCGTAGTTCATAATATCGCCAACCACCACAGCACAGTAATATCAACGATCATCAATGGTTCAAATCCCATCACTCGATAGATTTATAAATAAATTTATACACTTGGCTAACATCCAGTTCTCGTAAAAATATAACCGTCTTCATTCGTATGCCTTTAAAAAAGAGTTCAGCAATCGATTGATAGCTTGTCATTTTTAAAACGTCCACTGTAGAAATATTTACTCAATTCGTTGTTCATATTAACTGTTAGGTATTCACTTTCATATTTCATTAAGCTCCCGTAATTGTTGATGCCATTAAACGTCTGAATGAAGTCATCTACAAGCTTTTATTTATGTCGATTTCATCATAATTCATTATCGCAAATAAAATTTTAATTTTTTTCTGAAAAAAATTATATTAAAATCATTTTTTGTCGCATTTTCTTTTTTCATATGGTGTGGAACAATTTTTTTGCTTCGGTGGGATTAAAAAAAACTACACAATTCATACAAATCTTCTACATAACCTAAAAATCAACCGCAAAACATTTTTATTTCGAATATTTTTATGTATTATATTGCCAATTTTCGATTTAAATATTGCCCAACTATTACATTAATTCAAAAATATTGGTACACCCCTTTGGTTTAAGTAAATTTCAATAAAAAAATTTATTCCATGACTTAAAATTATAACTGTCAACATGTGGATGAAAACCGCCATAACTTATCATAAAACACGTTTCAATAATTAAAATACATCCCATTCTACAAAACATGTACAATAAACAATCTTATAACGGATATATACCAAAAAAATACTAAAAATACACTAAAATTACCATAAATACACTCTAATGACGAAAATACAAAACAATTCCTAAAAATACGAACTTTGTTTTACTAAAAACACATCTCAATAATCAATATAAATCACATTCCTTAAATGATATTATAATACTTTACATTACGTCATACAAATACATCAAAACAACGAAAAATACAATCTTATGACGAAAAATACAAAATGAAAAATACAACCCGCTGACCAAACCACAGACTCCAAAAAGTCATAGCGTCCCACATGAAACGACCAGATGACGAATTAAACGACCCAAACTCCTCCAGCGTGGACTTCGGTAAGATGATGCCGACCTGCGAATACCTCAAGAGGTCCGAGGTCTTCAAGCTGCTGAACGACGAGGCCATCAAGACGGCCGCCGAGAAAATGCAAGAGATGAGAAAGTACACCAAGTTTCTGCAGAGGCCGGACAGGCCGGTGCCCTTCTGCAAGAGATTCGTGGATCAGCTGGCATCTGAGGTGAGTTCTACAAGCATTACGTAAATGTCGGGTCCTTGGTGCAGTGTCCAACGTCGTTAACTTCAGTTATGGATGTCTCGGGTTCAAATCCCGGAACGGATGCAATTCCCTTCCACTAATCTTATCCTAAAAAAATGGGGCATAGCGAGAGTGATTATTTAACCACTAGTCCTGTCTTAGCCCTATCCTTCTACTCCCACTCTCTTCGAAAAAGAGAGGTTGAGCAACTGAGTAACAAGCAGTTCTCGTACAAAAAAATCTTTTGACATACCTCCATTAGGAGTCTATATGCTCCACACTGTGAGTGGACATGGTAAAAAAATATAAATGAATAGGTAGGTAGCTATTTCAGCTTCACGTCATCGATCTAGGATACGAACAAATCTATTATAGTTTGTTTCTAACCCCCTCCCCACGTCCAGTAGAAAGATTAATAATAATAATCATTGTTTATAGTTAGTCTGATGATGTTTCTTAAAGAGGCAAAACACGTGTCACATTTAGTAACACAAACAGTAGAATAACAAAGCTACCAACTCGTATTTATATTTAAGAATTTAGTTTATTACTTGATGGGCTCTGACAATGGCGCGAAGCCGAAATAGCTATAAACCAATTCATACAATTCTTATAGATTTGAATACTTTGATACTTTTACCTTGTTATTGCCATGAATTTGTCGCTGTTAGTACACAATAATTGACGGGTACGGACATTGAACACTAATTTCAATCAATAAATACTGACCAACATAAATTACTATAAATAACTTGTAACTGCCAAATCATTTTATTCATTTTCATCATTGTCTTTTTCGATAATTTATCAGCCATAAAACCAATTTAAAAGATTAATTATATTGTTTTAGTTGGCAGCCATGCAGCTTTGGCATTGAGATATTTAGTGTTTTGCCAACACTGAAGTTTAAAGCAGTGTTTCATAAATTTTTCGCTTTATAAAACAGAAAATACGTGTGGCTATCTGTCGGTCAAAAGAACTCCTCCCAAACGGTGAGCAGTAGCAACGAAGAATTTGTACATGTCAGTTTAAAATTAAAATTGATAACTTAGTTATTCCACTTGGTTTATCACTAACGTGACGCGTTTCGCCTCTTTAAGAAGCATCTGCACACTAACCGTATCGCAAGGTTATTTATTTCAAAAGTAAACAATGATTTTAATTATTTCGTAGGGTGGGTTTAGTTCATTAAGGAGGTGAGACAAACACCGATATACTAATTACCATAACACTACTAATTACAAATCAGTTACTAGTGCTTGGAGGTGAAAATCCCAAGGGAAATAAATTTAATAGTGGTGAGCCGCCTGTTCTATTTAAAATTTTATTTACTAATACTGTATTATTGTTAATGGTAAGTTATTCAGTTTTACAGAGTTTTTACAGTTTCTAGCTGGGATGTGAAGTCGTCCAAAAACACGCGACTCCGACTTAATACATTCTGTCAGTATACTCTTGATGCCTCAGAAAGAAATTCAATAAGTGATAATGGGAAATGGGGCACGGGTGTCGTAAAAGCTTGGGAACGACTTTTATTCACATAAAACACTTTCAATATAAAAGTAAATTCAAACCTAAACTAGCCACAGTCCTGTTTTCCCTATTGAAGCAATTCTTTAAACTTAATATAAAAAATAATTATTTAAAATACTGAATTGACTTGTTTATTTAAATACTTCAGGAACCTGCCTACAGGGTCAACATAAAGAAACAACCCAAAAAGGAACAAGACACTTTGGGTCACAGCATACTTACCGAGGTGAGTGATTGTACAATGATTGTACGACTAACAACCAGTTCATATCCATTTTTTTTAATATATTACAAAATGAATTCTACAATGTAAAAAACGTTTAAAACATATTTAAAAAAATCAATAATCGGTCCTTAATATTACATACGACATTTTAATCGGCAATATCGCCAACTGTGATGAAGTCGCATTGTTTTAGTCATTGGCATAGCAACCCAATATATGTAGGTATGACATATTTTTTTAATTTTTCTTTAAATATATTACAAAAATACAAATTATAGATTTATTAATCGCTGAAAATGAATTCCATTTTTTTGTTTCAGGGCGTATTTTTGATACCAGAGGTTCCAATTTTGATACCCGAGCCAACTCCTCAGTACTTCGAAGCGCCTGAATACCTCGCAGATAGCTCCTTCCCAGATTTGGAAGATACTGGAATCCCAATTCCAGAAGTTAAGGAAGAACAGAGAGTGCAAGAAATATCGAGCACTGAAGAAGGCCAGAACGGTGAAGGCAGTGTTGAGAACGAAGGAGAGGTCGAAGAACCGGCAGAAAACGATCAAGGGAAAGTGGCTGAGGATACAAAAGATTGGAACGACCCCAGTCTTGTTGATGAAGAAATAGGTAAATATATATTTTTTCGAACACCCAAATGGATACCTTCATTCTAATTATCGATTCATTTTCGAGGTATTCTTTCCGTCGGGTCTCGGGTTCAAGTCCCGATGCGGACAGTTTCACAAATTGATTTTTCAATCGATTTATTTTCGTAGCATGGATGTTTGTGACGTCTAAAATTCCCTCGTATCCACCCAGCCGATCCTAAAAACATAGCGAGAACGATTAGCTAACTAATAGCCCTGCCCTAGACATATCCTTATATCCTTACTCTCTTTGAAGAATTGAGGTTGAGCAACTGAGTAACAAGCAGTTCTCGTAGAAAAAAAGGTTCTGTTGAGATACCTACATTGGGAAATAGTAAATAAATCTTCTAGTCATCCAATCCTAAAATAGGAGAGTAGCGAGAATGATTAGCAAACCACTTGTCCTGCTTTGGTCCGTTCCTTCTTTCCTTGCTCTCTTCAAAAAAATACATGTTGAACAACTGATTGACAAAGTCAATATGCTCCATATTGGGAACTAACGAAAGACAAGGTCATCTGTGATGCTTTCATGTTTACCCACCCACCCCAATATGATCCTGAAAAGGGCAGGTAGAGAAAGTGATTAGCTAACTTCTATTCTTTTGGTTACCGTTGAGCAACTATACTCGACAAACAACTCCTACAAATATGGCAGCTAATTTGGTTAAAAATTCTTCTATTTTTCATGCAGACGAAGACCTTCCAGTCACTGAACAGCTTCTAAGGGTGCAAAAACAATTGGCAGCTCTGTCCAAACTGCCAGCTGCCATCCAGCAAACCCTCGACCTGGTCACCAAGCAATTGGGGAAGATGGTTCCAGGGTCCGTAACCAATTCAACAGCGGTAAGTCAAGCAGGCCACAGCACTAATTTACGTTAAAAAATTCACCCACTCTGCTGATCCAACAAATTATAAATATTTTCTCGTTTGCCTACAAAGGTTGCAGATAAGGAACAGCCGAAACAAAATGGTGACGAGGTTACAGAAAATGGCGGAGAAACACAACAAGATGGCGATACGACCGTCGTTGAAAATGGCGAAGCGTCTGGTGAGTTTTTAAAAATAAACCGAGTTATTTTATACCAAATAAGTGAAGCGTATCAAGATAAAATTTCGATTTTTGCTTCAGAAAGTGGACAAGAAGCCAATATTTCTTCTGATGCTGCAGAGGAAAATAAAGAAGAATTACACCAGGGTGGAGAACGTGTCCAAGAATCGGTTGTGGAAGATCAGAAACCAGTCCAGGAAAACAAAACGACAGTCGCAGCAGAAAAAATGGAACAAGTAACAAAGGCCCTCGAACAGGACAAGTCAATTGAGAAGATAAAGAAGGTAGATAATAATATTTCTCTCCCTCACTCTATATAAATTTCTATTTATTCAGAATAGTCACCGTTGTACCCGCAACCATCCGTTTAGTACGTTACACTGAGCTTATCGCGTAACACAGCCACATTCAAATGATTTATAAGAGTGTCTCAGGTGCAATTTTCTTTGAAAATCTTACACGAAAGTTTCCTGACTTCCTCCCTTACAACCTTTAACTTTTCCTCGAATAATCAAAAAATTGCAAAAAAAATAATGAATTCTCATTTTTTTTTTTTTTGGATAATATTTGAGAAGGGTTCTGTCGAGTTTTATCTCGGTCAGTCAACGGCACCGGGCTGATTCCTGGATGGGGTCAAAATGTACTTTTTTTTTATTTGGAATTTACAATATCGCTTCGCGTGTACCATGCTGGGAAAAAATTACGAAACAGTTTTCAACTAGTCCTCTTTAATTTTACTGCTTTTTAAAAACTATTTATAACGATTTTGTCAAAATTTCATTGTTTAATAAAATTATCTAGGCCTGTGACCAAGTTTAGTAGTAAAAGTCATAATATATTGTACATTCTCTCCCACCCATCCGATCCTATTTAACTCAATCTCTTCAAAAAGAGAGATTGAGCAACTAAATAAAACGATTGCTCCGTTAGGAGTCCAAATGATCCACTTAGGAGCGGACGTGGATGAATAAAAAAACACTTACTCTTTGGCTGTTAGTACCTCTCTCGAAGACTGTTTTATAGTTTACAATTATAGTTCAAAAACTAGCAACCAGTCTTCATAAATTTTTCCTCATTCCCTCTCTGATAAAATAAATATCCACGAAATTTGAAAAAATTGACCGAAAATAATTATTTGCAAAATGTCACCAAACACTGTGTTACCAGCTCTACTGTGAAATCTCAGTCAATATTCTTCGCTTAGGGAGCGGATGTTGCCAAATAATATCACCCTGTTTATTGCACTGACAAATAACGAATCCACAGGACCTAGTGGCTGAGCTATCCAAGGACCAGGCGATCCGCAAGAAGGGCCCGCGTCCCGCCTTCGGGCCGCGCGCGCCCCAACCGAGGGCCATGGTCCTGCCGGGCGGCCGCAGGTGGAGGAAGCCCAAGGACGCTTACGACGACGCATTCATCGCGGAGACCCTCACCGCCCAGGCCTCCATCATCACGGGAACAACTCTTGGGTATTGGCCTAGCAGAATGCACTAACTACATATTACATAAATATTCATTTTAAATTATGCAATACAATATTATTCACAAACTATTATTGTTCATTTACTTGGTAGAACTCAATTGGAATAAGGCAAAAATTCCGAAGCATACTTTACAAGAATTATATAATTCAGTTGATGGCTATTTCGGCATCGCGACATCATCAAAACTTTGACTGTTCTGACGATGGCGCGACGCCGAAATAGCTATTAACCATATTATAACCTTTTTTTTTAACCTTAATGTGTTTCATTCGACATAACATTTTTTGCCAACTGTGATATTTTGTTATTTGACATACATATTTTTTAATATAACATTTTCAATATTTTTTTTCATATTTTACAAACATTCTTTCATATTGTTTTCATATTTCTAATGAGGTACAAATTATTAAATATGTACAGTTGATTACCTTACGAATACGGCGAGTAGGGGACCAGAGATCCGCCACCTTTTGTTCACTTTACACTACATTATATGTATTTGCATTTAATCATTTTCTCTTGTGATCTATAACTTAATCATTTTTCATTATAGGAAATTCGAAAGTGATTATCTACCATACGACGACAGGTACTAAAAATACTCCATTTCATTCTTGCATTTTAATTTAATCAGTTTTTTTAACATTACATTAAATGTAACTTTATAGTCTTTTTATAATCATGCTGATATTCAGTACAATTAGTGTATTCTTTATTGTAATAAAACTAAGTATTTACAGTTTATGTAACTTTTAAGTAAGTACACTTTTTGTAACTTTAAATAACAAGACACAGATAGAATCTTTGGATAAATTATATGATAAAGAGTCTATTTTTTGAATACTTACTAACCGAATATAATACAACTCTCGCATATCACTTCAATGATAGCGAACTGGAAACCAGTTTTAGTATAAAAATGTCTTCATGTTTAGGTTGTGTTATTATATTGTATGAATAGCAAAAAATAAGCTCGGTTGTAACGACTATAAAATTACATATAGCCATTGATCGCTATATTATTTAAATTTAAGATTAAGGTGAAACATCTTTTTCAAAGTAACAAGTTTAACATATTTTTTGATATACACAGATCAGGACCGCTTTCGCTAAATAATTATCAATATAAAAACCGTGCGTCGATTATTAATTATAAGGTTGATTTTTTCGATGGATTCGTCGGTAACTTTGAGGGAATTATTTTTTTATATATAAAATTAACGTTGATAACTTTCTTATTCGACTGGCTGTGTTATTAAATCTGACATGTGTTTCTCCTCTTTAAGATTGCATCTTCAAACTAATAGCCAGTGTAATAACAAAGTTATCAAAGTGCCGGTTTTGCTTAATGACGTAAAATTATCGTTGTATCGTGAATTTATTACATGACGGTTACAAAATACGCGCGGGCCTAAAGAGTTAATTCTATATCGATCTTATCCAAAATGAATTGTTTAAAACACTCCATTGGGTGTCTTTTTGACATTTAGTTTACTGGCAACGCTATTGTTCCGGGTTCAATGCCATTCATTAACCAATATATCTATTCTTAGAACAGATGTTTCTAATGCCAGAGCGACGCTGTCAATAATTCCAGTCTACAAATAGAAAATCGATACACTACTGAATTTGATACTATTGGCTGTAGTTATACGTTCTGGAACTCTATCGGGTACTAAAAATAATATCTATGATTCGCAGACTTATGAGTATAACTCAATTATTGATCATTTTACGATAAGTACGAAAAAACATTCCAAATATAAGATCGATAACATTAAATATATGTAGCAGATGCTCTGAAAAAAATATAATAAATTTATGCATCTATTAGAGTTATTAGACTAACTTATACTGAAATAAATGCTAATATATTTATACCAAATAACTAATAAATATTATTTTTCGAAATACATTCGGTGGGAAGCACAACTAATTGTCGAAGGGCCGCATGTTTGACACGTCCACTTTAATTAACTCCGAGAAAACAGGGCGCTTAAGTAATGACCTGTCTTTTATGAATTTACTAAAGTGCCCTAGACATTTTCAGGCGTGTAGCCGAATACAAAGCGTTGCCTTTTTCAAACGCATGTACGAATATTTTATATGATTATCTAATTATTATTTAATTTGTAAATACTTTTAAAACTCTTGTGTTTAACAAAATTTGTTCATATTAATTTATATTTGTATAGAATTGTAATAATTAATTTAATTATGCTTTCTTTTTCTTTTAGGTTTGAAAACAAAATGTGTTTATAACAAATTATGCATAATTGTTTATTTATATTGAAAGTATACTGAAAGAACGCATCAAGTCATTTTTTGATAATTTTCTGTTTTAAATGTCAAAATGTATGTCAATTAACACTCAAAGTATTGGTAAATTCATAAGAAATAATGGTAATATTTAGTCATATTGTTATTTTTTTATTCTGGCAAAACTAAAATTCTTCGATACCCCAAATCTTAAGATTTTTATGCCAAAAAGATTATTCTTTATAATGTAGAAAAAATCTTTTTGAAAAAAAAAACAATCATACTTAAAAATAAAAATTGATACTATAAGTGCGATTATCTCACAACATGAATTTATGGCGTAATGTCGTCTGTCAGAATAGCCTCGATACGTTCTTTGATTTGTACATTTCTACTAAAATGGATTCCTGTATTAATTAATTTAAAAAAATGTTTTTAACAAAATTGTGTAATAATTTATTTGTTGTTTTAACAATTAAGTGGACAGAAGGGAATCAAAATATAATTAAATATAGTTTTTAAACGTCATGAAACTGTTTCTAAAATGGTGACTGAAAAGCAGATAAACGATATTGTTTATTATAATCAAAAACCAAGGCGCCAGATATTTTTAAAGTTTCTAAAACACTCGAGATCAACTCGAGGAGAAAAGACATTAAAATTGATATTGGCCTTGCTGGGGATAGGTCCCAGATCCACCCAATCGATAGAGTAAAGCTTTTCCCACTGGGCCACAGGAGCTGACTTATTATTAATAATTTATTCAGCCCCTATGGTTCAGTGGAAAATATGCATACATTTTTTTATATTTCTATTCTATATGGAATACAAAATTTTATTCGTTTGACAACCACTTTGATATTATTACTAATCAATTTAGGGATTCCCCTGTCCGCTTGATTTTTATATACAATAACAATTGTTTCTCACTCTTCCAATTGTGCCTTTTTTTCTCCTTGTTTTTGGTTACATCTACCCCCCGAATGTGCCCAATTGAATGCAATGTGCCACGTACCCCCTAAGGTGGAACATTGGAACCAAATTTGGCCTTGGAGCAAAAAGAACTTCTCCAGAATTTACCGGTAATATATTTTTGATGTAGTGTCTACTTGTTCTTATCAGTGGCGTAACTGTTAGTAACATAATTTGAAAACAAGCATAAAAATAGAAATATTAAATACCAGCAACCTTTTTCTTTGGTTGTTTATTTGTAATTCAAGTGACTCTGGACTTGTTCTCTTCTGGATCAATAAAACGCATTTATTTTTAAATCAGTACATAAAAACAAATCAATTGTATGCATTTTCAGAGAATCCAATTGTCACCTCGTTATTGGAAACGAAAGTATGAGGTAAAATATTTTATATTATATATTAATTGAAACCTCGTAAATCCATATCAAAAAATGTTTACTTACAAACTCGTAAATCCAATATTGTTAAAAAAAACTGATCAATTACACATTAATTTTTACAGTAAATATGTTTTCATCACTTCCTTTCATCCAAAGTGGGTGTTTATAGTAGTTCATCTAACAACGAATCTTCTTTTTTTATACTATACATTATTACTCAGCTTATCTGTAATGATAAGTTTATTAACTGACTTACAATCAGTTCTATTCAAATGCTTTCTGTTGAAACACCCACGTGGGAGTACAAATATTTTGAGAAAAATTTGATGAATACGACACTATTTCATTTTTTTATTATTCTGGGATATACGAGGTTTATCAGCGCAGTACTGTAAATCAGTAAAAAAAAGTTTGACGGTAAACATACTCTTAAGCGAGCCTGGGAAAAGTTTTTCGCTGAAGGGCCGCATAATTAATTCAAAATGAACGGCGGGCCGCAATAAAATACAATGCAATGAAATGAGAATTATAGTCCAAGTGATTCTGAATAAAAACATATCAATCGATGGCCTCACAAAAATACGCGCCGAGCCGTAATTTGTTTAGGCCTGCTGTTCTAGATACCAATAACTACTTTTGTTACGTAAAGTCGACCTCTGTGGCCCAGTAGTAAGAGGTTAGCCGTAGCGGTCGGGTGAGTCTTTGTTCAAGCCCCGGCAAGGTCAACGTCAATAGTGGACTTACGAGATTTCTCAAAAGTCTACTGAGCATCTCATTATTTCTTTAATTAAATACTAATTGAATCTCATTTGTGTGAGTGTGTGTGTGTTTTCAGGCATGCAATCTTATGTTGAGACTATTTTTAAAAAAATTCATTAAACCCTTTCACCAATAAAAATACAATCTACAATAATTAATATTACTCACCAACGGCTCCAGGTGGAATTGCGACGGCTTAAATAAAATTTTGACCGGCCTTTAGCCGAGTGGTCAAGGTTGTTGGCTTCGGTTATGTCTCAAATTATTACCCATCCATCCGATCTCAAAAAAAGTCATAGCGACAGCGATTAGCTTTCCGCTAGTCCTGCGATGGCCCTTACTCTCTTAAAAAAAAGAGAGGTGGCGCAACGCAGTTCTCGTAGAAAAAAATTTGTTGAGATAAGGAGTCCATATGATCCACATTGCGAGCGGAGATGGGTAGAAAAGCGATAAGCTGATATTCCTTTCCTAACTCCATCCTTATGAAAAAAGATAGGTAAGTAAAATTAATAACAAGCATTTTTCGTAGAAGAACTTCTGTTGAGACAAGCTACAATAGAGGTTCATATGCTGCATATTAGTAGCGTAAATGGTTACAAAAAAAACCGCTTGTCTTGTCACTGGCGATCTGTCGAACGACGTGTAATCGAAAACGGTCCTGATCTCAAAACAATGTTAATTACCAACGTTTCAAAACATCTAGTCATTCACCACCATAAAAAAATAAAAAGACATAAAAAAATCAATAAATTTACTCTAACTGGTCATTTTGTATGAACATTTTTAGAATCTGCGTGCAAAAGGAAAGGGGGGTTAAATCTTAAAAAAATGTGCGTTGCTTAGAACTTTCTGAAACATGTGATGTTTCAACTAATAAAATTTAATAAGTTCTCAATTCAAAAGTGTTAATTTGACTAGTCCCTTTTCTATTTTACGCATTATAGTCATTATATTTTGTATGATCAACACATTTTTAATTTTATTATACTTAACGCCTTTTTCCTTACGTACACAGATATATATTTCATTATAATACCTCCGTATAAATTATGCAAGTAGGTAAGTAAACGTTATCTATTATTATTTACTATGATTTTAATTATTGTCTATGTTTTGTTTATTTTTATGACAACACCAGAGTGAACTTTATGAAGTACGAAAAACCTCCGATAGGTTTGGACCATTTGAAGAACTCTTCGGTCTTCAAACTCGTCCACGAGATGGACACTCCATTGCAAGGAATCGAGGACAGAAACGGCGGAGTTTTGCTGGCTGAGAGTGAATACAGAGAGGTATTATTGTATATTTGGGCCACGGGTAGAGGTAGTGGATAGGTAATCCGGACCCTTAATTTAGTATAGTCAGGATGCTCCCCTTTGTTAAAGCGAACCAGAGATTTATTTAATGCACAGACAATTTAATATGGCTGCCAAATCAATTCAGTTGAACTTAGCAGAAGGAGATATTACCTAAATACATAGTGTAGAAGTGCGTTAATGCAATGTTGGGCAAAATAGCAACATTTACTAAATGGAATTCAAAATGACTCATTTTATTTCAACGAACTGAAAGTATCTGTTTTATTACTGAAAAGAGAAATTTGATATTTAATAATAATCTTTAGACGCGTTACCCACCTATGGCTTAAAGCAAGTATAAGAAACCTTTCCTAGTTCTGGATGAAAATATCGTTCTGTTTCCGAGTCAGAAATTAAATCATTTATTTACATATAATTTAGAATAATATTTAATTATTATTAAGTCACTTAAAATCACTTTTAAGGTGTTAACTGTCAATTCTTGGTGGAAAGACATTATATTTAAAAAAATAAAACACAATTCATTTGTACTACTTCCACATATTTATAATGATCAGGACCGGTTTCGCTCATCACGAGCATTATCAACTGATGCTATATCAACCGAGCATCAGTTGATAATGCTCGTGATGAGTGAAACCGGTCCTGATCATTATAAATATGTGGAAGTAGTACAAATGAATTGTGTTTTATTTTTTAAAACACCTGAAATCAATTCGAAATGAAGATACATCACAAATATCTACCTATGTCCAAAATTATATCTAAAATTACAGAGATTTGAGCCCATATATATGAACGTCGGCGTCCGTGGCGCAGTTGGTAGCGTCGCTGGCTACGGCTACGGATGTCTCGGGTTCAATTCCCGATGCGGACGGTTTTCATACATTGATCGTTCAATCGATTTATGGATTTCTGTTCGTAGTCTGAGTCCTCCCTCCCACCCATCTCATCCTCACGGGGCGTAGCGAGAGCGATTAGCTAACCACTAGTCCTGTCATAGCCCTATCCTTGTATCCTTACTCTCTTCGAAAAAGAGAGGTTGAGCAACTGAGTAACAAGCAGTTCTCGTAGAAAAATTCTGTTAAGATATCTCCATTAGGAGACCATATGCTCCACATTGGGAGTGGACATGGAAAAAAAAATATGAATTTAGATCCAATATATGTGTGATGGTTTCGTTATTATATTTCGTATTTTTACTACTCCGTCGTGCGTCCCAAACAATTAAGCGATCAATTAAAAGTAGATCAATTAAAGTTTTAGAATTATTATTAATTACCTACCTATCTTAATTTTGTAGTAATATTTGTTATTTTATTTCAGAGATGCAGATCAGTGACTCCGTCGTCGTTTAATCAAAATGGAAACGGGGTCCCCATAGAAACAGATTCGTAAAAATAATAAATATCCTTTGTTTACCTACCTATTTGTATATATGTAATAAATTGTATTAATAATCAATACTACTCCAACAGCCATAATAATAACTAAAAAAAAAAGAATCATTCTCATCCTTTTTTTAACACTTTTTAAATTTGAAATATTATAGGTATAAAATTTACCTATAATATTAATTATTCGTTTTGACTTTCGATCTTTTATATTATCATTTACTGCCCTACATTGACCAACAAAATTAATTGATATCCAATTTCCCAATGACAAACAAATGACTTTTTGTGTTTTTATGTGGTTCATTTTTGTTTTTTTTGATTAACCTGAAATTTTTAGTTATAAACCGATTTTACTGTTATATAGAACAATTATTTTTTAATGCCGTTGTATTTATTTAAAAAACAAATAAAAACATGTGATTTTATCAAAAAGTTTGTTTTAATAAATATTATCCGATGGTAGTTACAATGTATCTATTTATATGTGTGTTTGATTTATCTGTTTATCTGTAACAGCACAGCAAATTATTCACACATACACACCTTCTCTCTTTGTCTATCTGCCCATTGAGATAATGCTGACAGATGGCAATAAAAACGTTTTTTTTTTTTAAAACCATATCCGCTCCCTATTCGGAGCATATGGCCATCACCATTCACAATAAAAACTAGTTTTTCATATTATTAAATATAAACGAAATTTAATCAGCTCCGTAGTAGAGTGGTTTACGTCTTTGGCTAAGGTTACGAATGTCTCTGGTTCATGTCCCGTTGCGGAGAGTTTCATAACTTGATTTTTCAATTTCTGTTCGTAGGTATGAATGTTAGTGATGTCTAAAATTCCCTCCCATCCATCCGATCCTAAAAAAAGTGACGTAGCGAGAGCGATTAGTTAACCACTAGTCCTGTCCTAGCCCTATCGTTCTTTCCTTACTTTCGTCGAAAACAAAGGGTGAGCAACTGAATAACAAGCAGTTCTCGTAAAAAACTTCAGTAGAGATACCTCCATTAGAAGGCTATGTACTCCACATTGGGAACTGACATGGTAAAACATAAACATATTAATAAACATGTCTGTTTCCAATTTGAACTCCTTTTAATTCATTTACTTTTTTTTTTTGTTAAATATGAAATTTTTCATTGTTTATTCAACATATTAAGTCCAGGTGCACATATACTTATCTGTTTCACACCGAACTCAACTTCATATATAAAAACAGGCGCATTTCTGTACCTACCCAATGCTAAAAATTGTACACAATTATCGTTAATATTAAAACTGTTTTTTCCCAATTTTCCGATGTGACTTAATTCTTAAATTTTTACCCGGGTGAAGCTCTAATTTTTTCCCGGCCTCACATACTAGCCAGAATATTAAAATAATAACATGACTTGATATTGTTTTTTTTCAAAACATTATATTTTAATACTCCATGCGTTTTACTAGTGCCTACGTAGAACGTTAAATTGCACACATTTTGACATTTCAAACAATGCACTCTCGATAATATTTACCTAATAATAATATTATTTATAATAACTAAAAATATAATATTCACTTTACAGCCATAAACGAAGATAAGAGATTAATTCATAATATGGTATCACTGCAGTTGACAGCTAAAAATTAAGATTCCAATCATAGAAACCGGCAGGTTATGTTTGACCCCAGTTGATGACGCAAACAGTCGTAGAATTACCATAGTTAGCATTTTTGTACATTAAAAATGTATCATTTCGCCAACAAAGTGATACAGCCGAGCACGAGATGTATTCTACACCCTGGGAAGCGAAAAAATTTCAAGTCGGTGGTTGATTTTGAGGTTAGGTATTGCTCGACTCAAAATATCGTCAAGAAACGCTCCTGGTTCACGTTTAGAAGCGTGATAACTCGCTGGACGCCTCTGTCGGCCGTTTCCTACTGCGGATGGCTGTATTCGAAAGGAATTAATGAAGATATTAGCAAAATTGAAATTGAATGCTACAGGAATCTTCCGCTTCGAATCGTGAGTAAAATATGGGGTAAAGTTGCCAGTATTGAATTACCGGTGTCGATGAGAGGGTATATTTACAATAAATACGCGACAGCCTTCGGTGTTAACATGTCCGAAGCAATAAGCGAAGATTTTACGACATATCAAAGTTTAGGCGATTTTTTTACGCGCGAGCTCAAAAAAGACGCTAGAATCGTCGAGAAAAAGGCCACTATTGTTTCACCGTGCGACGGCACAGTCCTCACGTGCGGCCCCGCCTTCACGGATCGAATCGAGCAAGTCAAAGGCGTAACTTACAGCATCGAAAACTTCTTCGGAAACATAACGTGGAAGAAAACGAACGAAATTTCGTCGTACTATAATCAAATATTGAAAAATCCTACTGAAAATATACTACACCAATGCGTTATATATTTAGCGCCCGGTGATTATCACCGGTTTCATTCGCCGTGCGAATGGACGGCGGTTTTCCGCAGACACTTCTCCGGTAAATTGCTGTCCGTTAATCCAATTTTTGCGAAGTTAATTCCTGGATTATTCTGTTTAAACGAACGCGCTGTGTATGTTGGAGATTGGAAACACGGTTTTTTTAGTTTCACAGCTGTCGGCGCTACGAATGTCGGTTCGATATCAATTTACAAAGACGAACAACTCCATACGAACGGACGAAGAAGGAAAGATTGCGACGAGTTAGTACTAAATGACGACTTTAAACTCGACAAAGGCGAACTTGTCGGACAGTTTAATATGGGGAGCACTATCGTGTTGATATTCGAGGCCCCGAAGGACTTCACTTTCAACTACAAGCAAGGCGACGTCGTGAAGATGGGGCAGGAGCTCGGAGCCTTGGCCGCGGAGAAGAGCAGGAACAAATCGGTGGCGCACGTCAAATGACAGTCGGCCGACACGAGAAGTGCAACTCCTCGTGTGGCAGCCAAAGACTGCATTCGGTTCATTTACTTCACGTAGACATATATTGTTTATACTAATTTGCACTGAAAACATGGTAGACACGAAAATGGGTGACTTGTGCGTATTAAAACGAGAACTTTACCCAAACTCTTTTACATTGGATTAAATATCAAAGTATTTTTACACATACCAAATTCCTAAATCAGGAATAAAATGACCGGGAACTTTTTTATCACTAAGTGTAGCTCTTACAGTATGGTCAATAATTTTTCAAACCAAGCTATGGACTCCACTACAGGTCTCAGTATCTCAAGTTGTTGTCAGAGAACTGTTTGTTATGTAGTCGGTTAATATATATTTCCTTTTTAGAGAGATTAACGGTGGGACTGTGGATTAGTAGTTTAATCACTCTCGCCTTGTCATGTTTTGTCATGGAAGGTAATATATACCCAAATAAATCCATGGCTTTTAAGACAAATCTATAAATTGATGATTTTGACCACTTGGCAATAGACTGGGTAATATCATGTCCACTTCCAATTTATACAAACTCCTGACGGAGATATCTCAACGGAAGTTTTTCTACTTTTTTGAAGAGAGTACGGATAGAAAGGTAGGGTTAAGACAGGACTAGTCTGTTAATCGCTCTCGCTATGCTCCATATATGTGATTCGAATGTGTGAAATCCGTAGCGACTTTAACCACTCCGCCACCGAGCTGACAAAATATTTAGCTCAACAAAATTGTATTAGTTAATCGATTAGCTATTTCAGCTTAATATCATCGTCAGAACTATGCTTAAACTTACTTTACCTTAGCTATAATATGTCGTCATTGTTCTGGAAGATTACACTGACTGAAAAATACCAGTTTTGAGTATTAATTGGATTTTGAAGTTTTTGAAATGCTATAAACTTAAAATAGGATAAAATAACAAAGTATTTAGTTCTACAAAATTTTTATCAGGTAGTTGATAGCTATTTCCGCTTTACGCCATCGTAAGAACTATCGATGTTCTGAAAGTTTTGATGTTCGTAAAGTCAAAATAGCTATCAACTACCTGATAAAAATTTTGTAGAACTAAATACTTTGTTATTTTATCTTATTATTATGGAGTTCTACCAAGTGAAAGCCAATTCAATAAATAGATGCTATAAACTTGTTTGTGCAAAACTGTTTTTAAGTAAAAATATAATTTATAAAAATAAGTGTGTTCTTCCATACGGAAGTGTTCGAAATAAGGAACATTTTGTTAAAACTAATTCAATATGTGATATGTCATCTCACTTATTCAAACATTATATAGTTTATTTAAAATTTAAATATTTTCCAATTGTGTTTTTAATTAGTTGTAAAGTAAATGCGCTGAAATATTATTGATTATGCATAATTACGTGGGCTTCTCTCTTGATTATATTGTCTATTAATTTCCAGTTGTTCTAAGAAATTAAGCCTTAGGACTTTCCGGGGATGAATTAGACTGAACAATATAAATATATATAGCTAATTTAATAATAGTTCTGACGGTGGCGTTAAGCCGAAACAGCCATCAACTAACTGATACTCGGTCATATTCGTGGTGCACTGGTCAACGTCGTTGTTTAACCGATACACGAATTTCTGTTCGTATGCATGGATGTTTGTGTTGTCTAATAATTTCCGTCGGTATCCGTTGCACGGTTGGTAGCGTCGCTGGCTACGGTTACGGATGTCTCAGGTTCAATTCCCGGTGCGGATGGTTTTCATAGATTGATCCTACAAACGATTTATGGATTTCTGTTCGTAGTCTGAGTCCTCCCTCCCACCTATCCCACCTATCCCATAACCACTAGTCCTGTCCTAGCCCTATCCTTCTATCCCTACTCTCTTCAAAAAAAAAAGAGAGGTTGAGCAACTGAGTAACAAGCAGTTTTCGTGGAAAAATTCTGTTAAGATACCTCCATTAGGAGACCATATGCTCCACATTGGGAGCGGGCATGGATTAAAAAAAAAAAATTCCCACCCATCCAATCCTAAAAGCAGGGCGTAGTGAGAGCGGTTAGCTAACCTCTAGTCCTTTCCTGGTCGTATTCTTCTATCCCTACTCACTTCGGAAAGGTGAGGTTGAGCAACTGAGTAACGAGCAGTTCTTATAGAAAAATGTCTGCTGGGATATTTCCGTCAGGAAGACTTGATTTATAAAAAATTACTTGATATTTTATCCTGTTATAATGGAGTACTGCCAAGTAAATGCCAATTCAATCAATAACTCTTTCTCGTTTCAAAGTTCACGAAGACCAGCTCGTCGCACTTGGAAACGCCTGCCTACAATGCCAATGGTTAATTAAGGTACTAAAACTTCTTCTTCATCTTCATTACGTTCCGCGCATTCGATCCTAAAATCTAGAGCAGTTGGCTACCCACTACTTCTCTCCTAGCGCCAGTCTTCTATCTCTGTCTATCCGAAAAAAAGATAGATTGAGCGGAAACTTCACCCAAACAGCCAGATATTAGAAATGTGATAATGTCGAGAAGAGAAGACACCACAGACGATCATGCCCAAGATCTCAAATACTAATATCTTTGCCTGGGCTTGAATCCAGAACCATCCGATCGCTCAGGTAAAGCTGTTACCACTTAATCACAGATGTCTATTATGTTTTCAACAGGTTCTTTGCACAAAATTAAAACATATATATATATAGTTGTAGTGAAAAATATTTTTTTTTTCATACCATTAAGATTTTTCATTTCACATTTTTAATATTGTTTAATGTGCGGTTCCCTTTACGCCTAATGTAATACATTTTGTATTCGCTCTACACGTGTTTATTAGGTTGGTACTAAACACGCCGGGTCCGTGGTGCAGTGGTTCACTTCGGTTACAATGCTCACGGGTTCGAATCTTAATACGGACAGTTTCATAAATTGATTTATGAATTTCTGTTCGGCGGGATGAATGTCTGTAATGTCTGAAAATTCCCTCGCGCGTGGTGTAGCGAGAGCGATTAGCTAACCACTAGTCTTGTTATAGCCCTACCCTTCTATCCGTACTGACTCACTTTCTTTCGACTAGATTGACATCTCACAATAAACAGTGCAAAAAAGATGCTGCTAGCCTTAATCCTTAAAACAGGACGTAGCGAGAGCGATTAGCTAACCACTAGTCCTGTCCTATCCTTCTGTCCACACTCTTTGCAAAAGAGAGGTTGAGTTTGTTTTGAGATACCTCCATTAGGAGGCCATATGCTCCACGTTGGGAGTGGAGTTATATCGCACTACAGGAAGGAGGTCAGTGGTCATATATCTTTTCATCACAAGAGCTAAATGGTTTACCAACCTAATAAACATGTGTAAAGCGAACACAAACACTTAAATTCGGCGTAAAGTTGATGAGTTTAATAAATTTAAGAATAGGACCGATGGTCAACCCTTGGTGAAAAGACATTATAAATTAAGATATTAATAAATACAGAATTATTTTATGTACATATTTCATATCCAGTTATCAATGATCAGGAACTGTTTTGCTTAAAAAGTAATTGTAAATTCGCTAATCGCAACCGGTCCTGGTCTCCATCAATTAAATATCTGGTCTTATCCTTTATCGTATCACTATTATCTCGAGGTACTCAATTTTGTACCTTCCACCGTTCGCTACGCATATTCAATTTTTTATACTGGCGTACACTGTAACTTGGCAATTGTTAAGTCTTGGTTGCTATGCACTAAGTGTGCTTGAAAAACAAAATGGCCGTGCGTAACGGAAAGCTTCTATACGATATCTTGTAAAAAATCATCTACATTTAAGGTCATTCACATGATTGCTAGGAGCGTCTCAGGAGCACCTGAGTCGTGGTTGCTATACACTGAAAATGGGAACTTGCAATGAAAAGCTTTTATATCAATCGAAATTTACTCGCTTACGATTGCCAGAAATGTCTCAGGAGCAATTATATTTGGTTGCTATGCACTGAAGTGTGCTTGGAAATAAAGTGAAAAGCTTCTATATGAGTTGAGATGTACTCGCTTATCATGTCCAAAATTAGTGTTATACTCCTTGAAATGCTTACCAAGAGTGTCTCAGGAGTAGATACCCAAGAATTGGTTGCTACACACTACAGTGCGCTTAGAAAACAAAACTACAGCTATATTGGAAACTTTCTATTAGTTAAAATTGACTTGCATTCAAGCCGTGTTGAAAACGAATGACTCGCAATTAAGTTTAATTTGGATTCTCCGCGAGTCCATTGTTTTCTCACCCCGCCTTCTCTTGATACAAATAGCGTTAGAGTAAGATAACAAATGACTTACAATTACATTCAATTTGGATTCTCCACAAGTCATTTGTTTTCTCACACAATCTGTATTAACAAAACAGTATTAGAGTAGGACCACAAACGACCTACAGTTAAATTCAATTTGGATTCTCCGCGACACCGTTGCTATCTCATTCAACCTTTCATTGACAAACATCGTTAGAGTAGGACATCAAATTTGAACTAAATTCAATTTAAATTCTCCGCGAATCATTTGTTTTCTCTCACTGTCTATATTGACAAAACAGTGTTAGAGTAGGACAACAAATGACTTAAATTAAAGTCAATTTAAATTCTCCACGAGTCATTCAATGTTTTGATAAAACAGTGTTAAAGTGGGACATCAGATGGCTTCAATTAAATTAAATGTTGATTCTCCGCCTGTCATTTGTTTTCTCTCACTGTCTGTATTGACTAAATAGTGTTAGAGTAGGACAACAAATAACTTAAATTAAATTCAGTTTGGATTCTCCACGAGTCATTCACTTTCTCACTCTCTCTTCCATTGATAAAGCATAGTTAGAGTGGGAAAGCAAGTGATACTAATATTTTTGTTAATAATCCTTTTGCATTATGACCTCATCAAAAGACCGACAATTAATTTGTGTGTATGGGCGGCTATGTAAAAATGGTACAAAACGGCCAAATATGGAATTGTCGTAAACTGTTAGCTTGGCTTAACGATTTTATACTAAAGACAGTTTTTTTATCTAAAATTTTAATTAAAAACAATATATTGTAAATAAAATAAACAAATTTTATATAAAAGTAATTTATATTATATTTTTCACAGCTTCTAAACAATAAATTGTATAAAAGAATTACCAACTAATTAAAGCTTAGATCAAACTCGCCGTTATGAGATTCTTTGTCTCATGTTTTAATATAAATATGCCAGTCCGTGGCCGAGTGGTCAACGTCATTGGTTTCGATGTATGAATTCTAAAATTCCACCCATCCATCTGATACTAAAAAAAAGGGCGTTGCGAGAGTGATTAGCTAATCCTTCTCTCTATTCTTACTCTCTTTCAAAAAGAGAGATTGAGTAACTCCATTAAGGTCCATATGCTTAGCATTGGTAGCGGACATGGTATAAAATAAATGTACACGCTTTGCCCACGTATGCATCATTCTATTCCCCTCTTCTAAAAAGAGAGATTGAGCAACTGCGTAACAATCAGTTCTCATATTAAACCTTCTATTGAATGATCTTCATTAGTAGTCCATATGTTGCGCATTGGGAGTGGACATAATTAAAAAAGATAATTTTTAATGTCCCACGAGATCAACTCGAGGAGTAAACACATCACAAACGTTCACGCAATATATCTCAAATGTGGAATTGAAAAAATTTACATTTAATAATACCTTGCTGAGACTTAAACCCGGACTCGCCCAATCGCTGAGGTAAAGATTTTTCCACTAGACGACAGAGGCTGACATACCTTACGGTAAAATTAGAGTATTTAAATGTAATGGGACCCAATCTGAATTGTCGCAATAAATTCTTTCGATTTTCACTATTAGCAGAAAATTTGACAGAGATACTCTACTTGCTTACGTGTCCTCCACCACCCACCACTGCTTTTCCATTCGTTGATTCCGTACAGCAGTGGCTGGGATTGTCTCAGGATCAACTGCCTGCGACTTGGTGGCTTCACTTGGTGTACCGAAAACCGTTAATAAATTTAGTTGAATGCAAAACTTGTACGATTTTTAGTCTTCTACTCGCTCTCCGTGTGATGCTGCCGATTGATAGTTTGCTGTATACGCCACCAAGGCGTGGCTGATTGGTCTTAAAGACGGTCTTTGCAACAATTTGACGGAATTCGTTCAGAATCCTGCTTTAGAGCGACATAAATTTGTCCCATAAATCGTTCGGCCAATATCAGGGAGGGCCCTTTTGTAATGTTTTAATATTATAGTTACGCCGCTGGGTGTTATTTGTATTAAAAAATAATTGCTGTGTATATTGCTCTAAAGATTTTATATATTATTATGTTTTTAAATAATGATAATAAATAAAAAATTATAAATAAAGTATTTTAAATTTGTTGGAATAATAAAGATTTTTGTTATATGAATTTTATGGTTTTTTTTTTATGTACGTATATACAATTTGTGTCTTCTCCATTACCAATGTAAATAAATAGCATATGGCACCTTCTCGAAGAAGGATCTAAAAAGATGTTTTTACGAGATATAGATAAAAGCAGTATAGTGGCTCAATCTCTCTTTTCGGAGATGGTAAGTATTGAAGAAAGGTCTAAGGCTGTTCCCAGGAGGACTATCGACAGGTTAGGAATAACTCGGATCGTATTGGTCTGAAAATAAACACAAGTAAGACCAATGTGATGTGTAAACCAGATCTGTCATGACAGAATAGGACCCTGACTAGCGCGGAACAGATCATTTCGATAGGTTCAGGTATCTCGAATTTTAGAATACCTGCTTTTTAATTATGCTTGAAAGCATTGATTTAACAATTAATTTAGGAAATTACCCCTTTGGGATTTGAACGGAGGCTCTTGGCTCTCGGAGCCAATGTGATACTGTAGACAGTGTGACTATAAGGCTAGCGGCACCTTTGTTGTAGTGTATTGTGACATGTCAATTTAGTCCAAAAGGAAGTCTGTCATTACTGTAATGCGGGCAGCTGGTAAATCTTCAGTTCTTAAAAAATTTGAATTCTTTTCATGTGAAATTCAAGAGAATGTAAATGTATGAAAAATTATTTAATATATTATTTAGAAATGGGATACATTTAAAATAAAAATTATTCAACTAAAAATCATTTGATTAATATTGTATAGCTTAATTTTTTATTTATTCATTTCGATAACATCAAATTTTTCTATAAACAACAAAATTGATTATATATTTATACAATATGGTATAGGAAAAAATTCATTTAGACGTGGGCAAGACACACTATATTCAACGGTGACATCATGATTGGGGAGACACATTTACTTCATCTGGCAGTTGTTCTAAATGAAGTAACACAGCAGAAAATTCAAACATTTTTGTTATAAATTTTATTTTGTATGGAGGGAGTGCCTCAGGGATCATACATATGCCCTATATATAAATAATCTATTTTTTAATACCTCTGAGATTTTTAAAATTTAATGAGTGTTTAAACCAATAAGTGCCTTATATACTTCAAGTATATAAGAATAATGTGGTTTTTGATACTAAAGAGCTACAAAAATGTACTATTTTGGGCGTAACACGCAAAAATTTAATAAGAAATTAACAGGTAACAATAAAAATCAGTTACAAATAGCAATAGGATAGACACATAGTGGAATTCTTCCAACAGAGTATTTTTTAATAAAATTGATTATTAGGCATTCACCTTTTGTAAATGACAAAATAGTAATACATCGATTGAATTACCTTTTACTTGATAGCGCTAGCTCTAGAAAAATTATGGAACATTCTTTATAGAACATTTAGTTCAGTGTTTCTTAAAATTGTTGAAGCTTTCGCTCCCAAAAGGACAGTAAAATTATGCAAAGCGCCCCCTAAGTTAAAACTATGTGTTTAGATGAAAATGATTTCAATGCAGAAGAACTCGGCACGCTTTCACAAAGAAATTAACGCATCTGTCTTATAAGGATATAGAGACATAATATGCGGTGATACATCAACAGCAATCGAAATTTAATTTATGTGTACTTCACGCAGTGGATTTTTGAATTAAGGGTAAATTTTTAATCAAAAAGATTTTAATGCAGAAGGGCTCGGTTACGCTAACGCAAAGAAATGAACGCACCAGAAAAAGAATTTAAAGACATGGCTAGCTGCAGCAAATGAAACAAGGTAAAGTTAAGATAAAAATGATTTTAATGCAGAAGAACTCGGTTACGCGAATTGACAGAGATGACTGAGTTAGCGTCCCCAAATTTAAAAACTGTGAAAACGTCCCCCCGTTAAAAAAAACACTGTTCTAAATGCCGTTGTAACGTATTAGGTTTTGGACCATATTCGCTCCCTATGTGAAGCATATGGTCAATAATCGAGACGTAACAATTCGTTCCTAACGATGATGATTTAGTTCATTTGGCAAAGGAATATAATAGAAGAAGATTAAAAAAATTAATATTTACAAATGGCTACTCGATTGGCAATATATATCAACAATAAAAATACAATCATAACTATAAATTATATTTAAAATTCACTTATATATATCGAAGGTATATTGACAGAACGAATTAAGTCAGTTTGTTATTTTTTTATTCTGGCAGAAAGCATTATGTGACTTTAACTCATTAATACAAAATTTTGCTGATGATTTGTATGCCGAAAAGATTTTTCTTTATAATGTACAAAAAATCTTTTTAAAAAACAAACAATTGTGCTTGGGAGAAAAACAATAATTCTTTAAATGCGATTATGTCAGAACTTGTTTTTATGACTTAATACCTTCTGTCGGTGTAACATCGATAAAATTCACTTATATATATACTGTAATAATTGATAACAAACTAAGAGATTACATAATTATTTAGTTTTTCTACGATTTTTGGAATTCAATTAACTATTTAATAGATCGTCTACGAGGAATCGAAAGTGAGGTTAGGAATTCAGCCGTCATTGACGAGTTTCGTGACGTAGTTGCTCGGAAATAGGCCCGTCATACCGCGCAGTTCGCCTGGAAAATGGAGATAAGTGCAACACATTAGTAACATAAATAAATAATAAACTTCTGATAACAATCGTAAAAACACACAAAATATTCCCCACAAAAAAATATTGTTGACGTTTGTTACTCAGTTGCCAAGTGAGAATGAAGATATAGGGCTAGGGCAGGACTAGCGGTTAGCTAGGGTGGCTTTTTAAATAGGTTATAAATAATTGCACTTTGTGTTAGATAATATTCATTTGTGCAATTGAACTTTTATTTCGATAGTTTGCACTTTGGATTAGATAGTATTAATTTTTTTTTTTTTAATCTATGTCCGCTCCCTACGTGGAGAATATGGCCTTCTAATGGAGGTATCTTAACAGAATGTTTCCACGAGAACTGCTCGTAACTCAGTTGCTCAACCTCTCTTTTTTTAAGAGAGTAGGGATAGAAGGATAGAGCAAGGACAGGACTAGTGTCTAATCGCTCTCGCTGCGCACCGTGAGGACCGGATGGGTGGGGTGGAACACTCAGACTACGAACAGAAATCCATAAATCGATTGAAAGATCAATTTATGAAAACCGGGATTTGAACCCGAGACATCCGTAACCGTAGCCAATGACTTACTTAGTACACTCAAACTTTGATTTTTAATAGTTATGTTGTAGTAGGTTATGTTAGAGTTGGTCTGGTCTGGTTTGTGTAATGTATTGTAATGTGTCGAGCAAAGGCAATATAGGCAAGTAGTAAAGAATAAGGAACATTTCATTACAGCTTTGTGCAACTATCGATTTCAAAGTGTGAGTATTTACATTGAGTGAAAACTATTTTATCGTAAGTATAATATATTTCTTCGGTGAAAGAATTTGTTTTTTGTGGAATGTATTTGTTATAAGTGAAAACTATTTTTATGAAAGTGAATTTGATCTAAAAAAAAGTGCATTTAATTGTGAGCCATTTTAAATCACAAACATACATGCCTGCAAACAGAAATCGATATATAAAAGTGTTCGTACTAGGTTTCAAGCCAGCGTGGACTACAACCGAAGCCGACAATGACCACTCAGCTACAGACCTGCCTTATGAGTATATTTTATTGTTATTGTAGCTATGTCCTATACCAATGTCGATTATAAGAACTATTATTTTATGATAACAGCTTGTTACTCAGTCGCTCAATCTCTCCTTTTCGGAGAATAAGTTTAGTAGGGCGAGGCTAGGACAGAATTAGTGTTCAGTTAGACACATCCATAAATCGGTTGAAAAATCGTCTACCATTACCTTGCCACCATGCGGGGTCCTGGTCTCTGTTTGTGACTGCGATGATGTCGTCCTTTTCGAAGCTCAGCTCGTCAGCGTTCTGCGCGGTGTACGGGTACAGAGCGATGACCTGGAAGCACACAAAATCTGAAGTGCAATATTGCAAATATGGGCAAATCCATCTCAGCAAAGTTAGTCGGAACTCTTTAACTAGATCCTTGCGTCGGATATGAATTTTTAAAACTAAAACGAACGTAAAATGATGTCTCCTTTCCAAAAATTGGTCAATTTATTTTTGTAATTTACTATCATTTGGCCGAGACCTTCTCTGTCGTCTTTAAAATGAGATCCTATCATTAACTCACTTTCGTATTTTTTGAGCGTTACATCAATTGGCCAAAACACAGTAGAATTATATTGTTTATTACCTTGTCTATGACCTGCTCCTGTGACATGATGTCCATTTTGGATGACAAGACGGGCGTGGTGCGCCCTGAAGTCCTTCCGGAAGGTTGCAGAATCTAAAAAAGTAAAAATAAAAGAATATTTATTTTAATTAGTGTTTATTTTTTTGTTTTTCAGGACCGGTTTCGCTCACTCCGAGCATTTTTAATTGATGAAAGATAAAGTTTAAAAGAGTTATTTTTGTAATATTAGGTGTACCGGAAAAGAATGCCATTTTTAATTGTGACCGCTCTCGAATGGTCACTTGTGGTTCGTGGAAGCTTCAGATATCTCGGGTGTACACATTCCGGATGACGGTAATACAAAGAAGGAGCTCGCTATCTGATTAGGAAAGCTGGAGCCATATTTTACTCGACGCGGACCGTCTGGGACATGCAGCTGTACACAATAAAAACCGAACGCCGTTTGTTCAACTCTTGCATTCCACCTGTGCTGCTTTACGGTGAGCTTTATGCTAGCGGGTGAGGCGGTTTGACTTTGTGAGGAACTTGGAGATTAGGGAACGGACCAGGCAGCGCCCTGTTACGTCTGTGGTCATCGAGAGACGTTGGAACTGGCCGGGTCCTGCTCAAGACCATTGGGTACTATCCACGGGATGGAGGGACTCTGGCATGTCAATTGGCATTGGCGGGTGACAGAGAATCATGGAGGCGCCGCATGGTGGCCATATTTCCCACGTATGGTCGAAAAAGATGAAGAAAAATGGGCATACCTGAGTATTTTGCGTCAAAAGCAGCTGAATTTTACGAAATATGGATTAAAAAATTGACAGTTATGTGGAAACAGATCATATTTTAGAAATAATTGAAATTATATTTTTGATCCAGTCCAAGTAATTAATTGAGTTGCAAATAACAATTTTTGCCAGTACCCCTAATATTATGTTTGAACAATATACAAAAGAAAATGTTCAAAAAAATACAAAAGAAGATGCTATTATGAACAGAATTTACAAATTTCAACAAAAAAACCTGCAAACCTTGACATAGCTGGCGGGAAACCAGCCGAGCTGCCTCTTGTGACCCTTCTGCTGTAGCTCCCCCTCCCACCAGCCGCTGTCGGCCTTCTTCCGCACCATGATCAGCTGCCCCTTCTGCAGGGTCAACTGCTCGGGGCTGAAAAAGGAACATCAGTCTTAGTTTAGATTTATTCAAACTTGAATTGTTGATATAATTTAAGACATCGACTGAGGGTGCTTGATGGAATTTCAATATCAAATTTGGATTATTGAGATTTTGTCAGTTCGAGTCCATTCGTGTGCTCGAATGCCTGAAGATGCCGAAAGGCGAAACCCGGGTCGTTAGTGACAAAATACATGGAAGTGTACAAAATCTCAATAATCCAAATTTGAATTGTTGAAATTTTCTACAACTTCCATGAATTTCGCCACTAATGAATGACCAGGGTTTCGCCTTTCAGCGTCGTCAGGCATTCGAGTACACGAATGAACATGGAGATGCACAAAAAATTCAAATTTTATTTTTAAATTCCATCAAGCACCCTCAGTCAATATATTAAATTAACTTTATTCAATTTAAATTCGAGAGCTTGGGCGTGGATTTTCATAACGTTTTTTTTCGTAGATCTGACTTAATGTCGACACACGTATGTGGCACTCAACGCAATTATACGTCTTTTGCGTAAAATGTCATGTTTGCGATTATACGCACCAGGTGGTGTAGTCTCATGAAACTGACTTTCCAATTTCTTTCGGCTTTTACGATGCCAAAATGAGAATTATGTCATTTTTGAGAATGTCAAATTTTAATTAATATTTGATGGCCTGACACTACATACACAGGCTTCAGCGAGTTAATTCACTCGTGGCACTCTAGAGGTTAATTGTAATAATTGAAGGCTACAAAATATTTGATAAAGGAGCCAAAGCTGTAATGCCAAAATAGGGATAACGGACCTGTTAGCTGTGTAGGCGGCGAGGGCTTGCGCGATTTCCGGTCTCTTGCCGGACCTGCCGGCGACTGAGTCTCTCCCGCTGACCGAGTCCCTTCCGGAGACGGAATCCCGGCCGGATATCGAGCCCCGCCCGGGTCCAGGCGGCTGCTCCATCAGGCTGGCCACTTCATTGCAAATGGGCGTCGAAGGTTTCTGATCCTGAATGGACACATAAAAATGAATATTTTGCATGTCACAAGTTCTGAAATAATTGCATTTAAAGTATTATTTTTTTTCTTTTAAGTACTTTCTCCCAAGTACAATTGTTTGTTTTTTGAAAAGATTTTTTGTTCATTATAAAGAATAATCTTTTTGGCATACAGATCATAAGATTTGGTATCGATGATCTATAGCAGCGGTCTCCAAGCTTCTTAATCTAAGGGCCACACTGACTCCTCCGCTGAGTCCCAAGGGCCAAATCCTAGCTAGCTTGCACATTATACCAGCATACTGTAGTTTTGAATTACGTGCAAATTTCGGTTAGTACTTACAGGCAAGTGTCGAGGACATTTCATTGCGGCGGATATAGCCGACAAGGAGAAAACCAGCTTCCTTCCACTCATATTAAGTCCTTTCGACAAAAAATTTGGTTGATAAGTTTCTTTTCTTTTTTTCTGCTTTCGACACTACTTATCTGTGTGAAAAAACTATGGTGGCCAGATTGATGGTGCTAGTGAGCCGTAGTTTGGAGACCCCTGGATAAGAGTAAAGGTGGGCAGCTTGAACATTATTTGCTTTGGAAGTTTGCTTTTGCTATGACCCGTTTTTGGCTCGTTACTAACGTTTTCAGGGCGTTCACCTTTATCATTACGTATGCAGAATCGGCGTCGTTTATATCGGTCGGTAAAAATAACAAAAAAAGGTTTGATGACTTAACGCCTTCTGCCACTATATTGACGATATCAAAGAGTCTCTAGTGGGGATTTGAGCCCACTGATAATATGACCAAAAAGTACGCCATGGACCACTTTGCTTAAGACCCACTGGCAAAAGACTGACTTATTATTTATAATCATTTGACTAACATCGATGTTTGCATTGTAGGTGGCAGGGGGACTCTGCTCGGCCGCAACGGGGGCCATCTCCGGCTCGAATCTAGGCTCAAATGCTGGCTCGACTGGGGCGCTCACGACCGCCGGTGCGCTTTCCACGCCTCCGGATATGGGAGTCACGTAATTCGACGGGAATATGCCGATCCTGGAACAAGGAAGAAAAAAAAAGGATGCATTTATATTTATATATTATTTTGTCAGGACCGTGGTGCAGTGGTCAACGTCGCTGGCTTCGGTTGCAGATGGCACAGGTTCAAATTTCGTTTTAAAAATTGAATTTTCATTCAATTTATGAATTTCTGTTTGAGGACATGGATGTTTTTAATGTCTAAAAATTCACACAAGGCGTATTGATTGCGATTAGCTAACCATTAGTCGTGTCCTAGATCTACCCTTCTATCCTTACTGACTGGCTTTCTTTCAACTAGATTGTCATCTCACAATAAACAGTACAAAAGAGGTGCTGCCAGCCTCATATTCATCCTATCATAAAAACATTGCGCAGCGAAAGCGATTAGCTCACCACCAGTCCTGACCTAACCCTACTCTCTTCGAAAAAGCGAGATTGAGTAACTAAGTAACAAGCAGTCTTTATAGAAAAACTTCTGTTATTAGAGGTTATTAGAGGTCCATTTGCACTAAATTTAAAAATAAAACGTTTGGAATTACAGCTAATGATAGTCAAGGCGCTGGAATACTTTGAAATTTTAAAATCACTCGAGATCAACTCGAGGAGAAAAGACACCACAAACACACGCCGATTGAAAAAATTTAATATTGGCCATGCCGGGACTTGATCCCAGGCCCATCTGATTGCTAGGGTACGGCCCTTAAAGCTATGCTATTATAAAAAAAGTATAGTTCTGACGATGGCGTTGAGCCGGAATAACTGTCAACTACGTAATAAAATTTTGTAGAAGTAAATGGCAACTAATTATTTGGTCAGTATCTAATTCAATTAACGGTCAGTAACAAATGCATAAAACGGTCAGTAGAAAAATAAAAATTGTAAGTATATATTAAAGGAAAATAGAATATAAAATAGAAATAGCAGAAAAATAAAAATAAGATTAGGTTAGGTTATTTCATTTTTCTGGTCAGTGAATAACTTGTGACCGTTTTATACAAATTACTGACAGTTTATTTTATTAACTGACCATTTTGATTAATTACTGACCCAATAAATACAGGCTGAAGTATTTACTTTGATATTTTACCCTATAAAAATGGATTTCTACCAAGTAAATCAATAAACTTATTTTATTCCAAAATTATCTGGCTTGCAAGTGTCCGCTTAGTAAAATTTGTTTGGCATTTAAAAGGTTAAAATTGTCAAGAGTGCGATTGCAGATCAACAACGACTTCTACACAGCTTCCGAGAGTAGTGCAACCAATTACCTGTCTTCAATTTTACCCGTCCACCAGTCCCCGTTCTTCTCGGTGACGAGGATGACGTCTCCGGCCTGGAAGACCAGGTCTCCGACCTCCTGGGAGTTGTAAGGGTACGCCGCAGTATAGTAGCCGCTCTCGCCTGTTAAATAACAAAACAATAACAGTTTTATCCACTACTCCTGACTTAGACCTATTCCTTCCGTACCTAATGACTCACTTTCTTTCGACTGGATTGACATCTCGCAATAAACAGTACAAAAAAGGTGCCGCTGGCCTCTTCGAAAATGACAGGTTGAGTAACAAGAATTTCTCATAGAAAAACTTCTGTGTTGAGATTAGGAGTCCATATGCTGCACATAGAGAGCGAATATGCGAAAAAATACACTTTTTATTCAAGTCAATATAGCATTGGAAATTTTCGGCGTCGGTGTTACGTGATGTCTTTTCCCCTCAAATTGATGTCGAATGAATGATTTAAAAAGTTAAAATTTTTTGCGATGATACAAGCAGAACTGGTTGTGCAATAGAGCCCAGTTAAATTCATTGCCAATTCTGAATGAGCAGCTGAACCTTCCTAATTCTCCGTTATTGTATCCTATACGTTGTAACACCTAACAGATGTCACTAAATGTGGAATGATTGTATATATTTACCCTTTCGTCGAATTGCATCCTGTCGAAACCAACAATGCTATTATAATTGTAAAATCACTGGTAATTCTAAAAGAAGTTGGAAAGCGGCAATTCGCCACTCTGTTAATGCGTTGTTTACAAAATAAGTATTAAGACGATTCTCGAGATGTTAACTCAGGTATCAGTGTGGATCCCAGACGTATAATATTTTATCACGTAAATAATATTTGTCGTATTTATATCTTCTATATAAACGTTAAACACTGTTTACTGTCTGTCAGTTCGAGTCCATTCGAGTCCGCTCGAATGCCTGAAGATGCCGAATGGCGAAACCCGAGTCGTTAGTGACAAAATACATGGAAGTGTACAAAATCTCAATAATCCAAATTTGGTATTGACATTCCATCAAGCACCCTCAGTCGATGTCTTAAATTCAATCACACTATGTTGTAGAGACGAGACAGATTCATGTATCAATAAAAAAATATATGACTCACAGCTCGATTGTGATTGGATTCACCATTAGTCATTTGTTTTCCCACTCTGCCTGCTATTGACAAAATCGTGTTAGAGTGAAAAAGCAAGTGATTCACGACAGTTCAAATATTTCCATAGAGACAAATAAGTTACTCTAGTTCGCAGCAAAGATTAGGTCATTTGTATTTGGTTGTTTTCGATAAACGGAGACTTACTGGTATCTGCTGCAGGTTCAGCGACAGATTGGCTGAGATTCTCTGCTTCGTCAGCAAATCCTGAGGAGTAGTAGAAGAATTCATGAAAAAATGCTTTTGGTATAGATCGACCATTACAAGTTTCCAACCATTTCGAGAGGGCGCTAGTGTGACGGGAGTAATTTCATCGTACTACTTTACCTGTCATGGCCGCCACTCCATCAATTCTTTATTAGAATAACCTCCAGCACATTCTCACAAGCTATTTTGAAAACACTTGACGTTGCCTATCGTATTTATTTTCAGTGTATCTCTAATATATATATCAGAAAATACATGTATAAATCTGTATGTCAGTCACAAGAACGCCTCCCAAACGGTGTAACGTAGCAACATGAAATTGCATATGTAATTCTGTCATTTTCAATTTATAACATTATTATTAATTGATTGACTATATTGGTTGGGTGTTTTTACATAAGATATGGTCTACCATAATATTTTCAACTTGCACCAAAATAACGCTAACGTTTGAATAATGTAAATGAATGTTTATTTGTTTGTCCTCTAAGCATTTCTATACCATTCATCCAATTTTGATGAAACTTTGGTGAGTTGTTGTGTGCACACCCGTGAAGGTTTCTAAAAAAATCGAATTCGTACAAACAGCGACATCTCGGAAAACCTTCTGAATTATTGGTGTACGCACCAGACGGTAAAACAAAACATATTGTGTATTCAAAAGCACTTCTTTCATTGCACAATAGTCGCAAGTTTACTATGACAGGCATAAATTAACATTTTAGTTAATTTCAAAATCTGACCTGATGAAGATAAGATCATAATAATATTTCGATGATCTAACCTGATTGTATGGTTGAAACTTCCACAGCAGACTGCAGAGGTTCCACCTGCCCTGACTCGCTGACGTTCTCGGGAACCTCGACGATACCTGACGAAAAATAATACATTTTGTTTAAAACAATGAGGTTAGCTTATGGCTAAGGCCGCAATGTCTATGAGACATGGACTCTAATAAACAAAATGGCGCCACCAGAGACTTTCAAATTTAAAAATGCTATTGTAATTGAAGTAATTTCTGCTGAAAAACTAAGCCACATCCGAGAATTTTGGAATGTTCCATTCATTTCCGGTGACTGAATTGATGACTTTATAATAAGTAAGCCTTACCTTCGAGAACCTTCTTGCCTTCCATGCTGTCGGTGAGAGCTGACGATGATAGATCCTGTATCTCGTTGTTTGGAGATGTAACTGCTTCGACGTACGATTCCGGGAACCAGCCCGTCTTTCCTGAACATTACAGGAAAAAGCCCATGTTAGTTAATTACAAGTAAGATTTTCTAATGAGCTCTTCTAATGACCTATTCTAATTACCGTTTCTAATGACTTTTTCTAATGACCTCTTTGATGGAATGATTTATAAGCATTACTGTATCTTTCAACTAACAAATAAGGTACGAGAATTGACAGTTAGCTTTTAGATGACATTATAAAACAGCATGAAGGGTCGGATGCATTTTAATTTGATAATTTACGTAAGACGGATTGTAAGCCATCGAATGCAGATAAACTAGGTTGAACAGTAGCAGATGTAGACTAGTTATTAGTAAATCGGCAAACAGTTTTTTTAGAAAAAGTTAAAACTACTCTTTGTGATTAGGAAGTTTAAGGTTCAATTCTGATGAAGTTGAATACTAAACGTTGCAAGGGCGTGGGAGCATGTGCAAATGAATTCGAGTTTATCCGTGTATTTAAAAATACGTGTGCACAGATAAATAAATAAACGTTACCCCTGCACTTTCCGCTGAGCCACCCCGGCTCCGCCTTGACGTCCAGCATCACCATGACGGAGTCCCCCGGCTGGAGAGACAGCTCGTCGACGGATCTCGCCACAAACTCGTACACGGCGCGGTACCGCACCTCGTTGCCGCCTCCTACGAAAAGACAGCCATTTTGAGTCAAAATACACAACAAAATTTAGTCCACAAGTACGGTTTGACTCTCAACCACCTGTCATGTATAAAAACTGTCAATTTCTACACAAGTTAAATGAAATTTTAAATGGTGTCCCTCAAGGTTCATACCTGTACCCTTAATAATAAATTGTGAAGGGCCTGAATAGAAAACAATTCTAACAAAATGCACATTGGAATCTAGATCTACGAGTTCTGTGTGACCCTCCGCCAACCGTCACGCGTATATTCAGTCGAATTCTACATAGCAATATGGTATACATAAAGGTTCATATATGAACAATATGGAGAATTTCATGTTTTTAACGAGGACTGGTGATCCTCAAGGTTTGTACCTGTTACACCATTGTAAAGTGTGGTATTATAAGGCTTTTTACAAAGACTGGTTGTACGCCAATCAACTCTTCGGTGAATTCTTTATAGTTCAAAAATTTTCACTCCAGCATACCAACTCCTGGTGCTTATTTAAACAAAAACTGTTCTACGAGAACTGCTTGTAACAGTCGCTTGATTTCTCCTTTTTGGATAGAGTAGGGATAGGATAAGATTAGTAGTTATCTATGAACTAAGTTTGGTTGTGTACCAATAGACAGTTTTGATTAAAATTTATATTGGGTACGTGCTACAGTGGTCAATGTCCTTGGCTTCGGTTACGAATGTCTCGGGTTCAAATCTCGGTACGTACAGTTTAATAAATTGATTTCTGTTCATGGATGTTTGTGATGTCTAAAATTTCCTCCCACCCATCCGATCCTCAAAAAAGGGCGCAGCGAGAGCGATTAGCCAACCACTAGTCTTGTTCTAGCTCTATCCTTCTACCCCTACCGACTCACTTTCTTTTGGCTAGATTGACGTCTCGCAATACATAGTACAAAAAAGGTGCTGCTAGCCTCTTCGAAAATCTGAGGTTGAGTAACAAGCAGTTCTCGAAAAAACACTTTTGTTGAGATACCTCCATCAAGAGTCCATATGCCCTACATTGGGAGAAGACAAATTAGCTTCTTATTCCAATCAATATAGAATTGGGTATCTTGGGCGTGGTTGTTACGTGATGTCTTTCATCCTCAAGTTGATGTCAAGTGAATCATACATGACTTAAATATACATATATTGGCTGTTTAAGAACGTCGGGTGGTAGAGGGTCACACCTAAATACATATAATATACATAACAATATTAAGCAATACATTAAAAGTAAAGATTTTTCATACTAATTATAAAGTAAATCTCTATCTATATATTATAGGATGGTATCCCTCAAGGTTTATGCATATGTCCACTTTTCAAAATGGATGTTTTTAGTGAAAAAATATATCGAAAATATTGTAAAAATTAGAATTATATAAAGCAGTATCAGAAATATAAAGAAAAATTAGGAAAATGTAGAAATATTAACTCTTTTTACTAAGCAAAAAATATATAGTGAGGTTCTGCTACAAAAAAGCATATTTTTAATAGAAAAATAACTGAAGATGCCCGCTGTAGAAAGCATTGAAATATTCAAGAGTATAAGAAGTCAATTATCCAGGCCTGTAACTGACCGGTCAACGTCGCTATCTTCTGTTATGTTACTCACGGACACTTTTATAAATTGATTTTTCAATGAATTTATGATTTTTTTTCGATTTAAATTTGAGATCTTGTACATGAGGGTTTGTGTGATTTAACCATTTCAAAATATCTGGTGTCTTGACTGTTAGCTGTAATGCCAGATATATTTTTTTTAATATTTAAAAAAAATATTACTCAAAATTCAAATTTTAAGCAGTCGATGATGCGAGTTGTAGAAAGGATTGATATATTAAATCTAGGCCTGTAGCCAACTGGTCCACAGCGCTCATCGTACGGACACAAATGTTTTTTCAATTTAAACAAGACAATTGACACAAGTGTGATGTCTTTTCACCTCGAGTTGATCTCAATTTAAAAATTTAAAAATAACCGGTATCTTGGCCTTTAGCTGTAATATCAGATGATTTTATTAGTATATACAAAAAAAGGTTACTCGAAAGTTACATTTTAAGCAGTCGATGATGCAAGTTGTAGAAAGCGTTGATATGTAATAGAATACTGTTTATTTTAGTATACAATTTAAAAAATCTAATGTGTTTTCTATGTTATACTAAAAAATAGAAAATGGTGTCCTTCAAGGTTTACTCTTGGGACCAATAATATGAATAGATGTTTCTGATAAAAAAAAGAAGTATTCAAGTAAAAATTGAAGCGACAGATGATGCCTAAAGAAGAAAGCGTCGAGTATAGTCAAATCGGGCGTAAAATAAAGCGAATATGACAGTAGAAAAAAAAACACAAATGTTTTGCTGTGTTGAGTGTAACCTGGAGACGTAGGGGTGTCGGGTGGGGACTTAACGATCCTGGACGGGTCGTCCCAACCCGTCTCCAACACGGTAGAGCTATAGTCGTTGGAGACGTCTTCGTTCGTCTCGTGCCAACGATCGTCGTTGGCTGAATGCAACAAGAAATATAACGATGAAACGGCTATTCAAAACGCTACAAAAATATTGGTACAAGTCAGTTAAACCGTTTGCATTGTTTTGTAATAATTTGCTATAACCGAATTCTGGTTTCCGTTATCATGATAGTTTTTCTTCAGGAATGGGTCAGGTTAGAACAGGGGTCTCCAAGCTGAAGGTAATTCAAATATCACAGACATCCGTAAAATGGAGGATGCTGTCCACACTCTCTGAGACGGTCCTTTATTTTCAAATAAGCAGGAAGAGCTCCTCAAGTCGGTCCGACCAGGTATCGGATCCACAGGCCATGCCAACTTGGTAGCTAATATGATAAAATATGGCGTCGTCAGCAAATTTGCGACGTCATATGGTGAGCGAGCGGATCTATACAGATAACGCTACGCCATTTCTTAAACTAGGGACAATCAGGACACACAGTCTTCGGTAGTTGCTCTGAACACTGAAATAACAGCCACAGGAAGCGTCTGCTAATCAGAACGTACAGCAGTGGCGGGTGGTGGTGGGGATTACAAGACATTCACGAGTTTGTTCATGAATTCATAAATAAATTTATGAAAGTGGATTCGAACCGGTCAACACCGCAACAGAGTTTTAAGCATCATTGGATTTGGTTGTGGTGTTCACGGGTTCGGACAGTACGGATAGTTTCATATATTGATTTATGGATTTGTGTTTGAAGTCGTTAATCTCTGAATTCTTTCCCAGGCATCTACTTCAAAAAATGGGACACAACAAAAGCGATTAGCTAATAATTTTACCTGTCCTGAACACATTCTTTAACCATTACTATCTCCGAAAGAGAGGTTGAGGGTCTGAGTAATAAACAGTCCTTCCAGATTCTATACTATGAGCAGACTTGCTTACGAAAGTTAAAATGCATACAGTTTAACAGACTAGTACCAAAATAAATACATTAAAAATATTACATCAGTGTAGAGAATTTGACGTTTGATTTTGTTTAATGAATACTTTGAGATATGAAAGATTGTCGATTCTCTCACCTGCGGCGGGCGTGGCGCTGCTGGTGTCGGGCGGTCCCCACGCCGTGCTGGTCGCCGTCGTGGGGCTGGCCGCGCCCCAGTCTCCCGTCGCTGCGGGCGTCGCCCACGAATCGCCACCTAATCACAATATTTTGATTATCCTAAAAACAAAATTGTTTGGCTCGAGATAACCACACTAAGCATACTTCTAACTCAACAACTCAAGTGGTCAACATCCCTAGCTTCGGTTGCGGATGTCTCGTGTTCAAATCCCGGTACGGACAGTTTCATAAATTGATTTAAGGATTTCTGTTCGTAGGCACGAATGTTAGTGATGTCTAGAATTCACTCATTCATTCAGTTATTCTACGTGAACTGCTTGTAACAGTCGGTTGATTTCTCTTTTGAGGACAGAGTAGGGATAGGATAGGATTAGAAGTGATCTATGAAGACTGGTCGTGTGACAATACAGTTTTGATTAAAATCAGGTCCGTGGTGCAGTGGTTGGTAAATTGATTTCCCAATCGATTTATGGATTTCTGTTTGTAGGCATGTGATGTCATGAATTCTCTCCCACCCATCTGGGACGTTGGGAAAGCGATTAGCTAACCAGTAGTTCTGTCCTAGGCTTATCATTTTATCCCTAGCCTCTTCGAAAAAGCGAGGTTGAGCAACTGAGCAACAAGCAGTTCTCGTAGAAAAACTTCTGTTAAGATTACTCCATTAGGAGTCCATATGCTCCACATTGGGAGCGGATATGGTAAAAAAAATACATCTGGCATTACATACAGCTAATAATAGCCAACGCGCCAGATATTTTTATTATCCACTCTAGTGTGCTGGAAGTTAAATAATGGCCTGCATTTATTTGTCGGCATCCGTGGCGTAGTTGGTAGCGTCGCTGGCTACGGTTACGGATGTCTCGGGTTCAATTCCCGGTGTGGACGGTTTTCATAGATTGATCTTTCAATCGATTTCCGTTCGTAGTCTGAGTCCTCCCTCCCACCTATCCCATCCTCACGGGGCGTAGCGAGAGCGATTAGCTAACCACTAGTCCTGTCATAGCCCTATCTTTCTATCCCTACTCGCTTTGAAAAAGAGAGGTTGAGCAACTGAGTAACAAGCAGTTCTCGTAGAAAAATTCTGTTAAGATACCTCCATTAGGAGACCATATGTTCCACATTGGGAGCGGACATGGAAAAAAAATAAAAAATTATTGGGTCAGTAACTATTTCAATTTTTAGTAAGAAATATTAAATGTTCAGTAATTAGTCACAATGGTCAGTAATTAACCATAATGGTCAGTACTTATTTCAATTGAGTCAGTAAGAAATATTGAATCGTCGGTAGTTAGTCAAAATGGTCGGTAACTATTTCAAATTTTGGTCAGTAACTATTTAAACTTTTTGTTAGTAACTAGTCAAAATGGTCGGTAACTGTTAAAATTTTTGGTCAGTAAGAAATAATAAATGATCAGTTAATAAAATAAACCATCAGTAATTTATATAAAACGGTCAGATATTTATATAAAATGGTAAATTTTTAATTGATCCTAAACTAACTTAATTTTTATTGAAACGTTTCCTTACCAGTGTTGTCTTCCCATGCCGAACGGTTGACCTGCGACGAGTGGAAGGTCTGGTACTCGGCCTTCCTCGCTTCCCATAGCTTGTATACCTGTAGATAAAAGTAATTTCCAACATTACCACGGGCGTTTTTACGCGGTATCATGTACGTTATATTGTATTACTAAATCCAAGCAGGGATACTTAAATAAGAGGTGTAAAAACCTGACTATATTCGTTATAATTTAAGTTAAAGCAAGACCTGTCTGGAGAGTTTGGGTAAAGTGATGACTTTATTTGTTTTAACTGTGCTGCTTTACGGCAGCAAATCATGGCACCCAACACGGATTGCATTGGATACTGGAGGTGAGGTGGTTTAACTTTGTGAGGAGCTCGGAGATTAAGGAACATACCAGACAACACCATGTTACATCAGTGCGCAATATGACAGGGAATGGAGGCGTCGCATGGTGGCCATATGGTCGATGATTGCACTGTCACTGGCCAGTCGCTTTGCTTCTTCCCGTAATACGCCAGAGTTCCTCAGCTCTGCCGATTAAATTCTGTGGATAGTATCCAACGGTTTTCCAGGAAGCTGGAATCCCACCGGTTGGAAGAAGAAGTAAGCAAGATTGAGCCAGCCAGTTCCAACGTATCTCCACGACCGCTGATGTAACAGGGCGCTGCCTTTTACGTTTCCTAATCTCCGAGTTCTTCACAAAGTCAAACCACCTTATGCCCATATCCGATACAAGAATCTATTCACAAAATCGGTTTACGGAGAGTCTTCGTGTCAGCACAGGTAAATGCACCATTCAAAAAGTGCTCCAGCTATTCCTAATTGAAGAGCGAGCTCCTTCTTTGTGTTACCGGATTACTGTATAGTAAGAGAGTACATTTACCTGCTGACATTTCTCGGACACCTTGATGATGTTGCCGTTTAATTCTCCCAGCTGGGCGGTGTTGGTTTCCACATCCGCCGTCTTCGCATCGACGATCGCCTTCGCGGCCTCGATCTAGAAGTTAAAATTACTTGTTTATTTATTTTATACTAGCGAGTACCCGACATGCGTTGCAATGCAACTCAAAGAAAGTGTTTGTGTTTTAATTCTGTTTAGTGAAGTGCTTTTGGATACACAATATTTTTAGCTTCCGTCTGGACACCTTCACGGGTGTGAGCCAACAGCTCACCAAAGTTTCATTGAAATCAGATGAGTGGTAAAGAAACGCACAGGGAACAAACAAACAAACATTCATTTATATATATTAAATTAGAATTATTGAGATAATGTACACTTCATGTATTTTGTCACTAACGACCCGGGTTTCGCCTTTCGGCATCTTCAGGCATTCGAGCACACGAATGGACTCGAACTGACAGACAGTAAACAGTGTCTAACGTTTATATAGAAGATACAAACACGACAAATATTATTTACGAGATAAAATATTATACGTCTAGGATCCACACTGAAACACACTGATTTCCAAAATTTTCGATAGAGCCCAGTTAAATTCCTTGCCAATTCTGAACGAACAGGTGAATCTTCCAAACTCCCCGTTGCTGTATCACCAACAGATGCCACTAAATGTGGAATGATTGTATATATTTATCCTTTCGTCGAATTGCATCCCGTCGAAACCCACAATGCTATTATAATTTTGAATTCACTGGTAATTCTAATGGTAGTTGGAAAGCGCCAATTCGCCACTCTGTTAATGCGTTGTTTACAAAATAAGGATTAAGGCGATTCTCGAAATGTTAACTCAGGTATCAGTGTGGCTCTCAGACGTATAATATTGTACCTCGTAAATAATATTTGTCGTATTTGTATCTTCTATATAAACGTTAGACACTGTTTACTGTCTGTCAGTTCGAGTCCAGTCGTGCGCCCGAATGCCTGAAGATGCCAAAAGGCGAAACCCGGGTCGTTAGTGACAAAATACATGGAAGTGTACAAAATCTCAATAATTCTAATTTGATATTGAAATTCCATCAAGCACACTCTGTCGCGATATATAGATATATATATATAGATATCGTCGGCATAGTGGCAGATAGATTTTAGGACGGTCTATCATCTGAAAAAACAAGCTCAGCCATATTCCATGTATTTTTTAACGTAATTTTAAGAAATAAATGTGAATTCAGTCGATTTCTTTCACAGTTATTAGTGGCAAAAAAACTATAATTAACATAAATATAAAAAATAATTACTAATATTGAATCGTATAAAATGGTTAGTTTAATAAATAATGATTAAGGTATGTAAATTTCACGATTTTCTTAAAAGCCGATTATTGTAAAACAACGTTTTTTGACTTAACGCCTTCTGCCGATATATAACGATGATATTATATAAATAGTCATGTTCAAATACATGTTTCATCAGTTTAAAATGTTCAAGTGATGACAGCATGTTCCCAACACCACACGTCAGGGGTTTACATATGGTTTCAGCAGCCGTCTCCATATGTCATACATATATAGTGAGCAGAAAATTTGATTAACTAATGCTGCTCAAATGACGAGACGAAACCGGTTCTGGTCATTATGTAAATTTGTAATGATTGTATATATTTACCCATTCGTCGAATTACATCCCGTCAAAACCCACAATACTATTATAATTGTAAAATCACTGGTATTTCTAGAAGAAGTTGAAAAGCGGCAATTCGCCACTCTGTTAATATGGTGTTTACAAAATAAGGATTAGGGAGATTCCCGAAATTTTAACTAAGGTATCAGTGTGGCTCTCAGACGTATAATATCTTACCTCGTAAATAATATTTGTCGCATTTGTATCTTCTATATAAACGTTAGACACTGTTTACTGTCTCTCAGTTCGAGTCCATTCGTGTGCTCGAATGCCTGAAGATGCCGAAAGGCGAAACCCGGGTCGTTAGTGACAAAATACATGGAAGTGTACAAAATCTCAATAATCCAAATGTAAATTTGTGTATTATTTTTACAAAACAATGAAACAGTAGGCTACCTTATCGCGCAGCTGTTTTAGGGTCTGCTCCATGTTGTTGAATTTGTTCAGCCCGTCCTCGGTAGTCTCCAGCCCCGATTTGGCCTGCAAAATATCAACCAGGTCTTCGTTAACGAGCCCCATTTTAGTACTGTGGCGAGTCATTAGTGGTAGACGATACAAATTTACAAATAATATAATTTATCAAACATAATATGCAAATGCAGTCAGAAAATTTAAAGATGTCAATTCTGCATACGTAATGATAAAGGTGAACAACCTGAAAAAGAAAGCAAGTGATGAATTGTGCAGAAGACTATACGACCGATGACTGTATAAATGGGCAACTATAGGAAGGGACCAATACTGAAGACATCTCTCTGTATCCACATAATCGTCACTTTAAGCACCATCCTATACCTAAAGTTAGATCTTGTTAATTGTAAACATTTGGAATCGAATAAAATCGAAAAAAATGAAGAAAAAAGGAATTTAAAAAAAAAGTACACAAGGTTTGTTTGTTTATACCAAAGAACAATGAACAGGATATATTGGACAGGAAAGTCACAGTGTATGTTTGTATGTCTGTCGGTCACAAGAACTCCTCCCAAACGGTGTACAGTAGCGACGTGAAATTTCCACATGTCATTCTGGCTGCCATTTCTAAGTCAACTGTGCTATTTTCAACTGAAAACGGTATATTTTTGATGTTTCAATGAAAAGTGACAGAAAAACTAGTTGCTTAGCAACCGCTCTATACAAAAATAATCGGTCATGTCGTCATAACAACTCAATCTGTGTTGAATTTGCTTAGCGACTGTTTATTATCAATTATTTAAAATTACCAACTGCGCCACGGACGCCGACATTTATGGATTCAATCGTGGATTTCAATAGATTTACGGATTTCTGTTCGTAGTCTGAGTCCTCCCTTCCACCCATCCCATCTTCACGGGGCGTAGCGAGAGCAATTAGCTAACTACTAGTCCTGTCATACTATCCTTCTACCCTACTCCCTTCGAAAAAAAGAGAGGTTGAGCAACTGAGTAACAAGCAATTCTCGTAGAAAAATTCTGTTAAGATACCTCCATCAGGAGACCATACGCTCCACATTGGGAGCGGACAAGGAAAAAAAAATTTTTTAAATTATACAAAATAAAACAGTGAAATCCACATTTCATGGGTTTTAGAAGAAGTATGCCTAAAAGGAAGAGAAAAGTGTTAAATTAACCAATATAAGCCGCACCTATCTTGGGCGAGGCTGTGTAAAAATATTCTAGTATTTAGCATAAATAGTTTTTTAATTATAGTAAAATCTTGGTACCTTGGCGTCCATATGTGCCTTCTCTTGGTTGAGGGTGATCTGCTTGGCGTTCAGCTCTTTGAGGGATGCCTTCAGCTTCGACATCTCCTGCATAGAGGTATCGCGAGTAGTCCTTGAAATATCCAATGAAAAGAAAATTAAATATTCATTTTTAACCATGTCCGCTGCAATGTGGACTTTTCTACAATGATATTCTAGACATAACAAACATCCATGCCTTCAGAAATTAATAAATCGCATACTGAGTTTTGACAATAGAGACTTTGTGAAGAACTCGGAGATTAGGTAACGCACCAAGCAGCACCCTGTTACATTCAGGCGTCACGTGTTGCGGATGCCTCTCGAGAGTTTCAATCCTGCTTGTCCCTTCTGACATCCTGGACTCTGCTGCGTCATGGGAGGAAGCGATTGGTGGGTGACAGGGAATCATGAATGAGAAAGAGTGTCCTAAAATCTATCGTACTGCATTCATAACTCAAAACAGCCGACGATATCCTGACATCCCTTTCAAAAATTATTTACTTTGGTAACTTTACCCATGTGTGCCGTAGAGAGTATACAAGTAATAATTAAGCAAAGGAGTAGAAATAAATTGAAGTTTTAAATACCTCATTCCGTCGATGGTGGATTTGACATCGGCAACACCCACTCTGGTGTCGACGATGCTCTGCGTCAGATCCTTGACCCTGCCACCGACCGAGGACAACTCAATTGTCAGCTGCTGGTTGCGTGCCTTCAGGGCGAGCACTTTCTCCTGCTCTTGGTTGCGCAGCACCTGAAGCTCTTGAGTCCTGAAAACGGTAAAAAATGATTAACAACACTATCATCGGTGCTCTAATAAAGGTGAATGTCATTAACCTTCCCGTTACCATAGATGCACCAAGATTGCCATACGAGTTGAAAACATTAATATCTCGCTTATTGGGTTTTATATAAATTTAGGATTTTAGCTATTTGTAGATAAGATAGTTATGTAATAAAATTTATTCCGAACTCAATTAAAGTGATAAAATTCTATACGCAAGAGTGACGCACGATATTGTCTGTTAAGTTGAGACAAAGTGAGAAATGGTTTTAGTTAGAAGGAGAAAGGACCGGATGCATCATCGCTTGTAGTTATTTTTTATGCAGCGGCATGGGGTGGAGTTACTATCTCTATCGCACAGCTTCACTTGTATATGAGCAAGTAGGATACAAGAGCTCGCTTGCTTGTGTTTTTTATAATATGAGTCAACTCGTCAAGTTTACATTTCAAACGGACTGTATAAAGCAGAAGCGAGACATGCCTGCACCTTATGTGACGTGCTTTTTCCATGTCGTCCATATTTCGATTAAATTACATGAAAATATGTAAATTGCAAGCTCTAGGCACAAAATAAAGTGTAAAACGATAAAAATATGATATTCAAAAACAGAATAACCCTTTTAAAGCAATCAATTAGCTTTAAAAATGCTCAATACATGACCAAGTCCAAGTGACACAGCCTGTGTCGACCATGACTGGTAACGTGATTTTTTTAGCATGGACTGAAAAAGGTTAACTATTGACACTACAGGTAAAAATCATTAAATACAAAAAAAGTATTGCGAAACTTCGTTAACTGAAATTGTTAATTTGTTCGAATTTGTCAGGTTTTCTGTTCTAACAATCACGGAAAAACAGGTTAAGTGACTGAGGAACAAGCAGTTCTTTTTATCGATACTTTCTCTGAACAGAGAGGTACCAGCTTATAACCTGTTTCCGTTGAACATCTCATAATGAATATTTTCATTTTATATTACAGGTGAAATTCATCAACTGAAAACGCAAGGAAAAATGGTTAAGTACAAAATTACAGTTACAAATCATTACCAATTGTATTTTATGAAAAACTTTGCCAACTGAAAATACTAATCTGTTGATTGACATGTCAAGTGACTGAATATCAAGCAGTTCTCGTCGAATTACTTGTTCAGACGCTTATATTTGGTGTACATGGGCCATGGTAAAAAACTGTTATATACCTCTTACTCTCCCACTCAAGCTGACACTGTCTCTCCATCTCTTTCCTGGCGGCATCGCGTCTCTCCTAGAGGGAAAGAGAAATATATATACAAGTTAATTAAACAAGCAATAATTATTCTAAGCCACTATTATGCACGACACAAGATGCATGAATTTGGATTCAAAGACGCGGCTGTCTATTTTATTGTCAGCATTTTGACTGACATTAGTGTTTTTGAGATCTTGGGCTTGGGTTTGCAATGACTTTTCTGCTCGGATCGATCACGTGAGAAATAAAAATATTTGGCGCCTTCGCTGATCGTTGGAAGAAGCGGTAAACAGATACCCCAGCCAGTTCCGAAGTTTCTCTCCAAGACCACAGACATAAGTATGCACTGCCTCGTCAGTTCCCCCGAATTCCTTTTGATTGCCTGGGGTAATGGGGAAATGGGGACACACCATCTAACAACAAATTACCTAATTTGGATTATTGAGATTTTGTACAAAATCTCAATAATTCAAATTTGATATTGAAATTCCATCAAGCACCCTCAGTCGATGTCTTAAATTATAACAAATTACCTGTTCCTCTTTCTGCTTCTTCTTGATTTCCTCCTGTTCTTTTTTCAAAATCTCCAAACGAATCTTCTCTCTCTTTTCAGACTCCTCCCTCTCTTTCCTTTCCCTCTCGGCCTGCACAAATTGTCACAATATTAACACTTTTACATGACAATATCTAAATATGACGTCACATATCATAGTGACGGGAGAAAGTGATCAAGTGTAAAATGTTCAAAAGATTTGTTTGAACATTTGTAATCAATCTAAATCTTTTTTTACAGTTGTATGTTAAGATGGACATTCTATCCATAAAAGTTTTATGTCAGTAAGATGTCAAATGATTACTTAGTACATTTTTGTGAAAAATACACTTTGTCACTTTCTCTTGTCTGATGTGTTTAGATATTTTTTATAGATCTGTCCTTATAAACACAAATCTATAAATCATGTTATGAAAGTAGCAAAAAGAATGACGCTGACCATTCAACTTCAAGACACAATGTATCGAGACCCTCTAAAAGCGAGGCCCATGGCAATTGCCGCCCTTTGTATGGGCATGTAGTAACATATTTACTATTAATATTATTTGACCATTTTTTAACAATCTAGCATCATAACTCAGAATCTCCATTAATGCTCGTTTTTGACAAACCCAAACACCATGATATATAAACAAACACTGGTATCCTTGACAGTACAATGCTGCACTCACATTGGCTGGAATGGAGATTATTAGTTTAGAAAATTATGTAATGAAAATATGAGTTTTGAAAGCAAATAAAATTTTCACATTCATTTTGGATGGGAGTTTGTAAGTTTAGAAAGATATTTTATAATTTAAGCGGTAGGTGTGAATACGAAGAACAATGCTGCTCATTTTTTGCATATGCTGGAGATTATGAGTTATGATACTTTGTAAGAACTGGCATAGTTGCGACAAAGCCGAAATCTATCAACTACAGCACATAATAATTCTTGAAGTAGTGTATACTTTATTTGCTTTATTACATTGGAGTTCTACCAAGTCAATGCGATAATATGTTGGATTAGTTCACCTGTTCCTTCTGCGCTTCTTCCAGAGCGGCCTTGCATTAACAGAAATTCAAAATGAATTAAAACAAAAGCACTGTTAACGTTATGTGCCAACGTCTAGTGACTTTGCAGAATATAACGTTACCTTCTCTTTCATCTGGACCTCGAGGAGAGCTGCCCTGCGGCGTTCCAGCTCGGCCTGGCCGCGGTCGAAGTTCTCCTTGCGGCGGTCCTCGTACGACGCCTGGCTGCCGCCCAAGCTGCCGGTAGGGCTTACCATAGAGTCTCTCCTGCGGATATAGAATTATAGTTTTTTTTAAACTATTTAAGCTTCAGAGGGCCTAGGTAAATCCGTGGCGAAGTTGGTAACGTCACTGGCTACGGTTACGGATGTCTCCGGTTCAATTCAAGGTTTTCATAGATTGAGAAAGGCGAGGGAGAAGCGAGAGCGATTAGCTAATCACTAGTCCTGTCCTAGCCCTATCCTTCTATTCCTACTCTCTTCGAAAAACGAGAGGTTGAGCAACTGAGTGACAAGTAGTTCTCGTAGAAAAATTCTGTTAAGATACCTCTATAAGGAGACCAAATGCTCCACATTGGGAGCGGACATGGAAAAAAAAAGTAAATGTTTCTTCCAAGAGGAGCAGGCCAAACCAACGAATGAGCGGTATAATTTTAACATTTTTGCATACAATATATCAGTTTTTTATGGTGTGTTCCGATCTTGAAAAATGCAGTGTAGCAAGAGTGATTAGCTAACCACTCATTTTCATTTTTTTATTTTAAGACAATTTACAAAATTAAAAAAATATATCTGTCATTACAGCTGACAGCCAATGCGCCAAATATTTTGAAAATTGGAAAATGATGGAAGATGAACTCGATGAGAATTTTACTTTTTTATAAGTCATGTCCAAGATCACAAATTTAAGCTGACCTTGACTGATAGGGTAAAGCTCTTACCACTACACCACAGAGGCCTCTCTTCGAAAAAGAGGTTGAGTAACAGGCAGTTCTCGTAGAAAAAACTTCTGTTGAGGTAGCTTCATAAAGAGTCCATATGCTCCATATTGGGAGCAGACATGGTAAAAAAAAAATAGTTTACATTTTTTCAAAAATTCAATTTGAATATTTTGTATTGGAATGTTATCGCCAAGAAGTGCGCGAGGATTCTAAAACTCGTCTAGACTGTGGTATAGAGGACAAACTATAACGCTTTCAGCTAATTTGCAGCGTTTATACGTAAGTGATGATGTCGTGGTGGGTGGTAGTGGGGATTCCAAAGTTAGCACCTTAAAATAGATCAATTTGACGGTTATTTACTGACCTGAACGTGGGCGGGATCATCTCCAGAGGTAGTTTGATGGGGATCTGTTCGCCTTGGGTACCGATCTCGCAGAGGTACATCGCCAGGACAAACTCGTCGCATCCTGGAAACACCGAATTACTTAATCGAAATACATTGCGACACGACCCAATCCAGCCGTGAACCATCCTCGAACTACCTCTCACCTTAGGCAAATCTCTTGTAATCAATTATTAGTAAATAACATTTTAAATAGGATAAGTGGCTACCAATATTTAATTTATTTCCTTTGGGATTCTCACCTCCAAACACTAGTAATTAGTAGTTTTATGGTAATTAGTACAATTATCGTTTGTGTCTTACCCCCACCAACGTCTAGTAGAAGGAAATAAATCCACCCCACCCTTCATTTTTATGTTGAGAATTAGAATCATTGTTTATCTTGGAAATGAATAACCTTGCGGTATAGTTAGTCTGATGATGCTATTTAAAGAAGCGAAACATGTGACATATTTAGTAACACGGCCAGTGGAATAACTAAGTTATCAACATTAATTTTATATCATCAAAAGTAATCTTGTTCTGACGATGGCTTGTACCTGAAATAACTATCAAGACCAGTTGTATATTGTTGTCTTTGTCGTTGAGTTTTTTCTTGCCAACGAAATTTCTGGAGAAAACAATGAAAGAGACAAATGACAGATATGTGTCTCTGTCATTGAGATATATATAAAAGAAATGATTTTCACAATACCTAAATTTTGTATTGAATTATTGTGGGAACAATGATAGATATGTGTCCCTGTCATTTAGACATAACATATAATCAGATCTAATCTTGTTCTGATGGCAACAAAATCACCTAGATTTCCATCAGCATCCAAATCGGCCAAAGCCCAGATCCTAGCGAGCGTGGCGTGCGGCAGCCTAGACTGCACCATGATATTCCTCGCCTGGGGACCACTCAGGTACCCGCTCTTAGCCCTGTCCGTTGTGTTGAAGAGCTGTGTGTACTTCAGCTTGGAGGCCTGAGGGATGGCCCACTCGGGCGGTGCCTGTACTTGGACCTGCAATAAGGTAAGATTAACTAAGTGAAGTCTTACAAATGAAAGTAATTAAGTGCAGTGTTAACAGCAAAACGGGTTAACTATCCTAATAAGTTCAATTCCCGGAGTGTTCCCACCCATCTGATTTAGCTAACCACTAATTCTGCCATTCTTGAAATTGTCAAGCTTTAGGTTCCTGATCATATTTTTGAGGAATCGTGGACGTGGATTGTTTGTTCTTCCAACTTGTCAACAATGTTCAATGGTATTGCTTCAGATTGCTTCAGAGAGCCTAAAAACTATTTATTTTTTGAATAAATATTCATAACTTCCAAGAAAATCTACAGATTGTAATCATTATTTTTTTTATATTCTATTTTAATTAAAGTTCTACTGTTATATTTAATTAATAAATAAATAAATTTAATTCCATTTTAAGTATAAAATGTATGGATTTGCATCCTTCTGCTTCTAAAGACATTTTGTCACTGTGGATTTGTATCTCATTGCTCTTTTTGTAGAAAAGTCAAAATAAAACAATTTATTTTAAATTAAATGAAAAAACACATATTACATTTAAAAAATATTTTAGTGTACCCATAAACACAAATTTATTGCGAGGCAGAGAGATGCGAAGGGAGTTGCATCCTAATGCATTAATTTAAATAATAAACCATTTAGATGCAACTCCACTTGCATCTTTCTGCTTCTACCATAGAAAATATAGTACTTGCATCTTTACATTATGCATATCTTTTTTTATTAGAGCAGCTTTGCCCTGCATCTCTCTGTTACTAATAAATAATGCCTTAAACATGATGAATCCGTCAAAAGCTCATTTTCGCAAAAAATGGAGTTGCATCCATCTGCTTCTGAGGTACAGAAATTATTATACGCTCAGCATAAAAGGTTAGGTTAGGTTAGGTTAGAACTACTGACCATAAATTATTTATTCTGCCCTCTGTAATTCTGATCAATGTAATATAGATTCTGACCAATGTATTAAAAATTATGACCAGAAAATTTTGTGCCTTAATAAAATCATTACAATACATATAATTATGTCTATGACGGGCGGACTTATTAGTATAACTCCATTTTTGATCATTTTACGATACACGAAAAATGCTTCAGTGGGACCAACAGTATAAATCGTAGACGTTCTACAAAAAACAAACTGACAAACCTTTCCTTGCTGCTCCAAAGTCAACGGAGGGCTAGCGAGCATGGCGGCGGGAGGACTCTGGATCCCGGAGAGCCCCGTGACGATGTTGTTACTCGGGTTGGCGAGCGGTTGAGAAGTTATCGGCATGTTGATCGCGGACGGGGGAGACGTAGCGAACGCCGATTGCATCACTGACTGGGAAATGGGCTGCATCGCCGGCTGGCCACCGATTCCAGGGATCAACGGCTGAGTGTTGACCGTCAGCGGTTGCATTGCCCCCATGATCGGTTGCACGCCACCCATCGGCGGCATACCCCCCATATTTTGTGCGAATCCGCCCAAATTTTCAGGTATCGCTCCCATGTTTGTTGGGATGTTGCCCATAGGCGGTGGGACGCTGCTCATCATCGGCTGCACTGTGGCGATCAGCGGTTGCGAGTTGTTCATCATCAGCATGGATGGGTTGTTCGCCATTTGGGGAACCATCGTTTGGGCCGGCTGCGGGGGCGTCAACGGTTTGACAACGGGCAAAGCTGCAGCTCCTGAAAGGGAATAATGTTGCTATTAAATTAATGCATAATTGATATGTTTAAACACTCAATATGATTTAGAATAGATCAATTTCAACAGTAAAGAATGTCAAATATATATCAGTCAATCTAAATACATCAAGAAGTAAACTAAACTCGTTGCATTCTCGCTAAAATAAATCGCAGAAGCTGAAAAATATTTAATCTACGACTTTGTAAGTAAAATGGCTGCGACCTTTGTTCATATACACTGCCGACACGCACACAAGCGAGTGTGTAGCTGCGTAACTATGAGTAATATATAGGGCTGACGATTTCTGCTGCATATCAGCAGTTCAAAGCTGAAATTCGAAAGACTGAATATCGAGAGCTGTTTTCAAAAGTATATTTCCTCATGTTCTATTTGACATTTTCATGATCTGTTGCCTAATTTCTCTATCTATGTCCACAACTGTTACCTTTTAGTTCGGCCGGATATACGAGGCAAAGTCTTCGACATGTAAACATAACCAGTGCGTTCAACGGATTTTGGTTTTAGATTAGTATTTATTGATTCATAAGTGGTCCTTAACATTTTAACCTTTCCCTTACTATGTAAAATAAATCCGCACGCCACGGTGGAGTGTATTCATTACCCATCATGCATTTATGACTGATTATAAGTGATTGATAGCCGGAAAAATAAGAATATTCACACATGAAGTAGTAATTAAAATTGTATCTCTGAAAACATGAAAAAACATCGGCTGATGACAAACGGCTTAGGTGACCTCAAAACGTAAGCTCAAAAGCTACTGGCTAATTTGAAAAATGTTCGGTGTTCCCCGCTGGCCGTTGTATCCACATGCACAACTCAGAATATGTACATAACACACTCGCACACGCATGATTGTATTGGTAAATTTATACCGGACTTTCGACAAAATATCCCCGCTGCGCCCAATGGCATTATGTCATTGAATGCGCAAATGTACAACAGAGGAATACCTAAAATCTAAATGCAGTATTTATTATATGTGTGAAGATATTTTAATTATTAGAAGCTATGTGCACTAGATACACATCACAGAAAAATTAACTTTGAGGGTGGGATGAAAAATTGACCAGCAAAAAAATCTTTTTTACCGTAACTCACGCTAAGTGGCTGAAAAAACAGTCTTCATATAAATTACAGTTGTTGAAATACTCTGTTTGAAGTACGAGAAGTGAGATTTCCTTACCGACAGGGCTTAAGGAAGCGATCAGAGATGGCGGAAGAACCTTCGGAACTTCGACTCCGTGCAATTTCAAGTTGATTATCTGTAAAAAAAATATTGTGAGAGATTAACCCTAGCAATCAGATGGGTCCGGGTTCAAGTCCCGGCAAGGTCAATATCAAGTTGTTTGTGACGTCTTTTCTCCTCGAGTTTATCACAGAGTTTCTTTATTATATTTTTTTCGGCTTATACAAGACCAAAATGAGAACATTATACTACTGATCATTTTTCGAGAAATTATTAAAAGGAATTGTTTGTTCTTAGTGTAGAATCAGACTAACAATGGTGATGCCACTCGGAAGAGCTTTAACAATGTACAACGGTACAGATGCCGGGTCCATGGTTCAGTACTCATTGATGTTGACTTCGGTTACAAACTTCTCGAGTTCAAATATCAGTACGGACAGTTTTTCTATCAATTTATGGATTTATGCTCATCGGCATGAATGTTGGTGATGCCTAGAATTCCCACCCACCTACCCTATCCCAAAAACCAGGGGCCTAGCGATGGGCACCACATTACGGGTCTGGCAGGGACGATGGGACACTTCCACCAGGGGCCGCAAAACGGACTTATTTTTTCCAAATATGAAGTGGCGAATGGATATAACTAAAGTCTAGACTCCAATGTAAAACACCTATATATTTTGGGTTGCTATGCCAATGACCAACAGCAATGCGACTTTATCATAGTTTGCATTATTATGAAGAAAGCATATTAAAGAGCTTTACAAAACTCGTCTAAATGCAGGCCTGCAAGGGACAGATTATTAAATTGTCAGTTATCTCACCTTGCAAGCGATGGAGAACTCTTTAAGGTCCAGCTTTCCGTCGGAGTTGGTATCAGCGAGGAACCATATCTGCCCGAGGATCGGCGGAGGCAGTTGCGACTGGAAAAATAATGTCAAACAAATGTGAGTTTTCACTATTATACATGCCAGGCCACTAGCTGAAAGGTCAACGCCGTTGGCTTTGGTTACAGTGTTCACAGGCTCAAATCTTAGTACGGACAGTTCAAAGGCATGTTTGTCTAACGCTGTGCTAATGCTCTTGCGATAGGCACCTCGTGCGCTGTCAGGGGTATAGAGTTGGATATTGCTGAGGATTTACGATTAACAATCATGCCTTTTTAAAAGTAAAAAAAAGTGTTCTTCTCTGACCATATTCGTTCCCTATGTGTCTCTATGATACCCTGTCTCCCGCCAATCGTTTTGCTTACTCCCATGACATACCAGAGTCATCAATACATCTTGTCGGAAAAAGAGGCAAGCTGGATTGAGTCTCTCTTGAGGCATCTGCAACACGTGAACAGCCAGTTCCAACATCTCTCATTGACTGCTGAAGTATCAGGGCGCTGCTTGGTTCAATCCCTAATCGATCCATAATCTAAGTGCCTAACGAAATCAAACCACAACACCCACAATACCGAAAGCAAGTATCTATTCTTGAAGCTAAGTATATGACTTTTTTGAGACTTTGTTGCCATGATACATTACCGTAAAGCAGCACCGGTAAAATGCAAGCGTTAAACAAATGGCGTTTGATTTTAATCGTGTACAGCTGTGTGTCCCGAGTTAAATATGGCTTCAGCTATTCCTAAGAGAATAGCAAGCTCTTACTTTGTGTTACCGTCTTCCAGGATGTGTACACCGAGGTACCTGAAGCTGTAGACTTTACCAATGATCTGTCCAGCGATAGTCAGGGTCCTATCAGAGTCATGACAGGTTACGCCTCACTTAGTTAGAATTAGTTTCAATTGATTCAAAGCATTCTAAATTTACCTGCAGCATGAACCCCTTTGCAATCTTTCCGCAGATGAGGCCGTCAATGGGCGCCAGGTTCCTGAAGTGCTCGGCAAACTTAACATGTTCGTGCGGCTGTATCTGCCAAGGGTCCGTCATCTTGAGGATCTATTATATCTGAAAGAAAAACAAACATACAAATGAGGGTTTGTTATCGTAAGGTTTTCTATTAACACTTCATTTGCGGCCTAGACGCATAAATGCATCCATCTTGAAATACAGTATAGACTCTCAACCGTATAAACAAGACGCCTCCTTGATTCCCTTGTATGAAAATTAAGCATTTTCCTATCCGTTATTCAATTTCCTATTTCGGTAAAGGTTCGTTTTCGTGGACATTGTCTATAAATGATTTTTTTCAAATAATAAAGTTTGACATATGCAACTATTACGCGATAAACCAGTCTTATAATGCTTCCTTTCGTCGTTATTGGGCATATTTAGATTAATAAAAGACTATTCTAACCTAACAGTCATCATTTCGCGCAGTGTTTGGTGAAAAAAAAGCATTTTTAGACAATGTCCACAAAAACGAACCTTTACCCCTATTTCCAATTTGCATTGTCATTCGCGGCATAAAGTGTTTTTGAATTTAGAATGAATTCGCGGTAGAATTGTCGTAAATGTAAATAAATTTTTAAAAATTATCAAATTACAGTTTTACCTAAGCACAGATAAAAAAAGACATAATTATTGCATAGATTTAATAATAAATATTAAAATAAAAACGAATTTTCAATATAAACTACGTAAAATTCAACTGTCAAAATCGCGGGTGTCCAGTCATGTTTTACGGTAATTTCGATGTAAAATTAAGATTATTCGACGAAAATATTGAATCCTTACCTTTAATAATGTCGTCTTAACGTTTATATTCACGAAAATACAACAATCACTTGATATTATATGCCAAAATGTCAATTTAAGAACATTATAATTTTTAAGGTCAGCCGCCGATCGTGCCGCGGGCTGTATTGATTTTGACAGCTCTAAGCATAGAGAAAGCGAATTATTGTCATTGAAAGATTATTTCAATAGGTAATATTTATTATTAGGTAAAAAAAAATACAGTATAGTGGACCGTCGTTATAACACACAGCGTACTTCGATAAAACGAACCTTGGATGTACATTCTTTGTTTTGCGAAGGACCCTAAAAAAATGATAAATTCGTGATAATTATTTTTAATCTATCAGATAAGTTTCTTATTTTGTTCATAGGGGGCAATTTTAGAATAATTCAGGTACGACTGAACAGCCTGTACATAGGTGCTCAGTGAGTGAGTCATCAGTGGAAACATTATGAGCTGGAACAGGAGTGTTTAAACTTTTAGCGTAAAGGCCACACCGACTTCTAAGTCCCAAGGTAGATAAGAGTAAAACAGTTCACAAAGAGAAATAGTACGCAAAAATTAAGACTGTACTACTTGGCGAGACGACTGAACAGCCTGTACACATGTGCTCAGTAAGTGAGTCATCAGTGGAAACATTATCAGCTAGATGCTTGCGTACCTTGTCGCACGTGTTGATGAGCGGGACGACAAATGTTTGTTGACCTCTGTGGTCTAGTGCAGGGAGTCTCCAAACTACGGCTCACGAGTACCACCAATCCGGCCCGCCATAGTTTTTTCACATAGAGTAAGTAGTGCCGAAGGCGGAAAAAAGCCAATTTAGCAAATTTATGCGACTGATTAATCAATTTTTTTTTGTCAAAAGTGTATAAATCAGGCCATATGCTGACGACGCTGTCTTATTTGACAAATCTGTCGAGGGTATTCAGGAAACAATGGACCGGCTGCAGAGCAACTCGTATCGCCTTGGCCTCAAAGTCAACGCGAGTAAAACCAATATACTTTGCAACAGTTTCTGTCTGGACCCAGACTACCCTTTGACGAGCGCGAGGCAAGACATCGAAAGAGTCGACAGCTTCAGGTACTTGGGGGTACACATCACGGGGGATGGCAATCCGCGTAAAGAGCTCGCAATCCGATTAGGGACAGCTGGAGCAACCTTTAACTCAATGCGGAAAGTCTGGGACTCACTGTTGTACTTGGTCAGAACCAAGTGCCACTAATTCAACGCATGCATTCTGACGGTGCTGCTTTGTGCACCTCACCAAGGCACAGGGTAACCGTATACTAGGGGTACCGTAGTTTGATTTTGTCAGGAACTCTGAGGTAAGAGAGCGGACAGACCAGCCTCTTATTACGTCCAAAATAAAAAAGCGACGATCGACCTGGCTTGGACACGTGCTGCGGATGCCCCAGGGGAGCCTGAATCCTGCCTGTCTCTTCTACCAACCATAGGATGTATTAGGAACCGCGTGATCGCCATATGCTCAGAATAGGTAGCGAATATAGTTAAAAAAAAAACAAAATTAGGCAGAAGCTGGTTTTCTCCTTGTCGGCTATCGCCTATCCCTGTCGCAAAATTTGTGCTCAATTCAAAACTACAGTATGTTGGTCTGTTGAGCTAGCTAGGTCTTGAACCTTAGGACTTTGTGGAGAAGTCAGTGTGGCCCCGAGGCCAAAAAGTTTGTAGACCCTTGAGCTAGAGCTTCTTAACTTTGTTCATATAGGGCATTTTAGTTGCAGGTCAGAATAATTCACGATGTAAAATAGGAATCATGGAGGCGCTGTGTGCTGGCCATATGCTCCACGCCTGCACGTTCCAAGAAGTCCGCATTTAGTTATTTAGACATCAGACATCCATGCCCTTGAGTGCAAATTCTCAAATGAATTATTGAAAAAGTGAATATATAAATTAATGTATTTACTGAGATTCGAACTTGTGGACAACGCAATCATTCGGTTATATATCAACTGTGTTTTGAGCAATCGACGTACCCCCAAAAAATACGAAAATTAGTCAATGATTGGATTTCATTTTAAAGACGACAGAGCAAGTTTCGGCCAAATGATGTAAATTGACCACTTTTTGGAAGGGAAATATCACTTTACATTGGTTTTAGGTTTCAAAATTATGACCCCTAACACTTGATGTAAGCCACTATTATATCGACACTCCTTACGTATAATCCTGTACAGGCAAACATGAGAATTTACAGGAGTGCGTTTCAAAGATTCATAACGCAACTCACCGTATAATGTTTTCGATAAAAACAGTTTTTGCAATTTAAATTTTGAGGGTAAAATCAATTGGCCAAAACACCCTTGAATTATAAAAAAGAAATATACATTTTTGGATTCTTTATTTAATTAAAAATTGTTAAAAATAAATTAAAAACTTTGTACAAAATTATATTATCCTATACAGCTTCAAAATTAACACTATTTAATCTATAAATCATATAATTTTTATTTACATATAGGTACTTTAAAATCAAAATTTTTTCTAAATAAATTAATATAAACTCAAAATTTTCGGAATGACCAGTGCGCACGTTGGGAATAATGAGAATTATGAAAAAAATATCATCATCTATAAAATAAAACAAAAAATTCATACGTGTCTGTCCATCTGTCTGTCACAAGAACGCCTCCCAAATGGAGAACAGTAGCGGCGTGAAATCTGTACATGTCATTCTGGCATTACCATTTCTAAGTCAACCTTCAACGCTGTTATTAATTGATAGACTTAATTTTGTAGGCGTTACATGAGGTGCAAATATTTGTATTTCCGGTGTCAGAGTTTGGAAGATCAATACAACCAGGGCAAAGCTGGGCAGTACGCCTTTACGTATTCTAAATAAAGCACAAAAGTTCTATTTTTAGAAGCGTGGTAGGTAAGCTGCCGTATTCCAGTAACAAGATACATGTTTGCAATTTGGTAGAAAGTGAAATTGCTTTGAAACATGAATAACGTTGTTACGCTGTGGGATACGCCCTGCGAGAAGCGTGTGAAGCCATTCTGGGTACAATGTTGCTCTAGGGTAGAGTCTGTACCTTAATGAGGCCATCAGTAAAACCACAACAAAATTATTCATTATTACCCCCCCCCCGAAAAATAAATTATTTTAGACATCAAAAGCTTTATTTGGCATTAATTATTACTAAACATAAGATGTCAAAGTCCGTGGCGCAGTTGGTAGCGTCGCTGGCTACAGTTACGGATGTCTCGGGTTCAATTCCCGGTGCGGACGGTTTTCATATATTGACCTTTCAATCGATTTATGAATTTCTGTTCATAGTCTGAGTCCTCCCTCTCACCCATCCCATCCTCACGGGGCACAGCGAGAGCGATTAGCTAACCACTAGTCCTGCCCTAGCCTTCTATCCCTACTCTCTTCGAAAAAAAAGAGAGGTTGAGCAACTGAGTTACAAGCAGTTCTCGTAGAAAAATTCTGTTAAGATACCTCCATTAGGAGACCATATGGGAGCGGACATGGAAAAAAATCAGCTCTCATCTATCTGATACTGAAACGGGATGTAGCGAGAGCGATTAGCTGACCACTAGCCCTGTCCCAGCCTTGTGCTTCTATAATTACAGTCGGAAAATGAAAATTGAGAGTACGTCCGAGTAACAAGCAGTTCTCGTATAACAACTTCTGTTGACATTGGCTACATTAGGAGGGAGCAGATAATACTTTGTCACTATTTTCCTGAATTTAAATTTTAATCCAGAAGAACTTGGAGACACTGACGCTAAGAAACAAACAAGGACATGTCACAAAGATTGTCATGGACGACTGATTGCCCGCTCGAATTTAAGCGGTCATAATCATGTCCGCTACCAATGTGGAGCATATTATGTCCTCCTGATAAAGGTATCTTAATCGAAGTTTTAAACTATGAGAACTTCTAGTTATTTAGTCGCTCAACCTCTCTTTTTCGAAGACAGCAGGTTTCTAATTATAAGACTAGTGGTTAGCTAATCACTCTCACTGCTCGCAAATACACACGCCTGCGAGCAGAAATCCATAAATCAATCGAAATTTTTTGAAACTGTGAATTGAAGCCAACGACATTAACCAAGTTAAAATTATTCAAACACCGCTATAGGGAATGTACAATAGAATGGCCATAGATAAAAAATAAGTAGAGAAAATTGTCTATTTTATGATCGGTTTGGAATCCTCATGCCGTAAACTGTGCTTTTTTAAATATTTAAAATACTTAGATTCATACGGGCACAGTTGGCATTTAAACTTCCGCTCTTTGGTGTGCGTCATTTTGTGCGATTTCAAATGACTCACCTGCCGGCATACGTAAGAGCACAGATCGCACTTGAACGGCTTCGAATCGGTGTGGATCAATTTGTGCGTGTTTAGATTACTTATCTGCCGACATTCGAACGGGCACGAACTGCATTTGAACGGTTTTTCAACGCTGTGCACGTTCTTGTGAGACTTTAAATGACTCGACTGCTTACACTGGAACGAGCACACGTTGCATTTGTAAGGTTTTTCACCGGTGTGCGTCATTCTGTGCGTTTTTAACTGACTCGAATAGCGGCATTGAAAATCGCACATGTCGCATATATACGGTTTTTCACCTGAATGAATCATTTTGTGCGTTTTTAAATGACTTATCTGCCGGCATTCGAATACGCATATGTCGCACTTGAACGGTTTTATATCTGTATGCGTTAATTCGTGCGTTTTTAACTGAATCAACTGCCGGCATTCGAACGCACATATTATACATTTATACGGTTTTTCATCAACGTGTATTAATTTGTGTGTTTTTAAATGACTCACCTGACGGCATTCGAACGAGCAAATATCGCATTTATAAGGTTTTGCCCCGCTGTGGATTAATTTATGCGACTTTAAGTGACCTAACTGTCTGCTTTCAAAATCGCATTCGCTACATTTAAATGGTTTTTCGTTTGAGTGAATGGATTGATGCTTTTTTAAGTTGCGCAACTGTTTACATTCAAAACTGCACTCGTCGCACTTAAAAGCTTTACTACCGGCGTGTATTTTTTTATGATCGCTCAAATAGTATGACTGTTTACACCGGTACGGGCATTGATCGCACTTAAAAGGTTTGTCTTCGCTGTGAAGGAGTTTGTGCGTTTTTAAGCGACCTGTACGCAGGAATAACATCGGACACTGGTCGCAGTAAAAAAGCTTTTTACCGGAATGCAGCAATTTGTGGTTGTTTAAAACGTTGCTGGTGCTGCAGCTGAATTCGCATTTGTCGCAGTTTAATATCCGTTCGTCGATTATCTGATTTGACGTGCTGGGTTTCGGCTTTCGTTTGCGGGCGTCTTCGGCGGCGGGCTGCTCGGCGTTCTGTTCGACTTTTAAGTCGTGCGTTTCGAAGGTTATTTCCACAACAGGGTTTAGTTCGTTCTGAGAGACTATGTCATCGATCTCGTTTTGGAGACGGCTGAAGTCTGATGTGGCGGGAAGCTGCAAATTAAAGACAATAGTTGATTTTGACATTTAAGTACGAGGTCAAAAAGACAATTTGACAGGAGAACAAAAACAAAAGTTAACTTTTGTAAGCAATAATGATTATACTCTCCATAAGGGTTTCATATTTACTGTTCCTATCAGCAGTGTTTGGACATGTATCAAAACGTCATTAAAACAAGAAATAATGCACTCATTATTAAATAACGAAAATATTTATTTAACCACTTTCAGACGTGTTCCCTTTTTCAAAGTAAATAATAAAAGTATGAAATAAAAATAAAAACTTTTAACATTTACATCGAAAAAACATGGTTTTATAATTATAATAATAATGAAATTTAACCAATAGGAATTACAATTTAACCAATACAAATTGTATGGATGGAGATGAGTACAAATGGCTGCTTTGTTTCTCCATTCCTTTGTGCTAAATTGAGTGCAACTAGCACAATAGAGAATCGACAAAAATTGCGATAAAGGCATATGTTTTAAGGTTTTCAAACCCTAGAACCGGGCCTGCTTTTGTGGCTCTAAAGCAGCCATATTAAATCTTTCTTTTCTTCGGACCGCAGCTGCTCCAAAAGCACATCTATTTGAATCTAATTTACGACATTAGAACTCAATGTCTATTTTTAATAATTGTCGACACATGTTCTCCTGCAACCATGAAACTGTGTGAATGGGTTCAAGCTCCACCCAAATGGCCTCATAATCCTAAACGACCTATAACACTCAATGGTTGGAAGCCCGATGTAACGACAAGTGAAATCCCGCAACCGGTTGTGGGCCCGGACTAACGTCATGTTTTCAATTCCCGCACATGGGCGGGACCCGGAGTTAAGTGGTTTATACATATATTTCATCTATAAGTTAGTCTAATAGACACATAAATTTAATATAATTTTTGTAAAGCGTTTGCAACATATACTGTTAGTTCAACTGTGTTGCGTATATTTGTCATGTTTTTTCGTATATCGTAAAATTACCAAAAATTAAATTATACTCAAAGCTTTGATCATCTTTGATATCTGTCTTGATTTATCATTCAGACAGAGAGAGACGTGGACGGGAGGTAATCTAGACATCATGCCAACAGACAGAAAACCTTAATCCGATGAATGCGCTGGACATGTTTACATATCCAAGACTTTATCTCGTATTTCCGGCCAAACTAGAAGGAAACACTTGTGGATGTATGCTTAAAAATAGTTCAAATCTTTAGGCAAAGAAATTAGATAACAGATCATGAAATATATTTTTGAAAAGAGCTCTCGATATTCAGTCTTTCGAATTTCAGCTTTGAACTGCCGATACGCAGCATTAATCGGCAGCCCTATGTATTAGATATACTTATGTGGCTATGTGCTTGCTTGTGTGCGCGTTGGCGGTGTATATGAACACAGTTCGCAACTATTTTTCTATCATAGTGAGCGTTTTAACAGATCAATTGACTGAAAATAAATTCGTGCGAAAGCGGCTTGCGCTGTAAGGGTTAAATCAATTTATGAAACTGTACCGCAATTTGAACTCGAGATCTGTAACCGAAGCCAACGACGTTGACCATTGCACCGCGGACCCGGCAAAGTGAATAAAATTACCTGGTTTTCATGATGTCCGTTGTCCGAACTGTCGTGGTCTCCGTTCAGAGGATAACCCTCCTCGTATGGATCGTCGATTTCTGTTTTTATTTCCGTCTTTATGTCTGTCTGTAAAAACAAAAAAAAGACATATAAACAACATCCCGGAAGCCAGTAAAAAAAAAGACCGTCTGAGACATGCTGTACACGATAAAAATAATAAACAATATATGCTAATATTATTAAAACTTTCACACCTCTAAAGCATTTTAATATAAGTTGTTTTACGAGAACTGTATGTTATTCAGTTTCTCGACTTCGTTTTTCATGAAGGGTAAATGTAATTTAAGATATCGACTGAGGGTGCATTTCAATATCGAATTGTTGAGATTTTGTACATGTTCATGTATTTCGTCATTAACGATACGGGTTTCGGCATTCGAGCACACGAAATACATGGAAATGTACAAAATCTCAACAATTCAAATTTCAAAAGGGTAAACAAAATCGACGAAGTATCCTTGAAATGGTACCCTACAGACTGTTGAAAATGAATTGGACACTTTTTCAATGATAAACTCAAAGGTCTGATGGATTCGGCAATTTTCACTAGAGTAGAGAAAGCCGATATGTCCCTTTTCGGCAAACAGAGGGTTAAAATATTATGTTTCATCATTTGTCAACCGAGTTGCCGGCTCATTAGAATACCTGTGGATAGTCATGTGATGTTGGCGCACTTGAAAATCGTTCAAATGTGTTGTCTATGGCTTGCTCTTTTTCATATTCTTCAGTAATATATTCAGTTTTTACTTTCACACTTTCAGAGTCGGCCTAAAAAATAATTAAAACACATTTTCAAAGTACCCTCTCCTCCAAGTAAAATTGTTCGTTTTTTAAAAAGATTTTTTGTACATTATAAAGAACAATCTTTTCCGCATAGAAATTGTAAGATTTGGTATCGATGAATTATAATCATATCATGCATTTTGACAGAATAAAAAAATGACTTAATACTGTTTTTTTTCATAGACATTATATCTTATGACTTGCATACATTTTGATATTTAACAAAGAAAATTATCACAAAAATGATTCATTATTTAATTAATTAATTAACTGATAACTAAAAAATATCGATAGTGTTTTGGTCAATTGATGTAACCCTTAAAATTGAAATTGTTCAGGAGAGAGAAACTGTTTTTATCGAAAACATTATACGGTGAGTTGCGTTATGAATCTTTGAAATGCACTCCTGTTAATTCTCATGTTTACAGATACGGGATTAAACGTAGGGAGTGTCGATATAATAGAGGCTTACATGACGTTTCCCTTCCAAAAAGTGGTAAATTTATTGTTCTAATTTACACCGTTTGGTCGAGACCTGCTTTGTCGTCTTTAAAACGAGATCCAATCATTAACTTATTTTCGTATTTTTTGAATGTTACATCAATTGGCCAAAAGACAGTCGATATAGTAATTAAAAATGACAAAAAGTTTAATAACACCCTTCCCATGCATTATGTGTTAGCTTGATTACGTATATATCAATAATACTATAAAAATTGTACAACATTTGAATAATTTTGCGTTTCACCGTCAATGATTTTATTGCGCCAAAAACTATTCAAATCAACCGGAAGTCGTTCATTTAATTCAACCATAGTTCTTTCATACATAATTGATTTAAATTAACCTCAAATCCAGCGTAGTTTTGGTCGAAATTCTCCTGTTTGACGGTAGTGTATGAAGTGTGTCCTTCAGGACTACTTGACAACTTAACCGGCAAATAGTCGTCGTAATTGTGTAGTTCTGACTCAGCGGGCGAGTCTACTGGCTCTTGTTTGATGTCCATTGTCAATTTTGGTTGTTATTTCAGATGTTAATTTTGGATTTATCCGTGTTATTATGATTTTTCACTGACACGACGCTCGACAGATGAGAATAGACAAGAGATCGCAGGGTAAATAAAAAATGTTATTGCCATAGCGCATAAAACAAACAAAAATTATTTTATTTATTTACGAATTAATTATTATAAAATACGAAGGTATAATTTTTATGTACTACGAACTATTATGAAGAAAATGTTAAATTCGATTTTATCCCGTTTTCAGGCTGACAGCATTCCGGAAATGGAGATCAAAGCTGAACCGCCAGACCACTGAATGTACCAAAAAACTCTACGCCTGAATTTTGATCGTCTTCCAATGATTATTAATAGTTTGCTTTGGAAGTAAAAACAACATTGTGCCGAGACTTTATAACAGATTTTGGTACCTTTGATAATACTTGTAGTTGAATTGTCATGCTTAAAACAAAAACAGTAATGTGATTAGAGATTACACTACATTTTATTAACTTTGATTCTGATTGTAGAATTGTCATATTTGTAACAAAAACAGCATTGTACCGTTATATTATATTCAATTTTTATACCATTGATTCTGATGAATGTTTTGACACGCTTACAACAAAAACAGCAATGTGCAAGAACTTTATCAAAAATTTTGATATTTTTGATTCTAAATAATGTGTCTAAAACAAAAGCACAATGTTTAAAGTAGATTAAAGAGAAATTTGAGTCATTGATTTTGAATAAATAATGAATTGTGTTGTAGAACCAAAAGTGGTAAGCTTTATAGGAAATTGTTTCCTTTATCACGCAAGAAGGCAGGTCCATCGTTGATTAGTTAACATCTTTGGCTTCATTTACGGAGCTCATGGGTTCGAGTCTCAGTATGGACATTTTCATAAATTGATTTATGAATTTCTGTGCTGATTTAGACATGGATGTTTGCGATGTGTAAATTTCCCTCCCACCCATCCGATCCCTAAAATGGGACATACGAACGATTAGTTTACCACTAGTCCTGTCTTAGTCCTATCCTTACTCTCTTCGAAAGAAAGAGTTTGACCAACTCGTAGAAAACTTCTGTTGAGATACCTCCATAAAGTGCCCATATGCTTCACATTAGAAACGTACGTCCACAGCTTTGAATCCTGCCGCTGATAAATTGAATTTTCAGTTTCAATATTAGGATTTCTAAATGTATTGGATCCTAAAAACGAGTCATAGCAAGAGCGATTAGCAATACAATGTCCTCTCGTAGGCCTATCCATATATACCTATTTTCGAAAAATAGTGTATGAGCAACAAGCAATATTCCAGTAGTAAAAACATATTTAGAGGTTGAGTACATATGTTCCAAATTGCTAGTGGACAGTCCTATAGGACTTTTTTTTAAATAATAGACGTAATGATGAATTATGTTGCTTTTTTTTAAATTTCGTGAGCAACCATAGATACAAATTTCAAACCAGTGATTGTTTGACAGCTAAATAATATCACAAGTGCAACCAAACAGTACTTTTTTATATACTGGTAACACTTTTCAACTCTTGTGCAAATGTTATTATTCTTGTATTGATTTCTTGACATGGCTTCGTTTATGTAGCTATATCTGGCAATAACATACATTTAATATAAAAAATGGACATCAAAAAAGAGCCAGAAGACTTCAATTATGAATGCGACGCACAAAAAACAGATTTAATCGATCAAATGAAACGCGAATTTAAGAATGAAGTCGAATCTAGTCGCCATTTTTCTGACAGCCAGTATGACAATAATGAATACAAACATTTCGAGGTTAGTTACGAAGCCCGTGTTCACTAGGGGACAAAATGCCCCGCGGTATAGAATTGACGTGACGCTGCAGCGTCGCCCACTGTCCCACAATGTTGCACGAGGCATTGTGCGGCATTTATACGTGACGCGAGAGATGCTGGATGCTCTCACGTTAAAGGCAACATGTCAGATGCTGGCAAGTTTTTAGTGTGATTTCAATTATCAATGTATTATTGAAAATTGTAAATCAAACTAAATATGGCGACACTAATTAAAGTAGGTAAACTGTTGAGATACCTACATTATTAGGAGGTGGTAAACAAATGAATAATGAGGGGCTGGTCCGTTCAATCTTATCGCAAGCATCTGTATTCGTAGCACGGTTGTCCTATGCTTTAGTGACGTGCCATGAATCGCAACCGTAAAGCAGCACCGTCAGAATGTGGCGCCTGGTTCTGACCGAGGACAACCGTGAGTCACAGACTTTCCGCATCGAGTAGAATGATTGCTCTAGCTACTTGCCTTCCTCTTTATACGGCAGTGTCCAGTGGCGTAACGAAGTTAAGCATACCTACCGTTTTTGTTGCCTTAATCGGGAGTGTCTTTGGAGCAACTGGGCAAGACTTGGTAGGGTGCACTTAATTGTGCAGAAAATCAATCCCTCCAGATAAACGAAAAGCTTCTATAAGTTTGGATCTACTCGCTCTCCGTATGGCGCCGCAATTTTTTTTAATGCCTGGTAATTTGCCTTATTCGCCACCAAATCAGCGTGGCCGATCGATCCAATGGAAGTTTGGACCGACTTACAGGTAACGCCACGGCTTTTCTTGGACTAAAAACGATCGGCACAAGAAAGTGCAAGCCGCTGAGTCTTAGGCAGCAGCTCCCGAGACAATCCCAACACAAAAACTAAAATAATACGCTGCACGTTGTTAACACCACAGAAAACGGCTATTAATACCAAAGTGTAAGACCGTGGTGGGGGGTGGAGGAAATAACAATCGTGTCAGTTATTCAAAATTTATTTCGGAGAAACTAAATTAGCCTTGACATTAAATAAGTCGGCTAACCGCCCTCTCTATGCCTCCTTTTTTAGGATCGTTCGGGTGGGAATTAATTACAACATCACAAACATTCATGCCTTATACACAAATCTACAAATCAATTCAAATATTATTTTTTTCGTACTGGAAATATAAACTCAAATCGATGAATAGATTTGCATCCAAGGCTTCAATGTTTGTGATATAAAACCACCTTTTGATATATGCTAATATATTTGATTCAGTATTTAATAACGCTATTCCGTTATACAGTTGAAATCTGAAGAGAACCAGGTCCCCCGAAATGAAAGTCCCGAAGAACAGCACCAGAAACTCGGAGAGTGCTCTAACCTCACATATCAGGTAAACTTAAAATCCATATCTATTTAACCTTATTCAAATACCAATCAGAACTCGTCGTTAGCCAAACTTTCAATATTAAAAGAAGTATTATGTATTTATGTTCCTTTTCCTAGAACAACTCTAAAACATAATAAGTAAGGTAAAAAATAAGTTCGAATAAGTGACATGATATAATATTGTCCATCTCTTCTGTATCAGTATGTATAGCTAAGCCCAAATTGATTTTAATCATAGTACTGACGATGGCGTGAAGCTGAAATAGCTTTCAAAAATCTGATAAAATTCTGGTCCAATTGAACACTTTGTTATTTTTATCCTATTATATTCGAGTTCTACCAAGTAAATATCAAATTGATCAATAGGGTAAAAGGAGCTTTTATTGAAAACAGGATCGAAATAAATCATGGTGGGGAAAGTTTTCATATTGGAAAACCACACTAAGGATCCAGGTCTATTGCTGAGTGGTCAACGTCGTGCTCTACGGTGACACTTTCATTCATTGATTTATATATCTGTGCTCGATTTCCGTGAAGTCTTGAATTCATTAAAAATGTGGCACAGCGAGAGTGATTAGCTTAATTTTAATAAGTACTGTCCTAGCCCTGGATTTCTATTCGTTTTCTCTCCGATACAAGAGAGGTTGAGCGACTGGGTAAATACGGTTGAATAATCAATTTATGAAACTGTCATTACTGGAATCTGAACCCGTGAGCACCGCAACTGAAACCAACAACGTTTACCGTTAGGTTAAGTGGCTGTTCATTGTTTTGTAGACGCATAATAATAAATATATATATTTTTTTATTTTTCCCATTAGAATACAATAATTAAAAGAAGTTTAAATGAACTACCTGTCGAATTCCAAGATGATCAAATTGATATTAAAAACGAACAGCTTGATGATACTATAAATAATCAATGCGAAAGCGGTTATGAAAAAGTGGACTCAGATGAAAAAATAGACTCAGATGAAAAAAGAGACTCAGATGAAAAAGTGGACTCTGATGAAAAAGTGGACTCGGATGAAAAAGTGTTCGCATGCGACGTTTGCGACTATAATTGCGGTACAAAGTACGCGATCCGTACGCATAAATTGATCCACAACACTTTTCAGTGTCCCCAGTGCCCGAAGAAATTTCTCACCCTATCCAGGCTGTGCAATCACAAAACCAAACATGACATTGTTAAGTCTTACGTTTGTGAACTTTGTGATGTTAAGTTTAAGACTTTAGTCACCTTAACGAAACATAAAGTGGTACATATAGACGAAAAACCGTTTAAATGTTCCCAGTGCAATTACGAAAGTAAGTATTCTAGATATTTAAAAGTCCACGAAATGCTGCATACTGGTCGAAAGCCGTTCAAATGCGATTTGTGCGAGTTTAGATGCAGGCAAAAGAGCGGTTTAAACACGCACAAGTTGGTGCACAGCGGTGAAAAACCTTTCAAATGTGACATGTGCTGTTTTGAAAGCAGGGAATTGGGTAGTTTAAAAAGTCACAAATTAAAACACAGTATTGATAAGCCGTTCAAATGTAACTTGTGCCCTTTTGAATCGAAACAGAGGGGCAGTTTAAAAAAACACTGTCTTATCCACAGCGGGGAAAAACCGTATAAATGTCATATTTGTAATTACGTATGTAATCAGGCGTATAGTTTGAAAATGCATGTAAAAACGCATTCTAACGAAATTCCTTTCAAATGTGACCTGTGTTCCTACAAATGTAGGCATTTAAAATCTCTAAAAAGACACAAGTTAACGTGTATAAAGAAAGAATGAACCGTTTGATATTTTAGAATTATTAATGTTCTACCCAACACCGCCTGATATGTCTGGCAAACCTTTTATAGGCTGTATTCGTGTTTGAAATCTTTAACTTAAGTGTTCGAAGAAAAATTCTCCAAGACTGTTGTATTCACAATAGCAGTGCTTCTTAACAGGGTTGCTTTTGAAGTACAAGTATAAAACTGTGTCATTGGACATTGCGATGATGCTATCAGTAATGTCCGTAAATTATTTGCGTTAGTTCATCCAAGTTCTTCTGCATTCGGAGAATTATAATATAAATTTGCCGTAGAAGCGATATCCGATTGGACAATTGTATATTACAATGTTGCTATCAATCGTGGTCAACGCTCGATATAAGTTTTTTTGAATAAGTATCCGAGTTATTCTGCATTAAAATCATAAAAATATAAATTTGACCTTTTTGCGCCGTACGTATTATCTGTGTAAAAAAAATACAGATACGAAAGAGCTTTTATGATTTGAAATCCACTCGCTCTCCATAAGACACTGTGAATATGTAAAATGTATTGAAATTGTTCTGATATATTGAACTATTACAGTAAGCTTTGGCTACTATGTTTTGTCTCTTTCTTTTCGTTGTATAATATCGACCTATGCACCAAAAAGAAAAAGCGAACGATACGAATGAGTTGCGAGTTTTGTTAAAGGTGACTATACTTTTCTCTTTCTGTGAAATCTTATTATTTTTTAAACCGCCACAGTGAAAAAGAGACAGATATATTAATTTTTATATAAATAAAACTACAAAATTCATAACTGTTTGTTTGTCCCTTTCTGTTTATGACATTGTCAATAGAATTAAGAATGCGAAAAAGAGATAGGGACATGAATTGAAGAATTACATTTAATTTAATTAATTAATAAGTTTTGTGTTTATTTTACCTTTATTGTTACAATTGAATAGTTTTTCAATTCTTTCCACCGAATTTGACTATTTCATCAATCCAGTGGTATAAATATCTTTGAGTTTACTGCTTATGCGCAAAAGTTATATTCGTCTTGTATATATTAGCGACCAGAAAGTTTCCGGTTCAAGTCCAGGTAAGGTAAAAATAAAAAAAAATATTATTTTGTCTTTTTACCCTCGAGTTGATCTGAAGTCACTTTAATTATTAAGATACAGCGTTTTATCATTTAAATATCAGTCTTATGTAAAATTGCAAATTTATTAAAGGAAGAAGAAAAAGGAAAGGACACGTAATTAGTTAATCGCTCTGAATTTTAACAATCCGTGATTTTAAGCATTTTTTTTTTTTTTAGCACCGGTTTCGCTAATCATGAGTCTTTTTATTTATGTAATATTATGAATAACTATTGATAAAGTACATTTTAAATAAAAAGTTCTTTTCATCAGTTGAAAATTCTCGCAATGAGCGAAACCGCTCTTGACTATAATAAAAAATTGTAAAACTATAAAAAAATGTGTTTTATTACGGTTTTCATGGATTGACCTTTCAATCGATTTATGGATATCTATTCGTAGTCCGAGTCCTTCCTTCCACCCATCCCATCCTCACGGGGCGTAGCGAGAGCGATTAGCTGTCCTAGTCTTATCCTTCTATCCATACTCTCTTCGAAAAAAGAGAGGTTGGGCAACTGAGTAACAAGTAGTTCGCATAGAAAAATTCTGTTAAGATACCTCCATTAGGAGACCGTATGCTCCTCATTGGAAGCGGATATAAAAAAAAATTCACATGTTTAAATTATTTTAAATGTCCACCAAATCCAAACAACGTGATCACAGTCAATCGGCGTTAATTTTGTCTCTATGTATATTCATATGCCGTCTCAACGAAGCCGGCAGTCTAGTTTTAAATTGGCACAGATTACATTCGTGCGGTTTGACACCTGTATGCACAGTTTTGTGCCTTTTTAGTATGCTAAACGTTGCACACTTATATGCGCACACATTGCACCCGAACGGTTTGTCAAGACTGTGCATATGTTTGTGCTTCTTAAGGTTACTGGAAGACGCGAAAGTGAGGAGACAAATATCACAAGAATACGGCCGCTCGCCCGTGTGAGTTCTTTTGTGGTTAGTTAAAGCTGTTGATGTGGTGCTTTTAAACGGGCACAGATCACAGTTGTGCGGTTTTTCCCCCGAGTGTATCATTTTGTGCGCTTTTAGGTTGCTCGAAGAAGCGCACGTGTAAGGGCACAGATCGCACCCGTACGGTTTTTCCCCGCTGTGTCTTTGCTTGTGAATTTTTAGATTGCTCGACGAGGCGAAGGTCAGGTGGCACCTGTCGCAAGCGTACGGTCTCTCGCCGGTGTGTATCCGCTTGTGGTTTTTGAGGTTGCCCGACGAAGCACACTTGTACGCGCAGATGTCGCACGCGAACGGTTTTTCCCCCGTGTGTATCATCATTATGTGCCTGCGAAGAGAGGCAGCTGTCGTAAATTCGTACGAACAAGTACTGCATTTGGAAATTTTTCGCTGAATCCTCGGCTTATTTGGTTTTATCGTTTTATGTTTGAATTTTGGTTTTTCCGAACTGCCGCCCTGGGAACAAAATTAAATCTATATAAAAATGTTTGTCTGTCCTCTATGCGTTCGTTTACCATTCATTGGGTTTTGGCCAGGCTCGGACCGGGTTATTTTATGAAATTTCGGTCCGCGCAGACCTGTAATTCAAGAGCACTTCAATAAACAGAATTAAAACACAAACCCTTTATTTCTTTGAGCGGCATTGAAACGCATGCCGGGTATTCACTAGTTGTATTATAATAATGCAAAGAAATAATGTTCTGTTACAGTTTAAATCTAGTCAGTCTCCATATGGCGCCAAAAACCTTCCAAAGGCCCACACCGTAATGTGTATGTTGAGAATTATTTTCCGTTAAAGTATAATATTTGTGTCCAACCTTTAAGAGGGTAAGCTATGTATGGTATAGAAAGAAATACCTGTGAATTGCCACCAAGTGAATCAAAATCTGAAGGTTGGAGATGGTCTTCTTGTGGGTTTTCTTTATATTCATGACAATCTGATGGGTCGAATTCTATTGGCACCTCTGTTCGATTGCTGACGGCCTTAAAAAATACATTCAACAAAAAGTAATGGACTACCTCATCAGGTAAAAGAAACTAATCTTTCGGTTCCGAAGATTGTGAAACTATTTTTTGACATATACAGCAAACAGCCGAGGTGCCAGACATTTTATACATTTATTACACGAGTAAAGCCACTCGAGATCAACTGGAGTAGAAAACATAAACACGAATTTCGGAGATCTCAAATTGAAATTTAAAAAAAAAGTAAATTCAGTATTGACCTTGCCTCGATTTGAACCCAAAACCACCTGATCGCTAGGGTAAAGTATCTACCACTAAATCAGGCCTGAGAAAACTACGCGATCAATAAATCATTTGTTATCAGAGAATCAAATTTGAAAACTGAGTTCGAGTCCATTCGTGTGCTCGAATGCCTGAAGATGCCGAAAGGCGAAACCCGGGTCGTTAGTGACAAAATACATGGAAGTGTACAAAATCTCAATAATCCAAATTTAATATTGAAATTCCATCAAGCACCCTCAGTCGATGTCTTAAATTATATCAGAGAATCACTCATTTTTTTATGTTGAAATTTCTTTTGCATGATTGTAAATTATCTTCATTTTAAAATTGTATTTTACTTGCTGCCCGCCGTTTATTTTGAACTTTTAATGTGGCTTTCCAGTCAAACAGTAGGCCTGGACCTGCACTAGATCATTATCGTATAGGCTGACAGTGCATCGATTATTATTTTGTCAAATTGTTTTCTATGTTTTCTGTGATTTGATAATCATTATAAATTATACTTGTGGCCCTTTGAAGTCGAGCATTTTTTGCTGTCCTGCTTTGACCAACTAAGCCAATGGTTTGAATACCTAAAAGAAAACATCCGTGTAAAAAATTCACCTCAAACTCCTGTATTGTATCATTTGTAATTTCTTGCTTGATAAAACAGTTTTCTGTACCGTCAAATCCGTTTAATTCAGTATTTTTCCTGACTTTATTTAGAAATGATAGTTCCGGCTCGGTTATTGTATATTCTGGTTCACTTTTAATGTTCATTTTAATTCAATATTAATAGTCAGAAGGCATCACCAAAGCTCGACAACTATTTCAATAATATTGGACTTCAATAGACAATTATATTGTCTAAAAGTATTGCCACAAGAGAATTTATTATTAATATAGAATTAAAATTGATGACTTAGTTATTTCACTGGCTGTGTAATTAATGTAACGCGTTTCGCTTCTTTAATAAGCGTCTTCAGGCTAACTATACCGCAAGGTTACTTATTCCTTAGTGATGAGGTAAAACACAAAAAATGACAGATACCACAACTAATTACTAATGTTTAGAGGTGAAACGAATTTATTATTGAATTATTTACGATTTAATACCAATCTTAACAGAAATTCACATCTCACAGGTAAATTGTAACGAAAATTAGACACCATATTTCAAATTTGCTACATGATTTGTTCTAACAAATTTTTCTTCCATTTAGTAAGAAAATGTGCAATTATGACAGTTTAACTAATTAAATACCCACTCGTTTCAGCATAGGATATTATGCATTAAACCGACATATGGACTAAAGTAAGTATAAAAGGATAGAGCTGGACAGAACTAGTGGTTAGCTAATCTTTCTAATTATTAAATTAAAATAAACTTGAAAATAATTTCAGACCACCGTCAATGTTTAATTTATTCTAAGACTTCAGTTTGATATAATTTAAGACATCGACTGAGGGTGCTTGATGGAATTTCAATATCAAATTTGGATTATTGAGATTTTGTAGACTTCCATGTATTTTGTCACTAACGACCCGGGTTTCGCCTTTCTGTATCTTCTATATAAACGTTAGACACTGTTTACCGTCTCTCAGTTCGAGTCCATTCGTGTGCTCGAATGCCTGAAGATGCCGAAAGGCGAAACCCGGGTCGTTAGTGACAAAATACATGGAAGTGTACAAAATCTCAATAATCCAAACTTCAGTTTGAGTTTGAGACAGAACAAATGGAAGTTTACACAACTTCGTATTGAAATTTCACCAAGCACTCTCAGCTGAAATCTAAAATGATAACTCTAATAGATTTGTAAATATGTATTTTTTCTCGTTAATAGATGGCTCTCTCACAAAAATTCCAGCTATACTTTTCACCTTGACAATAATAATTTTAGTTCCTAGCTTCTGTAATAATTCAAGGAGGCTTAATTCATGATGTCGGATAGTAAAGTGGCATCGGAAAGTTGTTAATTTTGATGAATTAGTTAAATGGTATGTGAAAATATTTATTTACTTACAATAAGCAATATGTATTTTACAAATTATTCAATTAAAAAATAAACGAAAATTACATATTGACAATTAAATATGATTTAAAATACATTTGGATTTTGGGGGGCATTTCATATTGCAAATGGGGTAAAATTTATAAATATAAAATTCTTAAAATTACGTAAGGTTGATTTGCATTATAGGGTGAATTTGAATTTACTTGGGAGAAATCCGTTATAATAATAAATTACAAATATCAAATTGGTTTCGGCCTCACGCCACACAAGCAACTATAACTAAATTGATTTACCTATATATTAAGAATTACAATTGGTGACACGGTTTAAATAAATACAATAAAATTTGAATCAATTAAGTGTATTGCTATTTTATTTTATCGAGTTTTTTCATAACTGTAGCTAAATGGTCGATGTCGTTGTTTTCACTTGGACGGTTCATTAGCATCATCAATTGGTTTGTGTCTCTGATGTTGGATCAATTCTTAAATTTGTGACTTAGCATAAACGATTAGTGAAAACTTTTTAAGCCATATCCGCTCCCTACATTACTCGTAGCATTAGGCCACTACACGGTGTTCAAAATGTCTCCTTGCTTCCTCTCAAGTCATCCCATGGTTCCAGCTAACTCCAGTTTTATTGTGATTTACAATCGTGGGTTTATATTATGCCAAACCTTAAGTCACGTTGTCGGCTTCGAATACATATTAAATAGATAGTTTAATCAATAAATGAATCTATATTCAAGGGCTTGGATGTCTGTAATTTCTAAATAAACTACCAAGTAGCTTACTTTGAGCATATTTTTCTATCAATATTCTCTTAAACGACTGAGTGACAAGCAATTTTCGTACAACAACTTCTGTTGAGATACTCGATTAGATCATCCGGATTACAAGTGAATATGGTTGACTTTAAATTTAGCTATTTCAGCATCACGCCAGCCACAGAATTTTAGTTTGAAGATGCATGACAGTTTTCATTATGAACTAAATTACCTTTTAATGATCAGGACAAACATAAGTTATTTTTATGAAAATTGGTTGCTATTCAGCCAATGTTCGTAAAGTCCATATGATTGACATCGTTGTATCGGTGTAAATATATTCAAGATGGCACTGCAGTGTCAATGTGTGACTTTTTATGTATCTTAAAGTTCCCAGAATAGGCAGATGAATAGTCGCATTGGTCACATTTAAATTTCTTCTCTCCGGTATGTTTCAATTTGTGAACCTTAAAATTGGACGAATGCGCAGTCTTATAGCTACACAAATCACACGAAAACGGTTTTTCTCCCGTGTGCGACATTTTGTGTTCCTTCAAATTGTACAAACGAGCCGATTTATAGTCACAGATGTCACACTTATACGGTTTCTCTCCGGTGTGCGACATCAAATGTAACTCCAAATCGCGCGGCCGTACACATTTATAATCGCAAATATCGCACTTAAAAGGTCGCTCACCGGAATGCGACATTTTATGAAGTCGTAAATTACCGGATAGTGTAGTCTTAAAATCACATTCACCGCATTTGAATGGTTTTTCACCTGTGTGTAGCATTTTATGCTTGTTAAAATCACCAGAACGTGCAGATTTGTAGTCGCATTGGTCACATTTGAACGGTTTTTCACCTTTGTGTGACATAATATGAAGTTTTAATTCACGCGGTCGTGCAGATTTATAGTCACATTGATCGCATTTAAAGTATTTTCTACTTTTTTTCATTTTCGTATGCAGATTACAGGACTTAGCCGTGTTTGAATCGCATTGAATACATTTGAAAGGCATTTCAACAGTATGTAACGACTTATGCTCTTTTAATTCCAATATTTTTGAAAAGATTTTATCACAAATGTTACATTTAAATTCAATTTGAGCCGTGTGTAAGTTTTTATGTTTTTTTAACGCGCTCGATCGCGCCGTTTTATAATCGCACATATCACACTTAAACGGCTTTTCACCAGAGTGAATCATTTTGTGTGTTTTTAAATTACTTGAAAGCACAGATTTAAAGTCGCATTCATCACATTTGTAATATTTTTGACCCGAATGTGATATAATATGCTGTTTTAAATAATTAGAGGCGTCAGTTTTATAATCGCAAAGGTCGCATTTAAAACGTTTTTCTCCCACGTGAGTCTTTTTGTGTGTTTTTAACTGTGTGTATGTTTCCATTTTGAAGTCGCACTGATCGCATTTGAAAAGTTTTTCAACGGTATGTGACATTTTATGATACTTCAAATAGCACGCTCGGCCAGTGCTATAGTCGCATTGGTCGCATTTGAATGGCTGATTTGCCATTTTTATCTTTTTCATGTGTTCAATGTAGCATTGTCGTTCAGGGTTAACTGTTTTGTGTTTCGATAGAGATTTGTTAGACGAAAAAATATCAAAACACACGTTACAAATATAATTTCGTCTATGGAACACTTTCCTCTCTATAATTATCACGGCTATCGGTACCGGTTCCGAATCTACTTTTTTGATACCTTTCTTGTCAACGTCAATTTCAACGTAAGGTAAATTCGCCCCAGAAGACTGCGATAATGGATGATCATTATCAATTAAAGACTCAGTCTTTTTTTTAGAAATCTACAAAAAGAAACAATAAACAATTATTAGTGAAGGCAGTTATGCAGAAAGCAGACATAACGACAAAAATGTTAAGCGTGACAGTTTATAATTATTGCCAAGGCGCCAAATCTTTAAAAAAAATAATTTAAACGATGGATTTTTTAAGCCACACGAGACAAACTCGAGAATAAACAACATTACAAGCAGCTAGATTAATATAAACATTTTTTTATTAAAATATTTATTTAATTTCTATTGTGCCTTATATTCTTATTCATTTATTAAAGCTGATTGTTAGTTTTTTTGTTCCCAATATCGACGTCACGGGCAATGAGGAGCATATGGACTCCTAATGGCAGTATCTCGGTAGAATTGTTCAACGAGAACTGCTTGTTACTCAGTACTTCAATCTGCTTTTTTCGAAAACAGTATAGATAGAAGGACATGGCTAGGATAAGAAAAGCAGTTAGATAATTACCCTCGCTATGATCTGTTTTTGGAATCGGATGGGTGGAAGGGAATTTTAAGCATCACAAACATCCATGCCCACAAACAAAAATCAATTTATAAAACTGTCCGTATTGATATTTGAGCCCGCGATATCGGTAACCGAAGCCAAAGAAATTGACCATTGTGCCACGGATCCCAAAAATGATAGGTTTGAATAATTGAAAATTTGATGTTGACCTTAGCAGGGCTTGAGTCTTCAATTATTCGATTGACCACTCGGTTACAGGCCTGGCTTAAATTATGATAATATTTCATATGTTAGATTACCTCATCCGGTGTCCATTCAGCATATGAACAATCGCCAAATTCTAAATTTTCTGTTTTTATAGGCCATTGGGTATCACCTTCCGATTTGGTATTCAGGAAGCCTCGAGCGACGTCCTACGGAGAGGGAATAAATAACGAGTTAGAGATGAATAACTGTTAAACACCCGTACATAGCACGATAGTATAATAGTGTATTTTGAATCGTTTTAATTTTGAGTATTTCCAGAGGTTTCGTCACCAGCGACCCACGTTTCGACGTTTTGGTAAGTTCAAGTTCACCCGCGCGTCCAAACGCCTGACGATGCCGAAATATTTGAGTCGTTAGTGACAAACATATTGAAGTGCACAAAATTTAAATGGTTTGAATTTAGTATTAAAGTTTCATCAAGCATCCTCTGTCAATATATGTTGATTTCTAAAAAAACATTAATAACAATCATTTTTCGTAAAACAACTTCTGTTATTTATGTACAATGTACGCTGAAGATTACGGTTTTGTATTTAAAAATAAATATTTAGCAGTTTTAACATCAGGCCATCTTCAGAACTTGATCGTTATATTATAAATCATATCCAACCGATTTATAATAATGAAGCATCTGAATAAAATGTGTTTTATGAGAGCTAACTGTTATTCAAAATGCCTTTATTTGTGCAGGAGAAGTGGTTAGATAATCGCTCCCACTGCACTTTATATTTTAGGTAAGGGAAATTAAAACAATAAAAATAAATATTTATAAAACTATGAGCATCGTAACCGAAGCAAACGACGTTGACCACTCAGCTAAAGGTCCGGTGAATGGGTTATTATCCCGAATTTAATGAAATTATGATTATTATTGTAAATGACATTCAATTTTTTGAGTTGATATGAGAATTCTTTGATATTTTGTATTATGACGAAGTGAAATGTGTACTTAATAAATATTGCCTTGAACGTTCGTTTCAATTGAATAATGAAAATTTTAACGTATTACCTGCTCCGACGTACGTTCGGCATACGAACACTCGCCTCCGTCGAATGGTTCTATTTTTATTTCATTGGCAACATCATTTTTTAGTTGTAAATTTTCTTCAGATTTGATGTTCTCATTGTCGAATGCGCAATCCTGTAGAAAGAAATGGATACCATTGTAACTTCTATACGCAAATCTGGCCAATATGGACTGTTTAAAAATTGATTGTAACCTAAACCTGGTAAGGATATTCGAGGTTACGTTTTTTTAAACGCTGTCCGTTCCCAATGTGAAACATATAGCCTTCATATGTAGGTATTTAAACACATGTTTTTCTTCAAGAACTGGTTATTACTCAGTTACTAAAGTTCTCCTTTCCGAAGAGAGTTGAAGTGGAAAGATAAAGCTAGACAGATTTAGTGGTTAGCTACTCGCTCTCGCTGCACTGAATCAGATGGTGGGAGAGAATTTGAGACGTCACAAACATCCATGCCTTCGAACAGAAATCGATTGAGAAATTATTTTATGAAACTGTCTGTCTGAGATCTGTAAAAAACCATCGACGTGGTATCACAACAGACGTTTTCTACGAAAATTGCGTTGCTCAGCCTCTCTTTTTCGAAAAGAGTAGAGACAGGACTAATGGTTAACTAATCTCTCTTGCTATGGTCCATTTTTAGGATCAGACGTGTGGGAGGGAATTATGGACATCAAAAACATTCATACCTTCAGACAGAAATCAATAAATCGATTGAAAAATCAATTTATGAACGACTTTGACCACTGCACCACGGACCGGACAAATTTTCATTGGGAGTTCCCCTCTCTCTGTCATCTGATCCTAGAAACCTAGAGCGATTAACTTGCCACTAGTCCTGTCAAAGACCTATTCTTATATGCCTACACAATTCAAATACGAGAAAGCTTCTGATGATATACCTTAATAATTATAGTCCAATGTTCTCCACATTGCAAACAGATATCGTTAAAAAATATATGCCAAATGATTCGTTCATTTTATATAGAAGAGCAATCCATAGAACTAATTTGAAATTTGGCGACGATTTCAATACTGACATTTCATAATTCACATAAAGTATCGGTTATCTTGATTAGCGTGTACGATAATTTGGCATTTTCCTATTCGTAATTAAATTTCTTACATAACTACATTGTAATTACCGGAATTAATAAATCATCGGGTAGAAAAAGAGGGTAATTCAAGGGTAACATATTCCGACTGTCCAATATTTACCACAAAGAAAAACACAGCATATTTACCATATTTTCAATTACCCCTCTCCTCTCATTGTGATCAGTATCGAATTCTCGCTTGACTCTTGCGTCGTGTTGAGCTGTGGGTCCGTCATTCCATACGTTAGCTGCACTACCATGATGGACAATGTTGCAATAATTTTCATCTGACTGATGTAATGACAGCAGTTCATCGTCCGGTTCTATTTTGATGTCCATATTGGACAATTCGTGTAATTATTACACGAAAACAAGCGTCAAGCGATCAGATAACTTAAGTGTAACCATAGACTAAAAATTAATAATGTTGTGAAGCATAGACTTACATATATGTAGCCGCTAGCTAATAATTTAATAAATAGACGTTAAGACACTAAAATAATAGCAAAAAAATAAGTAAATCAATGCACATTAATTATTTAATTAATTTAACAGTAATAATAGCGACTCTCGCTATGTCTGTCTCTCTTGAAAGATATAAATATCACAAATCTCCATGTCTTCATGTATTAAAATTGAGATTATATAAAGATTTAATTTCATAAAAACTGTAAATGATAAGCAAAATGAACAATGTTAAAATATTTTTTGTTTTTTGAGTAGATAGTTCGTACAATATCAGAAACATTTTCTTATGTCGGAATTTTGTTGACATAATAAATATACCATTTGATAATGATGATCTGTGTTCCATTTAAGTAAAAGGAACGTATTTATTGTGCTTATCCTTTTCATCTAAGTGAATGTTGATAATGAAATCTTGACGGTGGTAAAACCGAACAGTGATTCATTTAATTTTTTTTTCGCTCGCTGATAATGTTAAACCGGCGTTCTATTGCAAAAATTCTCTAGGCAAATTACTTATTAACAATAAAGATCGAGTCCACTTTAAGAACAAATCTGGTATTTATAAATTACAATGCAGTGATTGCCAACATTTCTATGTGGGTAAAACCACACGTACATTAGATATAAGGGTATCGGAACATTTAGCTGCCTTTAGATTAAAAAAAGAAACTTCGACATTCGCAAATCACTTGCTAATGGAGAAACATACGTTTAATGCGGATGATGGGGTTAAACTGTTGCGTCAAAACATGGGAGATAATAAATTATTTTATCAAGAAAGTTTGGAAATCAATAGAGCCCAGTTAAATTCCTTGCCAATTCCTAAGTCTCCGTTATTGTATCCTATACGTTGCAACACCTAACAGATGTCACTAAATGTGGAATGATTGTATACATTTACCCTTTCGTCAAATTGTATCCCGTCGAAACCCACAATGCTATTATAATTGTAAAATCACTGGTAATTCTAAAAGTAATTGGAAAGCGGCAATCCGCCACTCTGTTAATGTGTTGTTTACAAAATAAGGATTAAGGCGATTCTCGAAATTTTAACTCAGGTATCAGAGTGGCTCCCAGACGTATAATATTTTACCTCGTAAATAATATTTGTCGTATTTGTATATTCTATATAAACGTTAGACACTGTTTACTGTCTGTCAGTTCGAGTCCATTAGTGTGCTCGAATGCCTGAAGATGCCGAAAGGCAAAACCCGGGTCGTTAGTGTTAAAATACATGGAAGTGTACAAAATCTCAATAATCCAAATTTGAAGGTGATTCATTTATTGTTTTTGGTTAGAGCAATGCTTAGCACACCCGCCCGAAGGCATGTGCATTACAAAGCCATTTTTTAAATTTTTTGTTCATTTATCCTCAAGTATACCATGTCTACTTAACGTACTTTTTATTGACATAATAAATATGCCCTCATGACTTTTCGAAGCACATCCTTATCACGCGACAATTTGTCTCTTTTTATGGTCTATGGTTCACTTTAATTAATTTATCATAATAATTAAGTTCATTGTATTCCTGTCATAAACACCATCAAACGGCTAAAAATGGATATCAAGAAAGAACCAGACGATGGATTATTATCATCATCGAATGAGCCGGAGAACAACTTTAATGATGTCGGACTTCAAAATAGTATGAATTGCTTCGGGAATTCTAGTAATACACTGGAAGAGAGTTATGAAGTGCCTGTCAAGCAGGAATATTTACAAGAAGACGATATGAAACAGGTTAATGAAGATATTAGATTAGAATTTTTGTGTAAATAAGTTGTTTTAAACGTGCTATTTTTTTCTATTCCAATATTAAAATGGTGCTATTAACAATGCAGTTCTGTAGTAAACTTAATTACTATTAGGAAAATGCCAAATTGTCGTTCATGGGAATCAAGGAAACCTATACTTTACGTACAATATCAGTATAAAAAGGTCGCCATACAATTTCAAATGGAACATCTTGAGCAAATTTAACATTTGGTGACGAATTTTCGAAATATTATTTCATATTTTGCATAAATTATTAATTTTCTTGATTCCAATGTCTGATTTTTTATTAATTTCTCTTCCGCGACTTAATCCATCTGAGCAGGGGTATCCAAAGTTGTAAACTTAAAGGCCACAATGACTTCTCCACTAAGTCCCACGGGTCAAGACCTAGCTAGCTCATCACATCGACACACTTTAGTTTTGAATTACGGGCGTTGGAGAAATTTCATTGCGGCAGAGATAGCCGGTAGCCGACACGGAAAAAACCAGCTTCTGCCTGATTTATACACTCTATTCTAAGTCCTTTCGATAAAAAAATTGTTTAGTTCATTTGCATAAATTTGTTCGTGACTTTTTTTCGCTTTCGGCACTATTTACCTGTGTGAAAAAAAACCATGGTTAGCCGGATACCGGGGGTCGTAGTTTGGAGACCTCTGCTCTATAGAATGGCATTGCTTTTAGCAGTATTAAGTATTTTTCAGGCCCAAAGAGTAGCATGTTTTATTTCATTTTATTTCTTTTATCAAAATATAGACAGAATGAGTTACTCAATATCTAGTAAATCTCCTAGAATAGTCCGTTTTGTGGAGATTTTATATAATCAATCCATATGCGCCTCATTGATAAAAGATAGCTGGGTGGCTTACTTAATATAGAAACAGAACTTAAATTGTATATTTTTAAAGAATATTATAAATATAGTAACCCAGACTGGTCTGTAGTCGTTTTATTATTATCACATATCACATGTAGGTATGTTATGCAACGCACACACACAATACAACAATATATTTATTTATTATTAGCTACTTTTGATATTCAGTATTTCAATTTCAATACCGTCATCGATGACGGGCGTCCCGTTTGTGACTTGAAAGTCTCTCTTAAAGTGAAGTTAGAAGAAAGTGACCAATGGCAAAACTGCAATACAAAATCTTCTCAAGATAGATGTCCTGTAACTATGGAAATGGACAGTTCGGACGCTGAAATGGTATCTGATCTGGTAAATTAATGCATACGTTATTCAGCATATGTGCCTGTAATAGAGCATCTTAACTGAATGTGTTTTTACGATAACTTATTGTACGCGAGTCGCTCAACCTCTACGAAGAAATTAAGGAAATAATAGATAGTGTTATTGTAACTATTTCCAACTCCAGTTTCAAAATCGGTTTGGGGTTCGGTCGTTACACGTAAAAACGTCACCGCGATGCTTAAATACCGACAAGAGCTCGTTGTTAATTACTTTGAATTGGATATTTATTTTGGTGCTTAAGCTATCATTAGTTTTTTTATTGTACTTTTCGTTGTGTCTACAAAAAAAAAAATAAAGGTTTAGGCGACTCGCTGAGAATTGGTTTTCATTGAAGCAATTTTATATAGTATAGGGCTATACTAGTAGTGTAATATGTTCTTGTCTATGATTTGGAAGACATTTTAAATGAAAGGGTGTCACAAAATGGCGTCATATTTCCCTTTAGGTCTTTTGTATACAGTTTCATAATATATGCCATAATATATGTTTTCCTCCGCTAGGAACCCTCGATGGAGTCTCACGAATTAAAATCAGAAGATATGCAATGGGACAACTGCGTAAAAGATATTCATGCACATGCATGCCCTGTAAAAACAGAATCATCCAACCTCGGCGACCGTTCATATGCTGAATTTATACCGGAACAGGTAATATCCGATCATTAATTGACGGCACTACTCTCAAAATTTTATCAAACGCTCAGCACAGGCATTTTCAACAAACCAACATGTCTCTTTTTAGAGAGAGGGATAGAACTAAGACAATACTATTGGTAAGGTTATCACTCTCACTTCGCTTCTTTTTTAGGTTCGAATGAGTGTGAAGAAATTCCCGATAGCACAAACATTCAAAATTCGATTGTAAAATATTTAGGAATTAATGTTGCTTTCAAGCTTTGTGTGTTTCTTCCGATGTTGACGACGGATAAATAGGTGCTTCCAGATCGCTTCCACACAATTATATTTTCGCTGAATTCGGTTGGCGAAACATTTCTCACGTTTCGCGACTGTTATTGTGTGAAAATGATGACTCTCCGTCTGCGCTTGCCAAACACTTAAACTATCAAATGTGAATTATTGAGATTTTGTACACTTCCATGTATTTTGTCACTAACGACACGGGTTTCGCCTTTCAGCATCTTCAGGATGGACTCGAATTGACGATGCCGAAAGGCGAAACCCGGGTCGTTAGTGACAAAATACACGGAAGTGTACAAAATATCTATAATTCAAATTTGATATTGAAATTCCATCAAGCACCCTCAGTCGATGTCTTAAACTTAAACTATCACATTTCACGATAAGGTGCGTCGTGTATTCCCACAAGTATATTTGTGAAATTGTCTGCTTAACCCGATGCATCCATACCGTAGTATTATATAATATCTGTTTATTGTTATTTCAGTTTCCTGAAACCAGCGCAGTGCTGCCAACTTTAAATACTTCCGAGATACTTTCACCCGCCATCAAAATCGAAGTCGAAAAACGAGATATTAAAAAGGAATTTTTTAAATCTGAACCGGTCGCCGTAATAATCCTTAAAAAGGGAATGTTCCACGAAAGGAATTTTGTTTGTAGTGTCTGTTTTGATGTATTCACATCGCTTGGATCTCTCACAAAGCACAAGACTACATTACATAATGAATTAAATTTAATAAGTTCACCTTTCAAACACAAAAAACGAAAAGTCTCGCTAAAATCGCAAAAAAACGAAAAACCTTTTAGCTGTGAAGACTGTGGTTTTAAATCATCGCGTTCGTTTGATATGAAACAACATAAAATGACACACACGTGTGAAAAACCGTTCAAGTGCGACTTTTGTGACTTTAAATCTTCGCGTTCGTTTTCATTAAAAACGCACGTAATGTTGCACAACGGCGAAAAGCCTTTTAAGTGTGACAGTTGTGATTTTAAAACTGTGCGTTCGCATGATTTGAAAAGGCATAAAATAATGTCGCATTCTGGTGATAATGCCAATCAAATTCCGCGTCCTGGCGACAAGCCTTTTAAGTGTGAAAAGTGCGATTTTTCATCTTCGCGATCTTTCACATTGAAAAGGCACAACATGGTGCACAGTGGGGAGAAGCCTCTGAAGTGTGACCGTTGTGATTTTAAATCTGCGCGTCTTGACGACTTAAAAAGGCATATCGTATTGCATTCGGGAGATAAACCGTTCATTTGTGACCTTTGCGATTTTAAATCGGCGCGATCGTATGACTTGAAAAGACATAAGTTATTGCATAAGGCAGAGCCGGTCAAAGTTTTTGACTGAGGGCCACACAAAAAAATTATGTAATATCAGAAAAAACATTATTTAATACCGTGAAAAAGGAATTTCAATACGTGTCGGGCTGCAGTTTTTCCAGGCCTGGCATAAGAGAACGAAGCCATTGGAATTTGAAATATATATTTTTTTTATTCAAAAGTGGGGAACCTTTCCACATGCATTACATTATTTTGTAAATCAATGAAAATAATAACATTTCTAATGTACTAATATAAAAAAAATTATCGCGCAATAGCAAACAACCATGGCGTGATATATTTTTAAGTCCCTCGTTATCAACTCGAGGAGAAAAAAGTTACAAACGCATGTTTAAGATATTAAATTAAAAACATCCAAATTTGACATCGGTTTTGTCGGAGTTTGAAGCCAGACCTACCTAATTGCTAGAGTAAAGCAATTACCGATAAAAAAAAAAACACACAAAAGCGTTGACCAATCGGCTATTGGATCGGCGATACCTTAATCGACCTTGTCCAGTTATGTTTACTGTTTATATATTATAATTGTTTAAATAATTTATCCTTCACAAACGGTGAGTCCTGACGTAACAGTTTATTTCGTTTGACAAAAATATGACTATTTCTTGCTCGCTACGTCCACACCATCAAGAGTTTTAAGTTTACTATCATAATTATAAGAATATACAATATTTAATTTATTTCAACTCTTTTTTAGTTGAATATGTCGTCGTTGTTCTGGAAGAAGACACTAATTGAAAAATACGAGTTTTGAACAATTGGACTTTGAAGCTTTTTAAATGTTTTAAATGCCATACATTTTTCATTTAGTTTGTTTTGTACAAGCTGTTTTTAGGTAAAAGTATAATTTATAAAAATAAGTGTGTTCTTCCATACGGTAAAGTTTAAAATAAGGAACATTTCAGTATAACTAACTCAATATTTAATTTTTTCGATTTAGTGTTTTCTTCCAAAACAGCGATGATATAAAACATAATTTATTTAAGTTTTTGTAAATATAATCAAATTTATGTAAATATATATTTGTTTTATTATTTAAATTGAATTATTATCTCACAAAAGTCTTAAAATATGCTGATCTTATATCCAAAACTGGATGATAATTTGTCTTCTATCTTGTAAGAGGATGATCAGATATAGTGGGTTCCCCTTTCGTCTTGGTGAATTGTTATGTGGCTTCTTGAAGAGTTCATGGAATTGTAAAATTGGGTATTGACTGTTAAATATGATATTTTTCATTGTTTTTTTAACATATCGAAGCCAGGTGCACATTAAGATATCGAGATTAACTTTATACATAAAAACAGGAACGATTCCGTAAATATTTTGTGTTGACTTGAAGTAAACCTAGATATCATAGGTGATCAGATATTGAATTATCTATATAATATCTCACCGTAGCCTCAAATTTTGGGATACCGTTTTGGCATTTGTAAAAAATGCCACTTTATAAAAATAAGTGTTACCGAATACTAAAAATGACATACAATTATCATAAATATTAAAATTGTTTTTTGCCGTGTGGGTTTGTTCCCAACCTTGCATTTTACTCCTTAAACCCCCTGATTCCCTCCTCCCCCTTCGCGTTTGACTCTTTGACAGCGTCAGGAATCGCACGAGCAGTTGAATTCACAATGTTGACTCAGAGAGAACTTCGTCTGGGACTCCAGTAGTTTTATCTCTTCGCTGACTACTCGGCAATAAGCCCGGAATTTCGACCAGTATTGTCCGAACTTTTGATGACGTGATGCCAAAATAACTATCATTTTCACTATAACCTATATTTGCAGGTTTCAATGTATGAAATATACCTTTTCTTTATTTGTGATAACTCTTTATATTTGATTTTTTTTGCATGAAACAGGTCCTCCGGGTAAAAAGAGGGTTGAGTTAATGTCTTTTTCAAGACTTTTTATACGAGAACTGCTTGTTAGTGAGAGTAAGTGTAGCAAGATAGAATATAACTAATAGTTAACTAATTGCTCTCGCTGCACCTAATTTTTAGGATGGAGTGAGTGCGAAGGTATTGAAGTCATCACAAACATCTATGTTTACGAACTGAAACCTATGAATCGATGAAAATTCAATTTATGAAACCGTCTGTGGCGGGATTTGAATCCGAGACATCCGCCACCGGAGCCCAATGACGTTGGCCGCTCCACCACGAATCGTGTAGAACTGAACGTATTTCTTCATCACCTAAATAAGTACAATTTAGTTCTACCGAGTAACTGACAATTTTATTTAATTAAATAGTATTTTTAACATGTCGATTTTTGGCAATTTCTTTTCAAAGGTCGACAGTTTCGTTTTCCAACGTGTGTCCTCTTGTGTTTCTTTAAATTTGAAGAGTACACCGATTTGAAGTCACACTGATCGCACGTAAACGGCTTCTCCCCGGTGTGGGATAGCTTGTGCCTTTTCAGGAGATACGATTCGGCCGATTGGTGATCGCAAACATCGCACTTGAACGGTTTCACTCCCGTGTGCAACGTCTTGTGACGATTCAAATGATCGAAACGGGCCGATTTATAATCGCACTGATTACACTGGTAAGGTTTCTCTTCAGAGTGGTATATCTTTCTGTTTCTTTTGTGCTTTCTGTGACTATTCTTCAAATCCTTCCCTTTGGGAACCCTTTTTTTCTTAATCACAGTTTCTACGATTGGGACTTCATAAACACACGACGACGATTGGTTGTTAGGGAAATTCAACGTTTGAAAGTCACTCTCTGGGTTGGTTTTTAGTACCTAAAATAAATAAAAAAATTTTAGACAGTTCATTTAAAATTTCTATATCTGTATTTCTGAAATATTTGACATAGGAAAAAAACACATTTATCATGACCACGACTGGAACCTAGACCATTCGAACGCTAGACAACAGGTTTTATCACAACGGCAGACTGGCCAACATATCGTAATCGCGATATTACTTATTTACGAATAAATTACGACAATGCCTGGTCTTATGCCGAGTGGTCGACGTCGTAAGCGTCGAGAACAGTGCTTACAGTTTTGTATTCCAGTTTAAAAAAATGATTTTCGATCAATTTATGTAAAATTCCTTTCGATCCATCCGATCTTAAAAACCATTATCTGTCCAACAGTCCTTTTTCTTCTTTCACCGAAAAAGGGAGGTTGAGTGACTTAGTGTCAAACAGTTTTCGTAGAAAAATGTCTATTGAGACAAACTCCACTGGGAGCGGGAAAGGTCAAGAAAATGAGTTCCAATCGCTGTCCATAGGATGTCGTTAACTGATGTTAATGACCATTTAATAGATGCAATATGAAGTAATCACCTGGTCCTGTGGCCGTTCAGTGTCTGTAAGCAATATTTTAACTATAAGATACAGCAATGTATCGGAAATTACCTGGCATGTCGTTCGTTCAGCATATGGACACGCGTCAATATTATTTTTTTCTATTTTTACATGCGTCGTATCTTCTGAAATTTCATCTCTGCAGTTCCGCCACTCGATATCATCTTCTGTTTTGATTTTCTGAGAATCAGCTGCGTAATCCTATGAATAAAATATGCTTCACTTTAAAATAGGGATAGTTTGACCGATTCTTTCAACCACAATAACATAACAGATTACAAAATTAATTACTTATGATTGTAGAGGATTTTTCATGGGGAATAAATTATACAAAAAGACAAGCGAGTTAAGTCTAAAATTTCAGGACAATCAAAACAAGATTTGCACGTATAAGCAGTTCCATCAAGCAACCTCAGTAGATATTTTAAATTAAGATTATTTTAATCTTATGTTTGAGATCTTGGGCATGCTTGTTTGTGATTCAAAATGTCAAAACACCTGGCGTTTTAGTTGTCTAGCTGTAATACTATATATTTTTAAATATGAGACCCAGTAATGTATCAATAATTACCTGGCATGTCGTTCGTTCAGCATATGGATACAGGTCAATATTATTTTTTTCTATTTTAATATCTGTAGTTTCTATTGAAACTTCATCATTGCAGTTTCGCCATTCGATATCTTCTTCTGTTTTAACTTTATGAGAATCGGCTGCGGAATCCTAGGAACAAAATATGCTTCACTTTAGAATAGAAATCATTTGACAGATTATTGCAAACCTTTTAAAGGTGTATATTGTATAAAAAAATGAATTATTTTATCAGGAAATTTGGAAATAGAGTCCGGCTAAATAAAAATGGGAAGTGAACGCACGTATGCCTTTTGGACTGGTGTGCAGTGCACTGTTCTAACCAAAAAATAAATAAAACTCTAACAGATTATTGAATCACCGCCCGGTGTCTCCACCATCGACGTTACATCAGAAAGCCATATCACCATTCACTGAGATGAAAAGGATAAACTCAATAGATACTTAGATGAAAGACAAATCATCAACGTTAGTTAATTTTATGAAACTATCCGTGCTTAGATTCAAGTCTGATCACTACACCACGGGCCCAATAATACTCTTCCCATTAACTGTCACTTAGGTAGCAATATGTTACTGATATGGCGTGAAACGGTTTGACATTTAATGCAGTTAATTACCAGCTCATAAGAAAAACGTTGAAACAATACAAAAGTAAGCGACGTGACCATAGCAAAATTGTAGATAGAATATAGTAAAAATATAATTAAATTTACTTCGTGAATGTCGTTTTTTCCGAATCCTTCTTGCTTCACACTTGCGTTGTATATGAAGTCAGGCGTGTACTGACTGGAATTATGTTCCTGATAAACAATATGCTGCGTTTCGTCGGATACTTCTTCTTGTGGCTCTATTTTGATATCCATTTTGATTTGTTTTTAATAATTCCACAGCGAAATGAAACCGTACAACCATAGACTATAATAATATTGATCGTGCTTTTGACTAAGGGTGACCTCGTATTTATTCATAGAGAATTAAAAAGATAATTTGTCTAATTCATTAATGTGGGAATGCAATTTTTATGAATTAGGTCAAATTCTGCAAGCAATTTCATGCATTCGGCATAACATATAAATTGGTTTTTTTAACTGATTTAAGAATATAATTTAAGACTTCCACTGAGGGTGCTTGATTGAATTTCAATATCAAATTTGGATTATTAAGATTTTGTACACTTCCATGTATTTTGTCACTAACGACCCGGGTTTCGCCTTTCGGCATCTTCAGGCATTCGAGCGCACGAATGGACTCGAACTGACCCGGGTCGTTAGTGACAAAATACATGGAAGTGTACAAAATCTCAATTAATCCAAATTTGATTTAAGAATGTTAAATATCGAGTTTTTAAAACAAATCAAGTTTTTGTGACCATATAGTTATATACTTGCCCTTAAAAACCTTTTAAACTCTTTTCTTATTCTTATATTTCCAAGAAAATAAAAAGAAGGGTGTAAGCAACTGAATAAGAATCAGTTTTTGTAGAACAAATTCTTTTGACATTTTTTCCTTCCTTCCCCTATCTTCCTATTGAGTCTTTATGACACATGGAGTCAACAATTCATTATATTTTGCCCTGGTTGCAATTCTTTTTAGTCTACAAACCGTCTTGCTACATGATTTTGTTGAATAACGAAGTTTTTTTCCATGTCCGTCTTTTAATTTGAAATGTGGCAAAGATCCATGCCTCCGGACAGAAATCCATCGATTCAAAAGTTAATTCTATGGAGCTGTTTGTGGGTACTTAAAGCCGGACCCGTGAGCTATGTGACCGAAGCCAACAACTTTGACCACTGCCCTACAGGCCCAACACTCACTCTTAGTAAAATATTAATTATAATAGAATGAACTGTAAACACGTTCTGTCAAGATAAAATTAATTCATTTGAATAAATCATGATAAAATTATATCGATAAAAAATCAATTCGAAGGAAAGCCATGCTTTACGCGTAATACAAATCTGATCGCATGGTAGAAAATTGACAAATATTTCATTCGGAAATTATTGTCTATAGTACCGTAACCTTCGTGCACAATTAATGTCTATGATTCATTTAATTACACGTCAAAGGTTTTATTACATCCGAATTTATTAAACTATAACAGTGATGCACAAAATAACAAGTAATGATCGTTAAAATGATGTAAAAATGAAACGATTAAATTAAAAATAATAAAATGCATAACTTGTATATTATAGTTTATCATTATTTTCCATCACTTTTACCCTCAGCGGCCCGTGAAAGATTAGAAAATGCATATACTGGCCCTTCTTTCAAATAGGCTGTGCACCGCTGAACTATAATAATTATTGTTCTGTAAATAAGACAGTATGGTAATCAAAATAGAACCAGACGATGTATTTATGGCGTTGACTGCATTAGATAACCAAAAATAGAACACGCAACTTCACAATGGTATATCTATCGTCTGGATTGATTGACGGTCAGCACAATATGGCGTGAGTTTGAAGCAGGAATGCGAAGAGTCTGGTATCCGGGATAGAAAAGAGGTAACTGACACTCAGAATCGACTAAATACTTCAATGTTATTGGGCTCCGTATTCACTTAAGGGCAAAATGCCCCGAGCACGCCCGCAGGATAGTCTACGTGACGCTGCAGCGTCGCCCACTGTCCCACAAGGCCACACGCAACATAGTGCGGCGTTTCTACGTGACGCGAGATATGCCGCAAGCGCACTGCTGTTGAATAATACATAAGTAGTCGATTTTCTCCTTATTTAAATCGAATATTATCGACAAATATTTCATTTTTACGTCTGTTTTATAATAGTCTTCTGGCCTGTAGTCAAGTGGTCAATTTCATACTCATCAAATACGATTTCCCAGGGCTCGAATGCCAATACGAACACTTTTCTCATTACACGGCTACAAGTTTACTCTATCTAAACAAACGAAACCATTTACTTACATTTGAAGCAGGTATGCTTGAAAAAATAATAATTCGTTTCTGTTGACTAACTATAATTTCAATTGTTTTCTTTCCAGGGAATCAAATCAGAAATAGAAGATATCCAATTCGGAGACTTTTCAAACAAATTCTCTAATGAACTTGAGATGGCTTTTTTTAAACCAGGCATCTAGCCGAATAGTTTAGGGATAGAATAGGAAGTTTTAGACAACACCAAACACTCAGACTACGAACAGAAATCTATAAATCGATTGAAATATCAATTTATGAAGAATGTCCGCACAGGGAATTGAACCCGGGACATCCGTAGCCGTAGCACACGACGCTACCAACTGCGTTACGGACGCCGACATTAATTATGTATTTATAAAACATCAGGTAAAAGAAAAATTGCAGAGATTTACAGATAAGCATACATAATTTAATAAATATGTCAAATGACAAGGTTTCAAAGGCAATCAATGAGTTAAAATAAGTATTAAAATGTAATTGTGATGACTTAATTCCCTTTTATCAACATGATTTCACAAGAGCCCAGTCCTAGACATATCTTTAAGCTTAAAAATATATCATCCATATTGGATTCATGTTTTAAAAAAATACCAAGTTCAAACGACAAGAGAATGTGTTTTTTTATGATTTTTAACTGCAGTCTTTGTCTTAGCTTTATAGTCACATTGACCACACTTAAATAGCGATTCGTTTGAATGAATCATCTTATGTCGTTGTAATTGAATCGGTCGCACACATTTATAATCACAAACATTGCATTCAAAACGTTTTTCAACGGAATGAGATAATTTATGACTTTTTAAATAAGAAGAAACGGCAGCTGTAAAATCACACTGATCACATTTGAAAGGTTTTAAACCTGTATGCGATAATTTATGTATTTTTAAATTACATTTTTTTATACATTTATAATCACACATGTCGCATTGTAGAGGCTTTTCGCCAGAATGTAACATTTTATGTTGCTTCAATGATTGACTGAGCGCAAACGTTTTGTTACATTCGTCGCATTTGAAGGGTTTTTTTCCGCTGTGTATATTTTTGTGTGTTTTCAACGCCTGTGGAGTTCTGGCTATATAATCGCATTGGTCACACTCGAATGGTTTTTCCCCCGAGTGCCTCATTTTGTGATATTTCAATGCCGAAGAACGTGCCGATGCAAAGTCACATAATTCACATTTATTCGGTAAAACATGCTTTCTATTCTTATGTACATTTAAAATGTGTACTCCATAACAATTAAAGTCGCATTGGTCACATTTTAATAATCTTTGATGTAGCTTTAATGTACATAATTGCTCACTTTTATTTAAAATTGTATCACAATTCAAAGGAAACTCACCGTTATGACTCGTTTCATGTAATTTCATACATGATTTGTCATAATTGACAGTTTTATCATTCAAATGTGACATCTTATCATAATTGTCACATTCGGACGGTAGTTTGTCAGTATGTGTCATCATATGGGTCTTTAAATTGACTTCTTTAGAACTTTTATAGTCACATTTGCTACAATAAAAAGGTCTTTCATTTGTATATTTCATTTTTTTTTCATTTAAACTGCTCGGCTGTTTAAATTTATAATTGCTTTGACCACACCTGATATAATTTTTGACAGTTCGTTTCACTTTAATATTACAACAATCTTTATTAAGCTTTCCTTCATTATGAACTGAAGTTTTGTGATTTGTGAGATATTCAAACGATGTGAATATATCTAAACAGATACTGCAAACGAAATTCCGTTCATGAAAGACTTCTTTATTAAGGATTATTACCGCGATCAGATCTAGTTTAGAAAACTCCTTTTTAATATCTTTTGTGACAATGTCGATTTTATAGTATGGGGAATGAGCTCTGGACGAATAAGGAGACAGACGATGACTCGTTGACGAAGACTGGTTGTTGAATTTTAAAATCTGAAAATAAATAACAATAAATAGTGATTTTAAACGAATGTTTTCAAAACATTGAATAAGACGAAATAAAAGTTCTTTTAAAAAGTCATTGAATTCCATATATATACATGGATTTTTTGATTAATTTTGATATCCAAGAGAAGACATCGAGGAGAAAAGACGTGACAAACACCGGTGTCCAAGATCACAAATTTAAATTGAAGCAATCTCAATTTGATGCTTACTTTACTCACCCGATCGCTAGGACAAAGCTCTTTCCACAAGACCGAAGAGGCCGAAACCTTTCTCTTCTGGATGTATTCAAATTCCCCCGCAACCTTTTTTACCATGTCCGGTTCCAATGTGCAGCATAAGGCTTTAAGACTTAACTTAACTTAAGTCACTTATTGAGGTCTAATTTAGCTATATCAACAAAAGTTTATCTAAGAAAACAGCTTGTAACGTGGTTCCACACATTTTCGGAAATAGTAACGAAAGAAAGATATGGCTAGGACAGGACGAGTGGCTAGCTTATCGCTCTTAGGACACTCCATTTTTAAGATTGGATAGATGGGAGAAAATTTTGGAAATTAATCAATTTATTAAGCTGTCCGTAGTGGGATTTGATAGACCACTGCACCACAGACCCATCCCTAAAAATTCCCTCCTACATCGGCCACTAAAAAACCAATCCATCTATTTTTACTGTCTTTGAAAAAGAGTGCTTTACTAAATGGATTACGGGCAGTTGTTGTAGAAAAAATCATGACTATAAGTAAATAATGTTTAGTAATTACCTCATCCGATACGCGGTCAGCATGTGCACACTCATCGACGTCTTCCGGTTCTACTTTTATAACACAAGCATCTCCAGGAGTTTCGTCTTTGCGGTTTTCCAATTGGATATCATCTTCTGATTTAACGTTCATCTGAGGTTTGAATCCGAAATTCTAGTGTAAAAAAAAAACAAATTAAAATAATGCAACATTGATGCACATCCTCTTATTAGATGGAAGACAAACCATCATCGAATATTCAAAGTAAAGCAAGCGATGTGACCATAGCTAAACGATCTAGAAGCCATTAGAACGCTAGTGAGCGGTTAACGTTTCCGTGGTGGGTAATTTAGTTTTCACTACGTTTCTCGCTTATACTTATCGGAATAAAACAAAATATTTATCCTGTTTTGGCCTAGCCGTCGACTTTCGACTTTTTTGTTTGTAAAAACAGTACATATTTAGATTTGTGAGAGTAAACGTCATTCGTATCGTGTACCCATGTCTCAAAAGAAAAAATACAATCGTGGTTATTCATATGAACACATGCAGATTGCACAAAGAAGTACCAAGGCTTTCAAAATGTGCGCGCTTGTCTCATTAACATTTCTTTAATATGTAAGTACAATATTTATTTCTATATTATTATACAAAAATCAATGTGTGTTTGTTCGTATCTTATGCACTGCTATACCGTTCATCCGATTTCGATAAAACTCTGTCGAGTTATTGCTTGCACTTGCGCGAAGGATATTTGCATAGTACAATCAGACCCGGCCTGGCTCGAGTGCGACTCTCAACTTGTTAATTTTTTACTTACAGTAGGTCTTATTATATTTAAAAATCAATCTCACAATCAAGAAAATCTTCTGATTTATTCGTGTACGTATCAGACAGGAAAACAAAAAATACTGTGTGTCCAAAAGCAATTGAAAAAGACAGAATTAAAAGATTTTCTTTTTTTGAGTGGCATTACAGAGTTATAAATAAAAAGCTGCTTTTTCAAATCTTTAATCTTCTAGAAATTATTTCATTCTTACTCTGGATTGAATTACTGCGATGTCGATAGGCGGTAAAAATGTTATATTATAAAAAATATGCAAACATGGACGGTAGGAATAACGAGCTTGACGACATTTTCATTTGAAGTATGCAGAAGGAAATATTTATCAATATTGCAAGAATTCTATTGGTAATAGAGTCATTTGGTATATTTTTGAGGTAGAAACGTGAGACCAACTGTAAAGCATATTAACGATCAGTCCGATTACCTTTTTATTATCGCTTTCTTCGAATACTTCTTGATTCAAGCTTGCGTCATGTTGTTTGCGAGTTGAATGAACATAATTATATAGTCCATTGACGTATGTATCTTCATTTGTTTTCTCTGACATCCAATCCAATGAACTTGATTCATCTTTGGGTTCCATTTTAATATCCATTTTGAAGTTTTCTCTCAAAAGCGAAGAATTTTTAATACACTAACCATAGATTATAATACGTTTTAAAGAGCCGTTGCATAGAGGTGTCCTTTTTTTAAAAACAATAGACAATATACATAAATAATTATATAGAGGTATCTCAACGGATTTTTTTTCTATGACAACAGCTCGTTACTCAATTGCTCGACCACTCTTTCTTCGAAGAGAGTAGGGATAGAAGAAAAAGACTAAGACTAGACTAGTGGTGAGCTAATCGCTCTCGCTACGGCACGTTTTGAGGATCGGATGGGATAATGACGAATAAAAATTGATTGAAAGATTAATTCATGAAACTGACTGCACTGGGAATTGAACTTGAGGCATCGGTAACCGTAGCAAACGACGTTATATATTTTTATAATTATATACCATTTGAATAATATAATCGATTTAAAGATATCTGTTAACTAACCACAAGTCTTGTCTTACCCCTTTTTTACTATCCCCTACTCTCTTCGAAATTTGAAGGTTAAGCAACTGAGTAACAAGCGGTTCTCGTAGAAAATACTTGCGTTTAGATAGCTCTTTAAGAATTTGATTCATCATGTTGTTGAATGCTTGACGCAATTAAACAAAGTAACGGATGGTGATAATTATGATGTTAATAATGCAGTCCAGAGTAGATGATTCACGTTCTGCGAGTGGCGACAGACTGATGGCCCCTTTTTTTTTCTTCACACGTGTTCTCTTTTCTTATTCCATTTAAGTTGATATATTGTGTTTTGCACATATCGAATTTGATTGCCATACCGAATCTGCTTGTATCTCTTTCCCTGCTTTCACAAGAAAGAAAGAGATTCACGACATGCGCTTTGGTAATATCTTCATTGTTCTGGAAGAAGACAATTGGACTTGGTAACAGTTATTTAAATATTTGAAATGCTATAGCTTTTCATTTAGTTTTGTTGTACAAAACTGTTTTTAAGTAAAAATATAATTTATGACAGTAAGTGTGTTGTCCTCTACGGTAGAGTTAAAAATAAGAAATATTTTGGTTTATTTTACAAACTCAATAAGTAATTTTTTTGATTTAATGTTTTTTTACAAAACAACCACAATATATAGTTTTATATTGCTGTCTTTTGTTCTATTACTTCATAAAAATCTAAGCGCATGAGAAAGAACGAGCAAACAACACTTTGAGAATTCGTTTGTTGAAAATCAATTCTATTAAACCATTAATTTTAATCAGATATTATTAATGTCTATATTAATTTTGGCCCGTCTTACAGCCTATACCAAGACGGACATCCCTACGCAATGACTCTTTGTAATGTATTATAGTCTATGGTCTCTCTTTACTGTTAATCCTTTTGATGTATTGCCGTAATTATTACGAAAAAACCTCGAAATGGATATTAAAATAGAACCGGAAGATGAATCAAGTACGTTGGATATGACAGAGAAAACAAATGAAGATACAGATGTTCATAATAATAGCGATGGCGTCTATATTGAGGTTCATTCGACTCGCAATATACATGACGCAATCATGAAGCAAGAAGTATTCGAAGAAAGCGATAATAACAAGGTACATGCTACTGTGTTTCTCTATGATAGGTGGGCGGAGCAACCCTTCGTGACAAAGTGAATTGCTCCGGTTCACTGGTTTATGTTACAAAGATGCCAATCTTGCTTCCTCCAAGGTGATCCCAGCGTCCTGAGTACGTCCTGCGATTGTTCATCAGCGATCTTCCACGTCGACAGAATCCATTCGGTTGGTAAAAGAAACAGGAATGATTTAGGCTTTTTTTTACGTAATAAAGATTTTATCCGTCCTCTATTAACCCTTCCGTACTCATGGTGTGTAACAGTGCGTTACTTCGGCCTTTTAACCTATCTGTGAAATAGGTTATACAAAAAATTGAAAATGTTGCTATTTGTAAATAAAATAGTTCTACATATAATTAAAAAGACATTATATTTAACGTCTTATTTGTAAAATTGATCATAATTTGAAAACTTCGTTAATTTTACCGTCGAAGAAGACAACACTGAGATGAAACCGTATTGTTTCATACGGCACATACACGATATGACGTCAAATAATTACTTAACACTACATAAAACCATAATTCATTTTTGAAATTGTCATTTCGCTTTATAAATGTGTTTTTATGACAAAACCCACACGGTTACTCAATGTGACTGCATGAGATTCGAATGAATTTTTTTTTGTATGGAAACGGAAAAGTTAAGCCACTGTGCTCTTACTATTCGCCTCAAGCTTCTGTTTTCGAAGTACAGTATACAGTGCTTTAGTGAAGTTCCATGAATCTCAACCGTTAAGTGGCGCTTTAATGCATGAGTTGAATAAGCAGCACTTTCCGTGTTGAGTTAAAAGTTGTTCTCTAATTGCGTCAACAGGTATTATGTATGATTAAACATTAGACACGAATATAAAAGTGCAATTTTCAAAGATAAAAATGTAAATTTGAATGGAAGTCGACACGAAATAACTTTTTTAATTCAAATAAATGTTTTCAAACTTCAGCAAGACATTAAACCTGAATGTACCCAATGGAGAAACGGTACAGACAATCTTCCTGCAGTTGTCTGTCGCATAAAAAAAGAAAAACTTGATGTTGGTGAATGTTCATATGCTGAATGGATTCCTGAACAGGTAATTTTTATATCGTCAGCATGTGAAAGAACAAGCTCAGCCATATTATAGGTATTTTAAGTTCGTGCTTTTCTGTAGGATTTCGTATTCGACTCTCAGACGAACATTAAATCGGAAGATATCCGATGGGAAAACTGCAAAGACGAAACTCCTGGAGATGCTTGTGTTATAAAAATAGAACCGTATGACGTTGGTGAGTGTCCATATGCTGAACACGTATCGTATGAGGTAATTACCGTACATTTTTAGTATTAACATAATTTGTTTAGTCACGTCCTCTCCAAATGCTGGACTGCACATTCACTTGACTACCTTTTATTTCAAAGACATCAAAAATAAAAAGCTTTTTTTATTAGTTTCGGATAGGTAAAAAAGAGTCCGTCGTGCAGTGATCAACGTTGTTGGCTTCGGTTACAGATGCCTCGCGTTCAAATCGCGGTGCAGTTTTATGAAGTAATTTTTCAATTTATGTATTTCTGTTCGTAGGCATGGATATTTCGGATGTCCATCATTCCCTCACACCCATCCAGTCCTTAAAATGGAACCCACAAAGAGTGATTAGCAAACCACCTGTGCTGTTCTACAGATGAGTAAAGCGACAAAATAACAACCAGTCGTCGTGTATAATTTTCTGTTGATTTGCTTAATTACGAGTCATGGTTGGAGTAAATACGTAATTAATTAAAACGACGATATTTGATTATTTTTAATAATCTACTCCTCGATTTGCACGTTTGATTGGTTCCATCAAATCGTCTTACAAATACCTTTGTATCACCGGCGTGCCGTGAACTTATCTCAATCTCTGTCACACAACTCAACTTGTGTATTAGCAAGTAGAATATACGAGTTGAATATATAAAATATACATGTGATTGAGCAAGAAAGAAAGAAAGCTACGGAACGCGTCTGCTTTGTATCAATAACTGTACATGTCCGTTTCCAACCTAACTTAACAGATCTTTTCTATTAGAACTATTTGTCACTCAGTTGCTAATCGCTATCGCTACGCCCCGAGAGGATTGGATGGGTGGAAAGGAAGAGTTTTAGATATCACAAACACTCAGACTACGAACAGAAATCGATTGAAAGATCAATTTACGAAACTGTTAGCACCGGGAATTGAGGCAACGACACTACCCACTGTGCCACGGACGCCGACTATACAAAATTTATACTAAATGTTTTATAAACATCAAGTCGATTTTTGAACCGTGTAATACCGAAACCTTATCGTGTAAAAAAATGTATTAATTTACTATTGTGCAAATCGAAAGTGATATTATGTCTTCATGAGTTTTGTTTGTTTTACAGATTACGACAGGCGACAATCAGTCCTCGACAGGGAATGACCGCGGAGTATTAAATTTTACTGACAACCATTCTTCTTTTAAAATTGAAATTGAGCACCAAAATATTAAAAAGGAAATTTTAAAATCTGACCAGGTTGCTGTAATAATCCTTGAGCGGGAAGTGTTTTTTGAAAGGAATTTTATTTGTAATGTCTGTTTCGATAGATTCCCATCGTTTCAATCTCTCTTAAAGCATAAGACGGATAGCATCAGACGAAAATGTCACAAAGTCAGTCTTAAAACCGAAACGATTAAAAAACTTAATTTAAATAGTTCACTAGAAAAACCATTTGAATGCGATCAGTGTGATTACAAATCTGCGAGGTCACGTGAATTAAAACTTCATACAATGTCACACTCCGGAGAAAAGCCGTTCAAGTGTGATATTTGTGATTATAAATCGGTACGATCCGGTGACCTAAATAGACATATGAAATTGCACGTTGGTGGAAAGCCATACAAATGTGATTTTTGTGAACAAAAATTTTCACATTCTTTCGAATTAAAGACTCACAAAATAATACACACCGGGAAAAAACCGTTTAAATGCGAACAATGCGATTTTAAGACAGCTCTTTCGTGTAATTTTAAAACGCATTTGATGTCCCACAGCGGTGAAAAACCGTTCGAGTGCGAACGATGCGATTATAAATCGGCAAGATCGCGCGAATTACGACTCCACACAATGGTCCATACGGGAGAAAAGCCGTTTAAGTGTGATTTGTGTCACTACAAAACGGCGCGTTCCGGCGATTTCAACAGACATAAAATATCACACAGCGGTGAAAAAACTCTTAAATGCGATCAATGCGATTGCTTTTTTTCACAAGCCAGTGACTTAAAACGACACAATATTTTACACGCAACAGAAGTGTTGTTTAAATGTGAAATATGTGATTTTAAATCCGTTTTATCGTGGGATATTTTACAACATAAAAATTCACATAAAGATAGAAAAGTCTTTCAGTGTGATCAATGCGATTATAAAACTGAACGATCGTTTAATTTTAAAAAACACCGTATGTCACATACAGGAGAAAAGCCGTTCAAATGTGACATTTGTGATTTTAAAACTGCGGTTTCCAACAATTTAAAAAAACACAAAATGGCACACTCTGGTGAAAAGCCTTTAAAGTGTGATATGTGTGACTATAAATGTATACGTGGAATTAATTTAAAAACTCACAAAATGATTCACAACGGTGAAAAACCGTTCAAGTGTGATCATTGCGATTACAGGTCTGTGAGATCCGGTGATTTGAAGCTACATGTAATGTCACACAACGGACAAAAACCTTTTAAATGCGATCTGTGTAGTTATAAATCCGTGCGTTCTTGTGATTTGAAAAAGCACAAAATGACACACACGGGAGAGAAACCGTTTAAATGCGGTGAATGTGAATACAGCTCAGCATATACAAGTAACTTAAATATACATAAAAAGTCGCATTTAAGTAAAAATGTTTTAAAAAAAATATGCTAGGGTTCGAATACCAGTAAGGAGAGTTACGTCAATATTGAATTGTGCTCCAAGGTATGGATGTCTGCGATGTGAAACTCCCTCTTTTACACCTGAGCTTTTAAATGGGAGGGAAATGTACAGTGTAAGTTCATGAAAAATCTTCTTTCATACATTTAGAAATATTTAAAAAAATAAAACACAATTCATTTGTACTACCTCCACATATTTATAATGATCAGGACTGGTTCCGCTCATAACGAGCTTGTAAGTATTGTAAGAATTGATTTATAGCCGCTCTGCTCTTTTAAATGGTTCACTAATTTTTTCTTATAATTTTCCTGATTCATTATTGTATCTTACATTAGTAATGTCATTAAATTTTTTTTTCAGCTAAATGGACTTTTAATGTAGCTATATTTGTGATTTCAAATGAGTATTTAATGATTTGCAAGAGGTTTCTTTCATTTGATTTATGTATAATTTGTTTGCTAATCAGTATTTTCTTGTCTCAGTTCATGAACCGTCAGTTTTATATACCTTCATTTTTACACTCAATTTTATATAAATAAGCCTGTTATGTTTGTATTTTTATCAGTTGATAATGCTCCCGATGAGCGAAACCGGTCCTGATCATTATAAATATATGGAAGCAGTACAAATGAATTGTGTTTTATTTTTTTAAATATAATGTCTCCACCAATAATTGACAGTTAACACCTTAAAAAAGACATTTAGAAATAGTGCTCTGAACTCACTCACATTCATGTAAGACTATTTATTCATATTAAGAAGATATATAGTTAAATAAACATAATTTTAAAATTTACTTTGTATGTTGTTATTTAATTAATAAATATAATTTTAACAAACAAATAAATATTGCGTCTTATCTTCAATATAATATAAAGCTATTATTGTATATATTATTATAATACTTGCCGGTCCTCTGGTTCAGTGGTCATCGTCGATATCTTCTGTTTCGGATGCCAGATAGGACAGCAAGCTAAATTGATTTATAGATTATTACTCTAAAGGCATGGATGTTTGCGGTGGGTACAATTCCCTCCCTCCCAGCTAATTACTACTACTGTCCTTACTCTATCATTCTATCTATCTTTTTCTTCCATATTCGCTCCTTATGTGGAGCATATGGCTACCACGCGGCGTCTCCATGATTCCCTGTAACCCGTCAATCGCTTTGCTTCCTCCCGTGACATCCCAGAGTCTCCAATGGTCTTCCAGGACGCCGGAATTAAAAGAAGATTGTACAATTGAGTGACAACCTGTTCTCCCAGAAAAAACTTCTCTTGAAAGACCTCTATAAGTTATACAATATAAAAACCGTATAAACGAATAAATAATAAGTGATTATTATTGATAACCACAATTATTAAAAAACAAAATGACATTTGTAAGATTGTTTTATGTCTCATTTTTGCATCGTTAAAGCTGAAAGGAAGACATTTCATTAAAAAGTGTCCACTTGATTTGATTCACAGGAAAACGCTAAACAACTATTGACTAGGTGTTCCATATAAAAAAACCTTTGATTGCAAAATTTAACTTTGAAGTTTTTTTTAATGTTTGAAATTTCATATATTTTTTCATTTAGTTTGTTTCTACAAAACCTATATTTAATGAAATTGATAATTTATTTTAAGTAAAAAAATCTAATATATAAAAATCAATGTATGTTTTTTGATATTTTATGCACTGCCATACCGTTCATCCGACTCCGATAAACCTTTGTCAAGTTATTGCTGGCACTTGCGCGATGACTATAGGCATTTTACAATCAGACCCGGCCCGGTCCGAGTCCAACTTTCAACAATATATAAAAATCAATCTCACAATCCAGAAAACCTTTTGATTTATTCGTGTACGCATCAGATAGGAAAACAAAAAATGTTGTGTGCCCAAAAGCACTTCAATAAACAGAATTAAAACAAAAAAACACTGACTTTTTTTGAGTGGCATTGCAACGCATGTCGGGTACTCACGAGTAATTTATAAAAATAAGTTTGATTTTCCATACAGTAGAATAAGAAATATAAAAATTTTTGGTATTACTAACTAAATATGTATTTTTTCAATTTAGTGTTTTCTTCCAGAAAAAGGACGAATTATAATGTTGTTAAAGTGGCAGAAGGCGTTAAGGAAAAAAGTCTTCTTTTAAGAAAATTCTGAAATTTAAATGTCTATTTACATACCTTTAGACTCATTTATTTGACAATCCTTTTTATTTAATAATCATTTACGAATAGGATTTAAGCATTACCTATTTGACAAGACTCTATGTAAATACTTAATTACCTACCTTTATTATAAATACATCGCAAAAATTGTCCATCGAAGAATGCGCAAATCAAAAATAATTTTTGTCTGTGGTAAACTTTCATTAAACGTCTATACGCGGCCCTTTCATTATACTTCTATCTGTCAACCAAGTGAGAAAAATCTTGAAATGGACATTAAAATCGAACCAGAGGATGAATTGCCATCGTCATCGAACACACAACAGAACGGCTTTCACGGCGATGGTCATCTGAATAATATAAATGACACCTGGATTAAGGAATATTCTATCGACATTCAATACGAGGCACCGGTGAAACAACAAGACTTCGACAATCATAACGAAACTGAAAAGGTAAACTAAAACAGTATTTATTCGGTCAATCGCTATTTAAATCGATATAAATGCCTATTCCGTGTTGCATATTTGTTAAAGCCACGCATGTTTTTTTGACAAATCTCTGATGGACCGGAACATGGCATTAAAATGATATTTTTCCCATAAAACTACACACAATAATGTGTTATTGTTGGGTTAGTTTTGGTTTGTTCTACCGTAAAACATTTAATTTCGCATACTTTCACGTACTTTCTGTCCGTAATGTCACTACCATTGTTCCTTCATACAAACTGTGTAGTTTAGTTTTATTAGGTTTGTACTGGTGAAACATGAAAGTTTGCGACATATCGACCTTAAACCTATTTTCCAACGCTTTCTTTCGTCATTCACGGATATTTCCCATATATTTAGGTTCATAAAAGATTGTACTATCCGGAAACGCTCAAACAAAAGAAATTTGAAATATGTTATAGAGTAGAATAATCTTTTATGAACCTAAATATATGAAAAATATTCGTGAATCACGAAAGAAACGTTGAAATATAGGTTTAACAACGATATTTCGCAAACTTTCATGTGTCTTTAGTTACAACCTAACAAAACAAAACTCCACATATAGTATGTAGAAAAAATGGTGACCTGACGTAACAGCTTGCGATCGCTTCAGAAAGTTCGCGAAAATATGCGAAATTCAACGTTTCAGGGTAGAAAAAATCAAACCAAACCATTCCTAACATAACCTGCTACATCTTAACCCATCATTGTGTACAGTTTTCCGTGAAAATATCATTTTTAGGTCTTGGCCCTGCTAATAGACATTTACATCGAAATTTTCACTTCACGCGAAGTTCTAACTTCTGTTAAAATATGCTCGCAGATGACTATATTATTTTTTTTTTTCCTTTTGTAGAGTTTTGCCACTGAGTCTCAGAACACAATAAAGATCGAATGGGACAAATCTAAAGACAAAATTCCTGAACATGAATGTCCGATTAAAATGGAAAGCTTTGATGGAGAAGAATGTTCATCTGGAGTACTAAATCCAAATCTGGTAATTTTCAATATTATTTAATTTTTAAACATGTGTTTTCTCAACGAAAACATATTTAATGGATACTAGGAAAGAATAACAAAGTATTTTGTTCTACAAAATTTTATTGGGTAGTTGATAAAAATTTTTACGTAACGCCATCGTCAAAACTATTCTTCTTTACATATTCGCTCCGTATGTGAAGCATATGGCTGCCACGCGGAGTCTCCATGATTCCCTGTCACCCGCCAATTGCTTTGCTTCCTCCGATGACATGTCAGAGTCCCTCAGCTCTGCCGAGTACATCCTATGGATAGTACCTGATGGTCTTCCAGGACGCCGGACAATGGTGAATGGCTGGGGGGTCTCTTGCGGGCATATCAATGCCAGTAAATGATGGGAAATGCCACAAACCAGCAAGTCCCATCTGCTGGCTTCTGCGTGGTGGCCATCGTGCAATGAAACAATAGTCATAGCTGACAGCAAGAGTCAAATGTCCGGCGCTTTAAAACTGGTCCACTGGCTAAGGGAAAAAAATCCGTACAGAAAAACCAGGGTTCAGCTGACCCTTAGAGCCCTTGTGACCCAGGCCTCGGGAGCGCAGGGCTAATCAATCTGTCTCCTAAAACGTACTAACTTAAAATAAGTGGTAAGCGAATCACTCCAGCTATGCAACGGATTTGAATTTAACTCAATTAAAATTGTTTACGGTGTCCGTGGCGCAGTTGCTAGCGTCGCTGGCTACGGTTACTGATGTATCGGGTTCAATTCCCGGTGCGAACAGTTTTCATAGATTGATCTTTTAATGGAATTATGGATTTCTGTTTGTATTCTGAGTCCTCCCTTCCACCCATACCGTCCTCACGGGGCGTGGCGAGAGCGATTAGTTAACGAAGTATTCTGTTTAGATACCTCTATTAAGAGACCATTTGCTGTATATTGGAAGCGGACATGGAAAAAAAATAATTGCTTTTTATTACTTTAAGTTTTGCCCGGGATAGTTTGTTTAACATTAATAGACAAGATATTTATAGGTGATACTTAAAAGCAATGTTTCTCATGTGTAAGAAAATCGATCTCAAATAGTCTGTTTTCTCTTTGTTTAAGTGTCCAACTACCGACGTCAAGTTTGCAGTTCATTCTGAACTACCATCTTGCAAGACGTCTAAGAAGGAATTCCCCGCAACGTCTTTTATAAACGAAAGCAACATAAAAACGGAAATTTTGCAGGGCAAAATGGTCGCTTTAATACTGCTTGAAAATGGTTCGTTTAATGAGCGAAATTTTGTGTGCAATGTGTGTTTTCATTTATTCCCAACATCACATTTACTCGAACAGCATGTTGCTGTTCATAAATCGATATTGTATGTGAAAAACAGTATCGCAAAATCAACCAAAAATAAATCTCAATTAACGACACATAGAGATGAAAAACAGTGCGATCGATGCGATTATAAAACTGTGTATACAACGCGCTTAAAAATACACCGAATGTCACACACCGGAGAAAAGCCATACGAATGTGATCAGTGTGATTATAAATGTATTACTGCGGCTCATTTAAAATCGCATAAACCGAAACATTCCGGTGAGAAACCGTTCAAATGTGACGAATGTAATTTTAAAACTGCACATGGAACTAACTTTAAAAGACATAAATTGTCACACACCGGAGAAAAACCTTTTAAATGTGATCAATGCGAACATAAATGCATAACTTTGTCCGATTTAAATTCTCATAAAAAGACACGTCACACTACCGTAAAACCGTTCAATTGTGATAAATGCAATTTCAAAACTACGAATTCTTCGCATTTCAAAACGCACAACATGTCACATACGGGAGAAAGACCTTTTCAATGTGATCAATGTGATTATAAATGTATAACTGTATCTCATTTAAAATCGCATCAAAAAACTCGTCACACTACTGTAAAACCGTTCAATTGTGATAAATGTAATTTTAAAACTATCAATTCGTCTCACTTTAAAACGCATACCATGTCGCATACTGGAGAAAAGCCTTTTAAGTGTGATAAGTGTGATTATAAATGTGTAAGTGCATCACATTTAAAATCACATCAAAAAATACGTCACGGTGGTGAGAAACCGGTTAAATTTGACGGTTGTTATTTAAGATGTATTCCTTTTTCTAATTTAAAAGAGCCATCATTTCAACACACGAGTTAAATTCGCCCTAAATGTGAAATATTTATCAATTTGCAAACACCTTTTGGTGCTGTATTTGCGTTCCACGAAAAATCGCAAAAAAAGCTATACTATACACAAAAAACGTGAAAATCCGTTCCATGGATATACAAAAACCTAGCTAAATAGGCTTACAATTAAATGCACATTTGTTTAGATCATATTCACTTTCATAAAAATAGTTTTCACTTATAACAAATACATTCTACAAGAAACAAATTCTTTCACTGAAAATAAAGTGATCCAACGTAATAAAATATATTGTAATACTGAAGAAATATAATATATTAAACTTACGAAATAATATTTTAACATAGATAAATACTCAATACAATACAATACAAAAACCAAACCAGACCAACCCTAACATAACCTACTGCAACTTAACTTAGTTTGTTAAATAATCCGTGACAAGTAGAAAATATTTCAATTGAAGTTTGAGTATACTAAGTTAATACTATCTAATCTAAAGTGCAAATTATCGAAATAAAAGTTCGAGTGAATACTATCTAACACAATGTGCAATTATTTATAACTCTATAAAATATAACCAAAATTCGCATAAAAAAAGTTAATAAAAAAATCAGGAAAACAGTAAAGCATAAAAAGTAATTTGAAATCTTTAATTTATGAAACAATAATATTTTAAAGGTATCTGGCTTCTCTAATGCCAAAAATCTACTGGAGAAATAAGTTTCATTAGTGTCCAGAACTGAAATCGCCCAACGGTATCGGCAATAATTTGGAGAATCGGCCGACTGTTGCCAAGGCCGATCGTTCAAAAGCCGCCGCGCATGTCCGCTGGACGAGTCCATTTTTGACGGAAAGGGGTAACTCCGACGACGACGGGCAAGTTGCGGCGGAGGTGACGATGTGAATTGTTTGTGTTTGGTTTGCATTGGACTTAATTAAAAATCGTTTGTCGTGTCATTTGTATTAAAACTTAAAGTAAATTCAGTTTTGAAGTAAATGTAAATGTAGAATCAATTTTATGTGTATACTTAGTGTTGAACCGGATTTGAAATGGTGTTTGTCTGAGATCCCAGCCCTTGCAGGACGTTCGATAACCAACAATTCGCATCTCTCCGATCCGGGTCTTCTCAAAAACTATGTAGCTATTACCTTACCAGGATATTTCAATGATAAGGTGATTGACTTTAATAATTATGTGCAGTTATGCCACTAAAACTTATTTACAGCGATATTATTATTTTTAGTATTCAGCCATTAAAGTGAATTTTATTCATTTTTAAGCCACCATTTTGTATAGTAATATTAATCAATAGACACTGTTTACCGTGAAATATTTTGTTTTTTTCTTTGTTACATATTTCAATGCAATAAATATGACTTTACAATCTCCACAAAATATTTCAGTGATTGTCCAAACAATAATTAAAATATTTGTTCAAACAGCTCCTTAGTGTAGGGGTCCGCAAACATTTAAGCCGACTCCACCACTAAGACCCAAGACTTACATAGCTAGCTCATCATACCAATTTACTGTGTTTCGAGAACATTTTATTGCGGCGGCGTTAGCCGACAAGTAGAAAATAAGCTTTTTTGCATGATTTACACACATATCGGCGATTTTTTTCCCCTTTCGACACTATCTGTATGAAAAAACTATGGCGGGCCGTATTGTCGGTGAAAGCGGAGCCGTCGTTTGAAGATTTCTATGCGAAGATATTGTATGTTCAGTTTTGCATGTATTATAAAATCGATTATTTATTCATCTTTTAAAGTATTTTATTTGAAAAAAGACAGTTTAAAACTGAAATGAACTGTTTTACTTTATATCGAAGGGTTAATGGATATTTAACATAATTGCTTTTAAGGTGTTGACTGTCAATTCTTGGTGGAAAGACATATTTTAAAAAATAAAACACAATTCATTTGCACTACTTTCACATATTTATAATGATCAGGACCGGTTTCGCTCATCACGAGCATTATCAACTGATAAAAATACAAAAATAACAGGCTTATTTATATATTTACACTCAATTTTATATGAATAAGCCTAATTTGGATTATTGAGATTTTGTACACTTCCATTGGATGTGTACAGTATTGGGGTGTATTGGATGGAAGTGTACAAAATCTCAATAATCCAAATTTGATATTGAAATTCCATCAAGGACCCTCAGTCGATGTCTTAGATTATAAATTAGCCTGTTATGTTTGTATTTTTATCAGTTGATAGTGCTCGTGATGAGCGAAACCGGTCCTGATTATTATAAATATGTGAAAGTAGTGCAAATGAATTGTGTTTTATTTTTTTAAATTTATTTAATTGCACGAAAAGCTGCCTAAAATTGGACATGTTACATTTAAGCATAAATAAAAACGATGCAAAATAATTGAAATGTTTATTATGAAGTTACACAAAATTACATTTACATAAAACTGCAAGAGTAAAATTATAATGTAAAAGTGAAACAGTTCCCATAGAGTTAGTAAAGTAAAGCAAGCTCTTCTTTCCCCCGCCAGTTTCACTCGATTCCTCTCAGGTAATCACAGCATCAGCGGGCACCGTTCCAGGGCGACAGAATCCATCTGGTAAAAGAGACAGGCAGGGTTCAGGCTCAACTTGGGCATCCGCAGCACGTGTCCAAACCAGGCCGTAATAAGAGGCTGGTCCGTCTGCTTTCTTACCTCAGAGAATCACAAATACATGAGAATATTTATATATATATAGTTTTTGTCATGTCCGCTTTCAATGCGGAGCATATGATTACCTTATTGACGTATTTTAATTCAGACTCAGTTCAACCTCTCATTTTTTGAACAGAGTAGGGATAGATCTAGGACAGGACTAATGATTAGCTAGTCGTTTTCGCTACGCCCCGTGAGAATTGAATGAGGTGGGAGGGAGTTTTAGACAACACGAAAACTTAGAAAATTCATAAATCGATTGAATAATCAATTTATGAAAACGGGAATTGAACCCGAGACATAATATTAACTTATAATACACGAATAAATATGTATGTATAAACTAGAAATACAATATCTTTTCATTGTGAAAATTTTAACTCTTGATATGTTTTTTCACTTTATGTAATTTTAATTGCGAAGATTTCACACATTTATAATCGCATTGATCACACTTGAAAGGTTTTTCTCCAGTGTGTTTCATGTTGTGTTTTTTTAAAATAAACTTTCGTGCAGTTTTAAAATCGCATTGATCGCACTTAAACGGCTTCTCTCCAGTATGTTTCATTTTGTGCGATTTTAAACTTGACGAATTGCAACCTTTAAAATCGCATTGATCACAATTGAATGGCTTATCGGCCTTGTGTACCATCTTATGTTTGTCTAAGATCGACTCCTGGTTACATTTAAAGCGGCATAGTTTACATTTATACAGATCATCACCGGTATGTATCATTTTGTGTTCTTTTAAATTTGACGACTGCACACTTTTATAATCGCATTGATCACACTGGAAAGGTCTTTCACCGGTATGAGACATGTGATGTCTTCTCAAGTGAGACGGATGTGCCGTTTTAAAATTACACAAATCACATTCAAAAGGTTGTTCTCCGGTGTGTAACATGTTGTGTATTTTTAATCGAGATTTTATTGCAGTTTTGTAATTACATTGACCGCATTCAAACGGTTTCTCACCGGTGTGTGACATTTTATGTAATTTTAAACTCGACGAATACGGCCCTTTATAGTCACATAAATCACATTTATAAGGTTGTTCTCCGGTGTGTAACATTTGATGTATTTTTAATCGAGATTTTTGCGCGGTTTTATAATCGCATTGATCGCATTCGAACGGTCTTTGACCGGTATGTTTCACTTTGTGTAATTTTAAATGAGCGACTATCACACATTTATAGTCGCATTGATCGCATTTAAGAGGTTTTTCTCCAGTGTGCGACATTTTATGTATTTTTAAGTGAGATTTTTGAGAACTTCTAAAATCGCATTCATCACATTTGAAAGGTTTTTCACCGGTGTGTGTCATTTTATGTGATTTTAAACAGGACGCAAAAGCACCCTTAAAATCACATTGGTCACACTTGAATCGTTTTTCACCTGAATGTATCATTTTATGGTGTTTTAACCGTGACGGAGCGACGCATTTAAAATCGCATTGATCACATTGAAAAGGTCTCTCTCCAGTCGGAAGCTTGTTAACAATTTTTAAGTTTGATTTGAAGACTTTCTTACTTTTTTGTGTCCCTAATATTAATTCATTCGCATTTTTCGACTTATTTGTTAATTTATGAACAGTAACATGTTGTTCACGTGAGAGCGCTGTAGGAAATACATGAAAACAAACACTGCACACAAAATTTCTTTCATGAAATGAACCATTTTCGAGCAGTATAATAGCGACCATTTTGCCCTGCAAAATTTCCAATTTTATGTTTCGTTCATTTAAGCGAGGCGTTGTCGATAATTGAATCTGCGAAGGTAGTTTAAAAGTAGCTTTAATCTTGTCTTTGGCTGTTAGACACTGAAACAAATAGAAAACAGACTATTTGAAATTAATTAACATTTGCACATTTTTTTTTTTTTTTCCATGTCCGCTCCCAATGTAGAGCATATGGTCTCCTAATGGAGGTATCTTGACAGAATTTTTTCTTCGAGAACTGCTTGTCACTCAGTTGCTCAACCTCTCTTTTCTTTTTTTTTCGAAGAGAGTAGGGATAGAAGGATAGGGCTATGACAGGACTAGTGGTTAGCTAATCGCTCTCGTTACGCCCCGTGAGGATGGGATTGGTGGGAGGGAGGACTCAGACTACGAACAGAAATCCATAAATCGATTGAAAGATCAATCTATGAAAACCGTCCGCACCGGGAATTGAACCCGAGACATCCGTAACGGTAGCCAGCGACGAAACATAAAATATCTCTATACATATAGCGAATACTGCAATTAAATTTTAGGTATTCCTCCTTTGTACATTTGCGCATGCAATAAAATAAAAATAGTAATAAGAATAACATGCCATTGGGCGCAGCGGGGATATTTTGTCGAAAATCCGGGATAAATTTACCAATACAATCATGCGTGTGCGAGTGTGTTATGTACATATTCTGAATTGTGCAAGTGGACACAACGGCCAGCGGGGAACACCAACAACTTTTAATTCCAGGCGAAGCTGCGTAATCAATATTAGTGACAATTTGTGTAGGTACTTAAAAAAAACTTATTCAGTTGATATAATTTAAGACATCGACTGAGGGTGCTTGATGGAATTTCAATATCAAATTTGGATTATTGAGATTTTGTACACATTCAAATATTTTGTCACTAACGTTCGTGCGCTCGAATGCCTGAAGATGCCGAAAGGCGAAACCTGAGTCGTTAGTGACAAAATACATGGAAGTGTACAAAATCTCAATAATCCAAATTTATTCAGTTGAATTCAAAACCAAGATACCGGTATGTCCAAACGTTGACGCTTTTTGGAATTTTTCAACGATAACTGCTAGTTACTCAACCTCTCTATTATGGTGGACGAATATGAAGAATACGAAGGTCGGTTGTTAAGCTGATCACTCTTGCTAACACAGACGCATATGATTTTAAACAATTTATAAATCGATAGTAAATAACATTCATATGAAACTGACCGTAATGGGGTCGAACCGTGAATCACCTTAGAGAGAGTGTGTGTGTAAGTAAACTTGTTAATTAATATTATGCGTTTTGTCTTTTGTAATAAATGAAAGTATAAAAAATATTTAATAACATTTTTAAATATATTATTGTATCGGAAGGTTAATAGATTTTTTTCGATAAGCAACATTGCTATTAGTTTCTCATAAAACCGTTTGTTGTGAATTAAGTTAATTTACAATAATTGCATGCACATGCATTATGCAAGTATGCCTTCGGCGGGTGTGCAGTGCACTGTTCAAACAAAATAAAGATCGAGATTATAGAATCACCGCCAAGTGTCACCACAATCAAGATTACACCAGAAAGCCACATCACCGTTCACCGAGACGAAAAGGAAAAATACTATAGTTGCACATACTTTTCAGCTAATTGAGAGGTTAGGTGATTGAGTAACAGGCAGTCATCGCAGAAACTTAACGGTGGAATAACCTCTCTTAAATATTTATGTGTGTTGAGAGAGAATATGCTTAAAAATTAAAATATAATAAAAATTACCAGATCTGAATGCAGTACATCATAAGAACATTCACCTTCATCAAAGCTTTCTACTTTAATTGGACATCCATGTTCAGGAATTGTGTCTTTGGAATCATCCCGTTCGATCTTAATTGTGTACTGTGACTCAGTGGCAGAATCCTAAAAGAGAAAGTTAGTAATAACATGGCAGTCCGCTCCTGATGTGGAGCGTATTTCAACAAAAGTTGTTGTATAATAAACGATTTGAAGTAAGTCGCTTCAACTATTTCTAGTCGAGTGGGCAACGACACAAGCTTTGACCCTGGTGCTTACGGGTTCCTCCTAAATCCCAAGAATTTGAAGTTTAATACGGGACTCATCGAGTCCTAGCTATACCCTTGAAAGGGGACATGATAACAAGTTGAGTAGCAATTAATATTTCTTTTCTATTAACGTCAATCTTCCAATTGCAATTCCTATACATAACAATTTATAGCTTCCAGTGCTTCTCTTCTATGGATCCATTTTTTTTCTGGATGAATTCTTTCTCAAATTCTTCTGATATAGGCATTACAAATGAAGTCATGAATTAATTATTTTTGCTTTGTTATGTTGAGCTCTGTTCATCTTGACACGTCGCTCAGTAATGTACTGTATTCGGAAACTTTTCACTTACTAAATCATTTCGTGGTAACTAAATTATTCTTCCTCGACTAAATTACTAAGCCAATGCCAACCGGTCTTAAACCTAGGTTCGTCGTTATGTAATCACTTTAAAGAAAAAAGAGAGGTAAGACAATTGAAACCAATCATTTATCGTAAAAAACTTAATATGAAATATTATTTATTGGAAGGACATGTTCAAAAGAATTAAGATATAGTGAAAATTACCAGATCTGGTTGGGGTAATCGATATGAACATTCACCTTCCTCAAAGTTTTCCATTTTAATTGGACATCCACGTTCAGGAACTGTGTCTTTGGAATCATCCCGTTCGATCTTTATGGTGGTCTGAGACTCAGCGGCGAAACTCTACAACAACAGAACAATATCAATAACATGAGAGAAATTTATTAGTTACCGAGTTCGCTCCATATGAACACGCTTGAAAAATGAATATTTTCATAGAAAATTACCAGATCTCGACGCAGTACACCATATGAACATTCACCTCTGTCAAAGTCTTCCGTTTTAATTGGACATCCATCTTCAAGAGTTGTGTCTTTGAAATCATTCCGTTCGATCTTTATTGCGTTTTGAGACTTCGCAGCGAAACTCTACAAAATAAATATTTATCAATAACATGACAGTTATTTGCGACTAAATCCGTTCCAAATGTGCAGCATATGTTAACCGAAGTTGAATCCTCACAGCTTGCAGGTAAGACTGAAGGGGAAAATTCGAAACCACGTTTCAAATTTTCTTCATAGTGTGTTCTTAAAACGAAGCAATTGAAATAATTATAGTGGTGACGTTTTTATAAAGACATAATGTATGCCACATAAATTCCTCATTTCCTTAATTGTAATTAAGTTTCCTATTGAACTGCATTGAGTAAATTTCCGAGAAAAAAGTAGCAGAAAACATGCCTCAATCTTTACCTTTCCTGGTCAGTTTACAAGAGCGGCCTTTATGCGGCTGGCAGCTAATTGCACTACCCCCCCCCCCGGGTGACCAACATTCATGAAGCTATTGAAAAAGAGAGGGCAGACGGAAGGAAGTAGTTTTGAAATTTTGATATTGTCACTAGATTTCCAGTCGCTTCGGCGAGCAGTGACCGCCGCTGTAAATTCGTTTTTCTTGCTTTCAAATTGTTTAAGCAATACTTGTGTTAAAAGTTAAATGTAAACTCAATTGTTTGACTTATAATTTTAGAGTATAAATGTTATCTCAATGTTGTAATTTTTTAAACCACTGTATCTGAATAAAAGAGATTAACCGGACAGAAGTGGCGTTTGTATTGAGACCTTCTATTTTATCCTGGATGCGCATAGCCAATAATACACCCCTTCGACGTGGTTCACAAGATATAAATCATGCATACCAAGATATTTCTCAAAGGGATAGCCTAAAACAGCTGTAAAGAATTTACAATACCAAATACCCTCTACGACTTAAATAGCGTTGGACCGAATAAATTCTGTTTCAGTTTACCCTTTCAATTTGGCTAGGATTGTAAAATTCTTGGTGATTCCCGAGTGCCTCGTACTTGATGGGATATTCCTCAATCCAGATGTCATTCGTATTGTTCTGTCGAGTTTCGCAATCAACGGCGTTCTGTTGTGAATTCGGGTGCAATGAAAATTCATCTTCCGGTTCGATTTTAATGTCCATTTCAAGATTCTTGTCACTTAGTTGAGAGACTAAATATAATGACGTCGCAAGCCCGACGAACGTGGCATTACCATAGACAACAACTATTTCGGATTTGCTCTTAATTGCATAGATAATTTTATCAATGCAAAATTAAAAGTAACCATTTATAAGTATTTCATCGGCATATCGCGTTCGATTCCCGGTGATGACGGTTTTCATAAATTGGTCTTTCAATGGATTTATGGATTTCTGTTCGTAGTCTGAGTGTTTGTGATGTCTAAAAACTCCCTCTCACCAAGCTTAATTGCTAACCACTAGTCTTGTCCTAGCCCAATCCTTCTATCCCTACTCTCTTAAAGACAGCTTGCGCAACTGAGTAACAAGCAGTTCTTGTAGAAAAAACAATCTGCAAAGATACCTACGTAAGAAAACAATATGCTCCAAGTTGGGAGCAGACATGGAAAAAAAATGTATTTATTACAACTGATTATTGAATTCCCACCCGGTGTCATCAGCATCAAGATTACACCAGGAAGGCACATCACCATTCATTGAGATGAAAAGGATAAGCACAATAGCTGCATTCCTCTTAGATGGAAGACAAATAATCATTTTCAATTAAGTATTTACTTAGGACACTTATTTGAATTATTGATATTTTGTACACTTCCATGTATTTTGTCACTAACGACCCGGATTTCGCCTTTCGGCATCTTCAGACATTTGAGCGCACGAATTGACTCGTCAATGGTCAATTCGAGTCGTTAGTAACAAAATACAAAATGTACAAAATCTCATTAATTCAAATTTGATATTGAAATTTCATCAAGCACCCTCAGTCGATGTTTTAAATTAGGGGACTTAGTTGTCGACAAATAAAAAGGTTAACAAACTAAGAAACAAACAGTACTTAGGGAAAAAACTTCTGCGCGGATGATTTTCTTTTACATTCTGTACACTCTTTCCATTACAAACACATAACATTTTTATCATGCCTTCTTTCTTTTTTAATTATCTCAAAATAACGTCATAGCTTCGCATTCAACTTTAATTTTGATCCATTAAACGTTATTCGCTTACTCATGAATTAAAACATTGCAAATTTTACTCATTTACTTAGATACTTAATAATTAGTAACGAATAAATTACATAAATTCTGTATTGATGAATCCAGGAATCTATCATCTTAGTCTATGGTATATTTGTACTGTTTAATTGTCTCTGAATCCCACACAGCATTCACCACTGTATGTACATTTTACTCTAAATATTCATAAATTACTCAAAATGGATATCAAAATTGAACCATACGATGAAATAAACCCTTCAAATACTTCTGAAAACACTCAATGTAGTTCTAATGGCGACAATAAGCCGAATGCTAGCTGGAATGAAGGTCATTGCACTACCTACACTCAAAACCGTATTGTCAAGCAAGAAAGGTTCGAAAATGAGAATAGTCACGCATCGAATGAAACAAAGGTAAATATATAACAAAGTTCAAATAGAAAATTAACTAAATGCCGGTGATTGCAATGCAGTTCTGTAGGAGATTTTACTACGAACAGGAAAATGCCAAATTATCATAGTTGGGAATAACGGGAAATTGATTATTTACTTAAAGTATCTACTGAAAATAATATCAATGTGAATAGTTGCCATAACAATGTCAAATGGTTTATTATTTTTGTATAAAAGAACAATCCAAAATACAAATAGGAAATATGGCCAAGTTGTGCCAACTAATATTGCTTATTAATTATCTGTTTCCTTGGATCTATTTTATGACTTTTAGTCAGGGACCCGAACCGAAACCCGGAAAAAACCACGAAAACCCAAACCTAATTAATATTTATTCGGTTTTTTTCGATTTATATAAAAACTTTTCGTTGATACACTATATTCATATATACATATATAATCTATCGAGTGTAAAAAGGCAAAAGGACTTATCCTTTCGTAGTTATTTTCGATAATCACAATGTTTAATACACGTTTTGTTTGGGCTGTAAACAATACGTTTTGTGTGTGGGTAACGTCCTTTTTCCTTTCCACAGTAGATAAAACAAGTCAAAATTTTCGTCCAAATCGGTTAACTTTGGCCCACGATACAAATAATCAATGTTATTACTATAATTTCTTTGATTTTAATCTCTCTCAAAGCTCTTGATGAGCTTATCGCTTTTAATACTTCCCATTTTAAGGGTCAAATTGTTGAAGGTTGAGAGAGAATTTAGGAGTGAGCACCTTGTCCAAAACTGTTGATGTTGCGCACTCAAATCATTTAATATACAACTTCTATTGAGATATGCTCCACATTAAGAGCGGACTGTCATGTTGTCGCTAAATTTCTCTTTTAGGATTCCGCCACTGAGTCACAGTACACAATTAAGATCGAACGGGACGATTCCAAAGACGCAATTTCTGAACATGGATGTCCAATTAAAATGGAAAGCTTTGATGAAGGTGAATCTTCTTATAGAGTACTACATCCAGATCTGGTAATTTTTAATACATTTTATTTTTAATCATGTCCTGTCTCGATAAAGAACATATATCATTAACAGAGAAAGAAATCTACCATAAGGTTTCTTTTCTTTTCTTTTGTCAGCGTCCGTGGCGCAGTTAGCGTCGTTGGCAACGGTTACGGATGTCTCGGGTTCAATTCCAGGTGCGGACAGTTTAATAAATTGATCTTTCAATCGATTTATGGATTTCTGTTCGTAGTCATGCATGTTTGTGATGTCTAAAACTCATCCCTCCCACCCATATGATCCTCAAAAACAGGGCGTAGCGAGAGCGACTAGCTAAACACTAATCAGGTCCTAGCCCTATCCTTCTATCCCTACTCTCTTCAGTTCTCGTAAAAAAGTTCTATTGAGATACCTTCTTTAGAAGACCATTTGCTCCACCTTGGGAGCGGACATGGTAAAAAAAACCTGCATTGATTTTTACGTGAAATTGTCGATCGGGAGAAACGAATTGATTCTAATTTAAGACATCGACTGAGGGTGCTTGATGTAGTTTCAATATCAAATTTGGATTATTGAGATTTTGTACACTTCCATGTATTTTGTCAGTAATGACGTTACTGACAAAATACCCGAGTGTACAAAATCTCAATAATCCAAATTCCAATTGATTCCATCAATCATTGCGGTTTCGAGGCTAGCCTCGGCCAGCTTGACGATCATCCCTTCGGTTTAAACGACGTCAAAGACTTTGGCTATGTCTGTGGTAAAGTAACGGCGGTTAAATCCGTCCGTGATTTATTCTACTACTCGGAGCAGTTGATGGTTAGTAACCGGGATGAGTTTCTTCTCCAGTCTGAAGTTAATAACGCTTTCAAGAATATTTGCCATTGGCGGGAGTAAACGTATTGGTCTGTGGTTTGCCGGAATTGCATGATTTTTACCCTGTTTAGGTATGAAAATGATGTCCGCCGCTTTCCACACTGTTGGAAACCGTTTTCGGGAAGGTGTTTCGTCACGTTGTGACTTATTTCATTATCTTGCTTCTTACCTCTATCTCATCCGGTTGTGGTGGGTTCGATAGGTGTGCGGTGAGATTACATACGTAACGATGTCGGCTTGAGTGCGATTTTGCAAAAATTTAACTTAATATTAATCATTGGGAACGGTTTACTTTTGTTTGTAGAATTTCACCACCGAGTCTCCAAACACAATGAAGATTGAATGGAACAATTCCAAAAACACAACTCCAAAACATTTAAGTGCATTTAAAATGAACAGCTCTGATAAAGGTGAATGTTCATATGGTGTACTGCATCCAGATCTGGTAATTGTTCGACCATATTAATATTCTTTCTGCCTAGTGACTGATTGCTTTACCTTTTTATTAAGTGGTGCAGTTGGTAACGTTGTTGGCTACAGTTACAGATGTCTCGGGTTCGATTCCCGGTGCTGACAGTTTCATATTCTGGATGTTTGTCCCCCATCCAAACCTCACAGGGCGTAGCGAGAGCGATTAGCTTAAAACTTGTCATGTCCTAGCAACTGAGTAACGAGCTGTTCTCATGAAAAATTGGGCGTTTTGATTACTGTGATTAGCTAACCTTTCGACCTTCCCTGGCCATATAGTCAACCGTTACTCGCTTTAACGAAAAGGGAAGTTGAGAGACTAAGTAACCAAAAACACTTCTGTCTGGCCATACCGGTATTCCTGATTTTAATTCAACTCTAATAATTTGTCTTCAAGTACCTAATCAAATTTTCACTAGCATTGATTACCCAGTTTCGCCCGGGTTAGTTGACTCTAACATTTAGACACGATCTTCGTCATGTTGTTACTTCAGCTCAGGTTCGTTATGTTATGCAAGACATGTAAGTGCTTCCCGATCGGATGTTGGCAAAAGACTTATGAACCCTTTTCTTTCCAAATATGGTATTCGACGAATCTCACGCCTGCCATTTTATACCTGCTATTGTGTGAAATGATGACTCGACGGATACGCTGACCAACACTTGAAATATCACATTTTAACGATTAAGAAATTCAAACTCAAATAGTGTATTTTCTATTTGTTTCAGTGTTCAACTACCGACGTCAAGTCTGCAGTTAATTCTGAACTACCATCTTATAAGACGGCTAAGAATGAATTCCCCGCAACGTCTTTTATAAACGAAAGTAACATAAAAACGGAAATTTTGCAGGGCAAAGTGGTCGCTGTAATAATGCTCGAAAACGGCTCATTTCATGACCGAAATTTCGTATGCAATGTGTGTTTTTATCTATTCCCAACATCACATTTACTCGAGCAACATGGTGCTGTTCATAAAACTTTTTTTAAAGGCAAGGAAACGTCTGTCTTAAAGACACATAAAATAATACACGCACGTGAAAAACCATTTAAATGCGATCAATGTGATTTTAAAAGTGCTATTTTGTCACGTTTAAAAACACATAAAATGTTACATACAGGCGAAAAACGTTTTAAATGTGATCAATGCGATTACAAAAGTCCGTATGCGTATTACTTAAAAAAACATCAGAGATCACATACTGGAGAAAAACCTTACAAATGTAATCAATGCGATTTTAAAAGTAAATATTCCAGTCACCTAAAAACACATCAGAGGTTACACACTGGAGTAAAACCTTACAAATGTGATCAATGTAATTTTCAAACTGCGTATGCAACTCACTTTAAATATCATCAGATTTCACATACCGGAGAAAAGCCGTTTAAATGTGATCAATGCGAATTTAAAAGTGCATATAATGGTACATTGAAAAGACATCAAAGATTACATACAGGAGTAAAACCTTACAAGTGCGATCAATGCGATTTTAAAACTGCACATACAAATCACTTAAAATCACATCAGATTTCACATACCGGAGAAAAGCCTATTAAGTGTGATCAATGTGCGTATAGATGTGCTAATTCTGCAAGTTTAAAATCGCATCAAAGGTCACATACTGGAGAAAAACCGTTTAAGTGTGATCTATGCAGTTATGAAAGTGCATATAGCTGTGCTTTGAAAAACCATCACAGGTCTATCCATACTGGAGTGAAAGACTTTAAATGTAATCTGTGCGCCTATAAAGGTGCAAGTTTGACACATTTAAAATCACATGAGAAATCGCATATTTCACATGTAGAGAAACAGTTTAAATGTGATCAATGTGATTATAAAAGTGCATACGCAAATCACTTTAAAACCCATCAAAGGTCACATACTGGAGAAAAAAGATTTAAATGTAATCAATGCGGTTTTAAATGTGTGACTTCGTCACATTTAAAATCACATCAGATGTCGCATACTGGAGAAAAACCATTTAAATGCGGTCATTGTGATTATGAAAGTGCATATGCGCATAACGTGAAGAAACATCAAAGGTCACACACTGGAGAAAAACCTTTCGAATGTGAAATTTGTCATTTTAAAGCTTCACATTCGTCCAATTTAAAAAGACATCAAATGACGCATGCTGAATAAATTAATTACCTCTAAAATATAGTTTTAAATGAATTTTTTATGCTTAAAATAATATACAAAACTCAAAGTTATAACATTTGACACGCAAGCCGTCATTACTCTGCTTTGCAAATCTTTAATTCCACAATAATGGCGGCGTTTTTCACTTTTAGAACGAAATCGTTTCGACGATTTCTCAAATACCTTTCTGGTTTGCCCGAAAACATTAGTTAAGTTTCCATTTTTTGTCAACTGTGAAGTTCGGAGTCAAGATCAATATGTCCCCCGCTTCTGTGGTATTTCTAGTTAATGTATTTGTAGGAATACACGACGCTGCTTATCGGTGAAATGTGATATTACTGAGTGGATGTGCAGCGTCAATTGCCATATTTGGAAAATAGTATACAACGAGGGAACAATATTTAGGAAAGGAACTCCAGTCTTTCGCCAACCTCCGATCGTGAAACATCTATCGCGTGACATCGCCATCATCATCAGTTTTAATCACGACAGGCAGCATACAACATTTCATTCACAGCACCGATGAATAAAGAGTGCTGATATCGATTGGTCGACGTTGATTTTTCCACCAATACATGCAGTTAAGAAAAAATAACTTAGAGATTCTCTTAGTGCAGAATATTAACTGATTAATGACTTGCCTTCACGCTATTTTATTCAACTAGAAATCAATTATCACAAATTGTAATATTTATTTTGGAACAGCAATCATTGATTAGGATTACACGATATTAAGATTATGAACCAACCTCGCGACGTCTTTCGCCACCAATCTAAGCTCAATAGCATATCGGACAAATTTCCCCAAGAAGTTTGTCACAATCATTTATGAACACTTTACAACGGCACGAAGGGTGTGGCCTCTCACATCTGGAACGCCGTCCTTTGCGAACTAAAAAAAATATACGAAAACCTTCATAGAAGAAAAAATTGATAGAAGTTCAATTCTGGAAATCGAACCGCGAGAAATGTCAGCCCAGAGGCGTTGTATAAATTCGTGTGTTTGCAACAATTTTTTTGTTACTTTTAAGGTGTTAACTGTCAATTCTTGGTGAAAAGACATTATATTTTAAAAAATAAAACAATTTGTACTACTTCCACATATTTATAACGATCAGGACCGGTTTCGAGCTCATCGCGAGAATTATCAACTGATAAAAATACAAACATAACAGGCGTATTTATATAAAATTGAGTGAAAAAATGAAGGTATATAAAACTGAATGTTCATGAACTGAGACAAGAAAATATTGATTAACAAACAAATTATACATAAATCAAATGAAAGAGTCTACAATTAAAATGTTGTGGACCTCTTGCAAATCATTAAATACTAATCTAAAATCACAAATATAGCTACATTAAAAGTCCATTTAGCTGAACAAAATTATTAATGAACCATAATCAAATATTAAGTATGTAATTAATATGAATAATAAACAGCCATCTTAAGTGGAGAAAGCAGAGCAGCTATGAATATCCAATAAATTTTAATATCTGAAAAACAAAAATTACAGAGACAGAATCAATTGTTACAAGTTAAAAATAACCTTACAGGTATAATACAAATTAATGAATCGGATATAACAAAGGAGAAGATGCAAAGACAGTTTGATCATTCAATAAATTTGAATTTGGCTGTTTTCTCTGTATTGATTCACCTTCTCGTGTACGTCCAGTGGCGTCACCACTCGCGCCCAGGGCATTCAATCCGCGAGTTGTTGAAGTAACTCGTTGAATTGAAATCTAATCTTTTTGTTGTTTAATTTCATCATATAAATTGTATTTATTTCCCTGTTTTATGTGAATAATTGTTTTGTATGTAAATAAACTGGCAGTATTTGAATCTAGGCCCTGCATTTCACCAGTCTGCGACTTATTTTGAAGAGATGGCCTGCCTTACCTTCCTCTTCCCTCTAGTCCGTCTCTCTGAGGTGAAGATTGTCTCGCTTTTTGTTTGCTTATTAACAATGTACTTCAATATAAATATTTATATAACTTTAAATCGGTTTTATTTATGCTAAAATTTATCATGGACAATTCGTTTCAATTGTTAAATATTTCACTTTTTATAATAATAATCACTTTAAGCGACACCTGATTCATTAATTTTAATATATGATGGTGGAATCCTGTCGTTTTTCTCCTTACATAATGTAATTTCTAAATACTTCTAATGAACCATTAGTATTAATTTATGCTAAAATGAACGTGTCCAAATTAAGAGGTTTCCATGCAGTTAATAAAAGAAAATTACTTTTGAACACCGCAATTACCAGAACCATATAAAATTTGGATTATTTAGATTTTCTACACTTCCATGTATTTTGTCACTAACGACCCGGGTTTCGCCTTTCGGCATCTTCAGGCATTCGAGCACACGAATGGACTCGAACTGAGAGACAGTAAACAGTGTCTAACGTTTATATAGAAGATACAGATGCAACAAATATTATTTACGAGGTAAGACATTACACTCAGGTATCAGTGTGGCTCTCAGACGTGTAATGTCTTACCTCGTAAATAATATTTGTTGCATTTGTATCTTCTATATAAACGTTAGACACTGTTTATTGTCTCTCAGTTCGAGTCCATTCGTGTGCTCGAATGCCTGAAGATGCCGAAAGGCGAAATCCGGGTCGTTAGTGACAAAATACATGGAAGTGTACAAAATCTCAATAATCCAAATTTGATTTTGAAATTCCATCAAGCACCCTTAGTCGTTGTCTTAAATTAGAACCATATAATATATGAAAAGATAAGTTTGTATGATATATTTTACGATCTTTTATAATCGACGGTTTTGACCAATTTATGTAAGTAACCCTAAAAATTGATTTTTTTCAGGAGACGGTAAAAACTGTTTTTATCGAAAATATATGGTGAGTTGCGTTTTTAAATTTAAAACCAATGGAAAAAGATGTTTCCGTTCCAAAAAATGGTTAATTTATTTCTGTAATTAACATCATTTGACCTAGACTTGCTCTGTCATCTTTAAAATCCAACCATTAACTTGTTTCCGTATTTTTCGAAAGTGACATCAAATGGCCAAAACACAGGTCACAACATCGGGCAAGCTCAGCCGATATCGTAAAATAATAAATTATCAATTTAATACACGAATATTTAATATTATGAACAAAGTTTATACATTGAAATAACAACATAAACGTTTAAAAACGCTAGGGGCAATACAGAACAAGGAACTGCGAACAATCATATTTTTTATATCAAATGATACTAATTGCCTCTGCACGTTTAATACAGCAATACTTAAAGACACAAAAGGTTTAATATATTTCAATATAACTCACTGAATAATTACATGACACGACTCAATATTATTTAGTGTGAGTCTTGGCCAGAACTTTCATCAGATCATCGAATAAAGCATAGTCAAGGATAGAAATGTGTCGGGCGCATCGTTTTGTCAACCCTGTTAGATAAGTTTTTAAAAACGGGCATTTTACCATTACAGAAGCAAGGGGTGCGTTATTTCACTGTCAAAAATTTTTAATTTTTTTGCGCAGTCGCCCGCGGTCAAGGGTCTGGAATGGGTCACTGGCACCGGTCGGCCGCTGACCGTTTTAATATAATTTATATAGAAGATTGATTCCATTCGGAAGGCTTCTTCCAGAATTTTACAATATCACTATTTCTTACCAGCATGTGTTTTTTCATGTCTTTTGACATCCCTCAACCAAGCGCTTTTATAGTCGCATTGACCACACGTGAAACGTTTTTTACCGGTGTGTGACAAGCGATGTTTTTTAAATTTCGAATAATGAGCAGTTTTAAAATCGCATTGTTCACACTTAAACCAGTTCTCTTCTTTATGTATCAAGTTATGTCTTTTGATACTCGACGACCGAGCAGTTTTATAGTCGCATTGATCACACGTGAAAGGTTTTTCTCCCGTATGAGACATGCGATGTATCTTTAAATACGAAGAGAGAACAGTTTGAAAGTCACATTTATCACATTTCAAACGTTTTTCAACTGTGTGTGTCAATTTATGTCTCCACAAACTCGTCGAATGCGCACTTTTAAAATCGCATACTTCACATTTGAACGGTTTTTCACCCTTATGTACTTCCTTATGGTTTCTTAAACTGACTTCATTAGCAGACGTAAAATGGCATTGATCACATTTAAAAGGCTTTTCTGTCGTATGCGAAATGAGATGATTTTTATAGTTCGAAGGTTGAGTCGCTTGATAATCGCATTGGTCGCATTTAAAGGGTTTTTCAACTGAATGTATCAATTTATGACTCCATAAGCTTGTCGGATACGAACTTTTAAAATCGCAAAATTCACATTCGAACGGTTTTTCACCAGTGTGTCTTATTGTATGGTTTCTTAATTTAAAAGAATACGCAGATTTATAATCGCATTGATCACATTTATAAGGTTTTTCTTTCGTATGTGTCATGAGATGTTTTTTTAAGTTCGAAGAATACGCAGTTTTGTAATCACATTGTTCACATTTAAACGGTTTCTTTCCGTTATGTAGCAATTGAGGCGTTTTTAAATGAGACGATAGGGCGCATTTGTTATTCAATTGACCTCGTTTTAAGGTTTTTTCACCTGAATGTTTTATGTTATGGATTAACAAGCTCGACTGTAGCGCACTTCTAAAATCGCACAATTTACATTCGAATGGCTTATCACAATTGTGTATTTTTATATGCCTCCTTAAATGAAATACATTTGTAGATTTAAAACCACATTGGTCACAATTGAAAAGTTTTCTTCCAACATGCAATATTCTGTTGCAATCATTTGTCATTTTGTGTTTCGTAAGTAAATGCGATGTTGCGAATAAGCCAAAACACACGGTGCACACAAAATTTCTGTCATGAAACAGTTCTACATTTTCCAGCACTATCACAGCAACCATTTTGCCTTGCAAAATTTCTGTTTTTATTTTTTGTTCGTTTATACAACGCGTTACGGATAACTCGTTTTGAGGCAAGCCTTTCGGCGGTAGTTCCAAAGTAACCGAAGACTTGGCTTCGGTAGTTGGACACTAAAACAGAGAAAAACAGACTATTTGATACATGTACCAAAAGTATTTATTACCCAGCTGCGTCTCAGATAGAGGGCGCTAAAGTTTAGAAAATGGCGCTATTACGGTGTAAGCATAATACTGAAGGTTGAACCGGGCTCTGGACCGTACCTCATGCAACACCCACAAAATATTGAGGGGATCAAAGGATATATAATTACAGGGTTACTTAAATTACATTTACATTTAAGACAGTTTATAAACTTATTTTCAAACAATATGTGTTTTTTGAAAGAAACTATTGGTAAATTAATTAAATATATTCAATGCGTGTTATAATAGATACGATAAAACATATTATTTTCAGTGTTCTGTTATTTCATATTCTGTTAAGTCCGGTTACCGTCAAAATGGAACGAGCTGCAGCGATACCCTTAGCACTAGAGTCATCTTGGTCTTGCCAAGGATATTTCCTTACTTAAAAGTCAAAAACAGAGGTTAAGCTAATGACTAATAACTAACAGGCGGTTGTCGCAGAAAACTATTTGTATACAATCTTTGTCAAAAATTACCAGATCTCGATGCAGCACACCATATGAACATTCACCTCCGTCAAAGCCTTCCGTTTTAATTGGACGTCCATCTTCAGGAGTTGTGTCTTTGGAATCGTTCCGTTCGATCTTTATTGCGTTTTGAGACTTAACGGCGACACTCTACCAAAAAAAAAAAACAGTTATTTGCGACCAAGTCCGCTCCCAATGTATGGCACATCTGAACCGAAATTCAAACCTCACAGCTCAAATGTGATGCTGCAGTGGAAAATTTGACACCACATATCGTACTTTCTTTGTTGTTTGTTCTTAAAACGAATCAATTGACATTGTTATTATGGCGACGTTTTCATAAACACAAATGTTTTGCCAGGCAAATTCACGTGTATACTAAAGTTTTTTAGTCATTTAAATATGAAAAGCCTCAAAAACGGTCACAACCTGAAAGAGATAACCTAAAAAAAGATGATTGATTCATTTGTATTCCATCTAAGAGGATTGCAGCAGCTATTGTACTTATCCTTGACTTATCATTGAATGTGATTCAATAATCTTGAGCTTTAACCTCAAAAAAATCTGTAACAAATACACAACACGAAATTCTCTTAAAGATTTAAATAGCGATTGAACGAATTAATACTGTTTAAGTTTACCTTCACAGTTTCGTGATGATTGTCGAATTCCTGGAGATTCGCGACCGGTTCGTATTTAATTTCGACAGTATATTCCTCAATCCAAGTGTCATTTATATTATTCAGTTGACCATCGCCGTGAAAGGCGTTCTGTTGTGCATTCGATGACGATGGCAATTCATCATCCGGTTCTGTTTTTATATCCATTTATAAATTCTTCGCACTCGGTTGATAGAAAGCAACATTAAGAGAACACGCTCAATGAAGGTGATTTTACCATAGACAACAATCAGTCCTGATTCACTCATTTTGCGATAGACAATAATTTTTTCTATGCATTAGTGTAAACCTAAAAATACTAGGTGATACTAGAGCATGCAATCCGGATCCATTTTTTATCAAGGTGTTTTTCGATTGCCTTTTATTTAAACCCGGAATCCCCGGATTGAAAAAAAGCCAGGTTTTCATGTTAGAAATTGTCAAGCGTTCATTATTAAATATCGGGTCATAACTCAAATTCTTGCGAATCCCGAAATTCCAATATTGGTATTGAGTCAATCCCGGGATTGGAAACCCTAGTTGATACTAGAAGCGTATCTTAAAATTATAAATTAAAAGTATGTATTCTGCGAAGTTCATTTTTAATACAAAATTAAAACTGATAACTTAGTTATTCCATTTGGTTTATCACTAACGTGAGGCGTTTCGCCTCTTTAAGAAGTATCTTCAGACTAATCATATGGCATGGTTATTTATTTCTAAGGTTAACAATGATACTGATTCTTACATTAAATAAAGAGAGTAGGTTTTATTCCATTCTACTGGACGTGCGGAGGGAGTTAAGACATGAACACCGTTATACTATTTACAAACCAATTGCTGGTTCTTGGAGGCGAGAAACCCGAGGGATGTAAATTTAGTAATGGTGAGCCAACTGTTTTGTCTAAAATGCTGTTTACTAATCCTCCATTACTGTTAATGGTTTTATTGATTTCTAGAAACTCTAAGATATTCATTTTATTACCCTTTTTTTGTGTAAATGAGTCGTAGACAATGCTGCCAGTGCAGTGAATATATTCTTTTTCATGAAGAAGACATGCGTCCGGCCTGCACTGCGCTTCGTTCTAGTGCCACCACTGATTAGTGTAACGCGTGCAGGTTTGCCTTTGAACTGGCAAGTATCTGTTTATTCTGTGTTAGTCAGCTACGTCACGCGCTGTGCTGTGCTGCTCTGTTAGCCTTACAGTGATCACGGGCTTGAATGCAGGTTTTTCGTTTCAAGAACACAAATTCATATTATATGTGTATAAGAATGTCGTCCGACGAGCTGATGATGAAATTTCTCAGGTACACTCAAATAAACTAGTCTATTTATTCAAATCACCTTTATTTCAGTTAATTATTACACGTAGTTTACATTTTAAAATAAAAACTAATTTTAAACTAAAGTTAAACCGACGAAATCGTTACGCATACGGCAAACGATTAGCTGACGTTTAGTGCCGAGGGTCGAGGGTATGCGATAGCGAATATTATACTCACAGTTTTTTAAAAATTTTGCCAAAACACAATGCGTTTGACACATTACAACGTTATTTTTACTTAATTTCTCACCACAAGAGATGATCCGATGAAAGTTTTGGGCACGCTTTGAACAGAATAATAATTTATTAAATAAAAATTCAAACGAATTGCTTCAGTTTGTATCAAGGAGTGATTGGATATACAACATAATTGCATGATTAGATTAAATAAATCGATATTAAATAGTAAAAATGTACCTAAAACAAAATTACATTGACATGATAAAACTGCAATCAATTATTTTTTCCAAGGATCAAGAATAACCAAATGCGCTAGGAGACTCTCTATTGGATATCTGGTAGAATACAGTTTTTGGAAGTGGATGAATCCATTTCTACCATTTCTATAACCCCTCGTGACATCAATTTGACGGAATGGTCATGTTCGAACTATCGATATCGGCAGCCATTTTATTGCTGATATTATAACAGTAAAAAGATATAATATAAACGAATGTAATTTTACACTGTGTGTCTAAGAATTACAATTGAATTATTTTTCACCGGTGCTTCATTTCATGTACTTTTAAATGACACAATTGCATACATTTATAATCACATTGACCACACTTAAAAGGTTTTTCTCCAGTGTGTATCATAAGGTGTCTTTTTAAGTGACATTTTTGAGAAGTTTTAAAATCGCATTGCTCACATTTGAATGGTTTTTCACCCGTATGTGTCATTTTGTGCGATTTTAACTTTGATAATTTAGCGCTTTTAAAAGCGCATTGATCACATTTAAATGGTTTTTCAACTGTATGATTCGATATATGTGTCTTTAAGGTGGACGCCAGCTTACATTTAAACGGGCATTGATCACATTTATACGGATTCTCACCCACGTGAATCTTTTCATGTTTTTTTAAGTGTGCGAGATGCATACTTTTATAATCACATTGACCGCATTTCAAATATTCTGCTGCAGTATGAGATATTTTATGTTTTTTTAAGAGAGCAACATGTGCCGTTTTATAATCACATATTTCACATTTAAGAGGTTGTTCTCCAGTATGTGTTCTCTGATGTATTTTTAAACTATTTGCAAAAGCACTTTTAAATTCACATTTATCACATTTAAAAGGCTTTTCTCCAGTATGTGACATGATATGTTTTTTCAAGCTCGATTTATATGCACTTTTATAATTACATAGAACACATTTAAAAGGTTTTTCTACTGAATGTGAAGATTCATGTTTTTTTAAGTTATTATGATTAGCACTTTTATAATCGCATTGATTACATTTAAAAGGCTTTTCCCCAGTGTGCAACATGTCATGTATTTTTAATTGATATCGAGTTCCCGTGTTAAAATCACATTTTTCGCATTTGAACGGCTTTTCACTCGTATGCTTTATTTTATGCAATTTTAAACGAAATGAAGTAGCAGTTTTAAAATCACATTGATCACATTTGAATGGTTTTTCACCGGAATGAAACATTTTATGTGTCTTTAAGTTACACTTCTGCTTACATTTAAACGGGCATTGATCACATTTAAAAGGGTTTTCATCTGCGTGTGTTCTTTTATGTATTTTTAAGTGTGACAAAAACATGCATCTACAATCACACTGGTCGCATTTGAAAGGTTTTTCTCCAAGCATTGGCAACTGCGCTTTTGATTTATGAACAGTTGCATGCTGTTTCAATAAACGTGTTGTTGGGAATAAATAGAAACACACTTTGCATACAAAATTTCGGTCATGAAATGAGCCATTTTCGAGCAGTATTAAAGGGACCATTTTGCCCTGCAAAATCTCCGTTTTTATGTTACTTTCGTTTATAAAAGACGTTGCGGGTAATTCATTCTTGGACGAGTTGTTAAATGGTAGTTCAAAAGCAGCTGCAGGCTTGACGCCGGTAGTTGGACACTGAAACAAAGAGAAAACAGAATATTCGAGATCCATTTTCAACAAATAGTTGAGATCCAGTCTTAGTCATGTACATTTCCCGTAAGACCACCCTGTCCTGCTGTTGTCTGTGATGTTGGCGCCCTTGGTGCATTCGGTAACGTCGTTAGCTACGGTTACGGATGTCTCGGGTTCGATTCCAAGTGCACAACATTTGGGATGACCATAGCTTAAATTAATACAATAAAATAACAAAACAAGATATTTAAATATGATACTGATAAAGATATTGTAGCTCCATGAGGATCAGGTGACTTCATCAGTGCGCTGCTCGGTTGGGTAGTTCTTTGGTTCTTTGATATCATTGGTTCTGTTTTCTTAATTACGGCACGACTTGATTGGTCAAACCGAGTTACCGTAATAAACATAAATTGCCATTATAACGAGATTAGTAATTATTTAAATTTTTGCTGGATGTACTTCGTCCATTTTATTTAATAGTTGGATAAAAAATTTGTTATGTCTACATTACACTGTCCTACACCTATTCTTCTATCGCTACTCTCTTCGAAAAAGGAGCGGTTGAGCAATTGAGTTACAAGCAGTTCTCATTGATGTCGTGATATCGTAAAAAATGAAAATATATGAAAGATTACCAGATCTGGATGCAGAGCACCATATGAACATTGACCTACGTCAAAGCTTTCCATTTTAGTTGGACATCCATGTTCAGAAGTTGTGTCTTTTGAATTGTCCTGATCGATTTTTCTTGTGTTCTGAGACTCGGCGGAGATATACTACGAAAAACATCAATCTATATATATAAAAATGAATGTCTGTTTGTTTGTTTGTTGGTTTGTCCGGATCCTATAGGCTCTTAAACTATTCAACCGATCGCGACGAAACTTTCAGGAAGGACTTGTGATCATGCCGGGAAATATTATATAAAATAAATGTTTGTTTGTTCTTTACGCGTTCCTTTACCATTCATACGATTTCGATGAAACTTCGATGAGTTGTTGTGCACACACCCGTGAAGGGTTCTGAAGAAAAAAAAATGAAAAAAAGAATCAAATACGTACATACAGCGACATCTAGAAAAAACCTTTTCATTTATTCGTGTACGCACCAGACGAAAAACAAAAATATTGTGTTATAACAAGTGTGATATTGAAACTCGGGTTCGGGTCGGGTCAGACCTGAAGATGATTGGCTCGAACCGGGTAAGTCTATGAAATTTCGGCCTGTGCAGACCTCTAATCCAAAAGCAGTTCAATAAACAGAATTAAAAGACAAACCCTTTCTTTCTTTGAGTGTTATTGCAATACATGCCGGGTACTCACTAGTTATCAATAAAAAGACAACCATAATTCTGCTACCAATGATTTTAATTAGTTAAGTTTTCACCCAAGCCGAGTGGACGACGTCGTTTCGTCTCTACTCTGTAATGAAATAAGTCACAACGCGCTAAAACACTTTACTGAGACGCTCTCTTAAATAATAACACTTTCCAATATCATATTCAAGCTTGACCGGGTAAAAATGACGCTATCACGGAAAACCACAGAGCAATAAGTCAACTTCTTGGACGTTTTGTTAAGTTCGGACTGGAAGGATTCGTCCTGGAGAAGAAACTCATCCCGGATGAGCAGCACGGCTTTAGATCGAAACACTCCACCAAACATCAACGACGTCGAGAAGTAAAAGCAGTTACTTTACCACAGGTCTGTTATTAGACATAGCCAAGTCTCTGACAAGGTTTGGAGCGAAAAATGAACGTTAAGCTCACAGGGGCTACCATCAAAAGACTCACTTTCGCCTTTGTTGTACAATGTATAAAGGCACCCCCACATAGTCGATTCCAGTAAGGTCTATGAACAGTGTCAGACCCACCGTAAAGATGACCATAAGAAGCCGAATCCGAGACAACCTACAGACCGTCTGGGACATCGGTAGTTTGACCTCCTCCAAAGGAATAAAAATTTAATTGCACAGCGTAACGCATGCACGCCTTCGGACGAGGGTGCAGTGCACTGCCAGAACAAAAAAAAATGAAGGTCGTGTATATTAAATCACAGCCCGGCGTCACCATTATCAAGATTACTTCAGGAAGCCACATCAAAATTTACCGATACGAAAAAGATTAGCATTGTAACTACACGTCTACTTACGAAATGGAAGATAAATCATCATCAACCAAAAGAGAAGTTTAGCAACTGATAAACAGGCAGTTTTCGTTATTGGGAAAAGGAAATAGCTTAAAAAAAGAAAATTACCAAATTCCGATGGTGTTTTTCATGTTCACCTTCATCAAAGCTTTCCATTTTAATTGGACATCCATGTTCAAGAATTGCGTCTTTGGAATCGTCCTTAATTGTGTACTGGTACTCAGTAACAGAATCCTGAAAAAAAAGGTAGCAATAACACGAAAGTCCGCACAACAATGTGGAACATATCTCAACAGAAGTTGTTCTACAAGAAATGATTTAAAGTAATTAAACCTCACACAGAATTGCATTTTTATTATCAGCATTAAGTTAATTTTCGTAAAGAAAAAATGTTGCTTAGTAAATGAACTTTGTTGCATATTTACCTTTGTTTCATTCGATGTGTGTCTATTGTGATTTTCGAATCCTTCTTGCTTGACAATGTGACTTGCGGATTGACTTTCATTCCAGTGGTCGTCCGCCTTAATCTCGCCATTAGAACCACATTGAATGTTCTCTGAAGTGTTTGACGAGTTTATTTCATCGTCTGGTTCAATTTTAATATCCATTCTTAGTAGTTTATGAATATTTAGAGAAAAACGTACATGAAATCGGTAAATTCGCTCGGAATTCACAGACAATTAAACATTACAAATTGACCATAGGCTAAGATAATAGAATCCAGGTTTCGTCAATAAAGAATTATTTACAAAACTAATATAATTAATTATCAAGTATTTAGGTAAATGGGTTACTTTTTCTCTAAAATAAAAAACAAACATAAAGAGAAGTTAGTTTATGTTTCTGATGTAAGATTTATGGAATGTAAATGAAATTTATCTAAGCAGACGCGTTTTTCTCACAGAACTGCCTGTTTCTAAGTTGCTCTAATATTTTTTGTCAATAATTTATTCCCCTTAGTAAACATATAATTAAATAGGTAGGTACCTATTTTATTTGAGTTATAAATAATTGCACTTTCAAAACAAACACAAACACAAACAATCCAAAATGTGAACGATGTCGGCGGCTTTCCCGGCTCGAAGGTTGGCAATCGACTCCCCGCATTGTCGGAGCCACGTCTTTCCGCCGACGATTGGCCGATCGCCCTTCACGACAAGAGTCTGGTCGACTTCTACGAATCATTGTCATTAACGCTGTGCGTTCTCAGTTACGGACCCTAATAAAACATAAACTTAACAAAAAAACCAGGGTGTGTCATATGCTTATCCTTTCCATCTCAGTGAATGATGGTTTTCTAAATACGACGCCATTAAAATGACATAAAATTGCAATAGTCATTATTTACCTTAATAATCGGTTTCCTCGATTCAATTGTTTGACGTTTTGTTATCTTTATTTCCACTTAGATTAACACGAAGTTCTCTCTTTACAGCTTTGAGATCAACACGCAGCTTTAACGACATTACTACATAATATAATATTTATAATATTTTTACATCTCTCGCAAACGGTCTCATCGAGTTCTTTTTTGTCTGAGACGCCTCTCGGGTCGGCAAAAGATATTCTTCGTCTTCGGGAGATAAGTTACACATTCATGTGTGTATACAAATGGAATGCATGTTTGTTGAGGATACCAGACAAAACAGAACATGACAAGACAGAAAATAACTAAACAGGATAGGAAAAAACAGAGCAATGTCTAAAGTTTGTTTCCCAACGCGACTTTATTATTTTAATTGTGCAACACGCATAGGTTGTTCTAAAACTAAATGTATTTAAACTTGCAGTGTTGTAATGTGGCTTCTGTTTTTTTTTTAAACCGTTGCATCTAATAAAGTAGATTAACCGGACAGAATTGGCGTTTATATTGAGATCTTACTGCGTATTCTGGATGCCGATAACCAATAATTCGCCCCCATTTCAGTTCGGCTTTCTCATATAGTATTTTAAAACGATATAAAAATTTACAGATCAGGTTATTCACGTTTTTTCATTATCCTTTCTGACTCTTCCCGACGTGTGCCCAGATTATCGATATTTAATTAAAGTAAGTAATTGTCCTGTGTTGACAAACTATCGAAATTCCCGGCAACACTATCAAACTGTGACGTTTATATTTCCTATTGAATATAATAACGTACGTAGCAGCGGCGTGGCGTGGATTTGTCTCTATTGCACAATCTCATTTGGATATTAGCAAGTAGGATAGAAGACCATGCGCCGCATGCCCTTGCATCTCACTCGCAACTTCTCTTATCATGTGATGGAGCGAGAGAGACATAAAGTCACTGCACGCGCCTCGTAGGTAGGTATAATTCTGAACTTCGTAATGAGCTAATTTGTTGACGATTAATTTATTTTAATTTGTTTTATAAAAGTAAATGGATCTTACCTTATTGTTTATTTTTTAATTTAATATCAATTTTAACACATATATAGGTATTCAAAGCAAAGAAATAAATACAAAGAAATAAATACGCTGTTAATATGGTGTTTACACAATAAGGATTAGGGAGATTCCCGAAATTTTAACTCAGGTATCAGTGTGGCTCTCAGACGTATAATATCTTACCTCGTAAATAATATTTGTCGCATTTGTATCTTCTATATAAACGTTAGACACTGTTAACTGTCTCTCAGTTCGAGTCCATTCGTGTGCTCGAATGCCTGAAGATGCCGAAAGGCGAAACCCGGGTCGTTAGTGACAAAATACATGGAAGTGTACAAAATCTCAATAATCCAAATTAAATACAATTGTAAATTCACGCAAATAAATTTAAACATTATTTGTTTATTTTGAAGTGAACAATATTTTTAGCCATCTAAATGTTTTTTTAAGTAAAATTAAAAATATAACACTTTTATAATCTCAAATGAAGGTTTTTTTCAAGCATGAGATTTACAATGTTTCCTTAAGCTAGATTCATGTGCAGTTTTATAGTGGCATTGCTCACATTTAAAAGGTTTTACAGCTGAATGTGTGCTTATATGATATTTTAAATGAGACTTTTGAACACATTTAAAATCACATTGAATACATTTAAAAGGTTTTTCTCCTGTATGTAACATTTGATGTTGTTTTAAGTGATATAAATAATGAGTTTTAAAATTACATTTTTCACATCTAAAAGACTTCTCATCCGTATGTGTCATGTTATGTGATTTCAGCTGTGACGATAGTACACATTTAAAGGTGCACTGATCACAACTGAACGATTTTTGACGTGGCTTTGCGTCAAGCGTGTGCGTATTTTGATGTGATCTTAAAGTTGACGATGTAGCACTTTTAAAATCACATTTATCACATTTGAAAGGTTTTTCTCCAGTATGTATTCTCCGATGCTTTTTAAGGTCATTCGTGTGTGCAGTTTTATAGTCGCATTGTTCACATTTGAACGGTTTCTCTCCTGTATGTAGCAGTTTATGCGTTTTTAAATGTGACGATTGAACGCATTTATAATTACATTTGTCGCATTGAAACGGTTTTTCTCCAGTATGTGACATGCGATGTATTTTTATGCTCGATATGTACACAGTTTTATAATTGCACTGCTCACATTGGAACAATTTGTCGTCTTTATATTCCGTTCCATTGGATCCTTGCTGCTTTTGGGAGTTAATGTTGCTTTTCAAATACAACATCGATCTATGAACAGTTTTATGTTGTTTTAATAAATGCGACGTTGGGAATAAAACGAAACAGATTCTGCATACAAAGTTCAGCTCATAAAACAAACAATTTTTCAGCTTTACGACAGAGACCATTTTGCCCTGCAAAATGTCGGTTTTTATATTGATTTCGTTTAAATATGGTGGTGCGGATAGCTGAATTTGAGAAGACTTTTTCGATGGTAGTTCAAAAACAGCTGTAGACTTGACATTGGTAGTTGGACACTAAAACAAAGACAGAACAGAATATAAATTTGATTTAAACGGATTGAAATAATGGCATTTTTGCTCATGGGTTAGAATTCCAGTACAGGACCAATCGATTTATTCATTTTTGCTAAAAGCAAGGATGAAACATGAAGCAGTTTTAGTGAAACATTACCGGTGGAATAAACTATTTAGAAAATAACTTAATTTGTTATTGATTGACAGAGGAAATGGCTTTTAAATGAAAATTACCAAATTTGGATGAAGTACACCATATGAAAATTCACCTTCATCGAAGCTTTCCATTTTAATTGGACATCCATGTTCAGGAATAGCGTCTTTGGAATCATCGCGTTCGATTTTAATTGTGTATTGAGATTCAGCGGTGAAATCCTAAAAAAAAAGCAATCATTTAAGATAAACTTTGTTGCAAATCTAAAGCATATCTTTACAGAAGTTGTTTTACCAGAAATTATTATTATTTAGTTGCCTGAGCCGGTAGCGTCGTTTGCTTCGGTGACGGTGTTTGCAGGTTCGATTCCTTGTACGGACAGTATGATAAATTGATTTGTTTGTTTGATTCTAACAAAACAGAGAGGAGATTAGACGGATGAACGCGCCGGACATATTTACAAGTCCAAGACTTTATCTCATATTTTTGATAACAGTTCTCGCTATTGTCTTTCGAATATCAGTTTTGAACCAACGATACGCAGCATTAATCGTCAGTCTTGTGTATTACACAAACTTACGCGGCTACTCGCTTGCTTGTGTGCGCGTTGGCGGCGTATATGAAGACTGACCGTAGCCATTTTGCTTGCAAAGTCGTAGATTAAATATTTTTCAGCTTCCTCAATTTCTTCGATTTAATTTGATGTAGTTCTTTTATAATACATCTCACAAATTGATCTATTGTTAGCCATAGTGAGCGATTGACTGAAAATAAATTCGTGCGAAAACGGCTAGCGCTGTAAGGGTTAAATCGATATAATGCAATCGCCGCCTCCCGAATGCCGAGTATATCAAAACGTCCGCATTAAGATACCCTGCTTTAGAAGTTTTTAAAACAATTATATTGTTTATACTTTTGGAAAAAAAATGATATATGTTATCGATAAACCTGCTATACACAATGTTTATTCTTTGTCTACCCGAAAACTTACTAAATCCCGCAATCAGCAATGCAATTCATGAGGAAGTTCTATAGCAATTAGACTTACACTAAAAACTATAAATTCACTTAAAGAAACCAACATGTTATGCGAAATACTAAATTTAATAGCACGCTCAACGTCACCATGTTTCAAATTAGATATTGACTTTGTATTAACCGTAAATTATTGGTTTCTGTGATACGTATGTAAAATAATTTGGGCCTTTTTCTGTTCGTAGTCAAATCTCTTACAAAACTGCTATTTTATTATTGGCATTTAGTATATTGTGGTGAAAGGAGACCATTTTTTTTATAAGATCGTTGTTAAAAATTTACCTTCGTTTCATTCGATGCGTGAATATTGTCATTGTAGAATCCTTCTTGCTTCACAATTCCGTAATTCGTGTATTTATCGGAGTATCTTTCCTTCCAGTTGTTGACATTCGGCTTATGGTCGCCATTAGAACCACATTGAATAGTCTCAAAAGCATTAGGCCAATGTATTTCATCGTTTGATTCAATTTTAATATCCATTGTGAGTGCTTATAGCATAAAATGGTGAAAGCCAAACGGAATACATTGATAATAATATTATTAAGCCATACAATGCTACCATAGACAAGAATGATTGCAGAATCTATCAATAGTACTTATTATTAATTGTATGAATGGAGAATTTTTTAAATATTTCACTTAATGAGAAACGAAATAATAAAATTGTAAATTAAATAGGATCCTTTGAAGTCTTCTCTAAATGTCACATTAAAATAAGGGTAAAGGTTCGTATTAGTGGACATTGTCTAAAAATGCATTTTTTCACCCAACACTGCGTGAAATGATAATATATAGGTTAATATTAATAGTCTTTTGTCACGCTAAATATGCTCAATAACGACGAAAGGAAGCATTATAAGACTGGATTATCGCGTAAACTTTATTTTTTCAGCCATATTGGATAAAAAATCAAAATTGCCAGCCTAAAAACCAAACATATTTATGTGTTATTGAAACCAATACGATACTAAATTAATATTCCTACACATTCAACTATCGTTATTTTTTTACGCATCTTGGATTTAGTGCGCGCCGTGAGAATCCGCCAAATTAATGTTTGAGAGTATAAAAGTAAATAAAAATTATATATTCTAACACATTTAAATACATAATTTAATCGTAAGCATCGAATTTTACGTTGAATATCGCCGGCAGACTAAAATCAGATACGTAAAATAAAGATAGTTGAATATTAATTTAGTCTCTTATTGGTTTCATGTACACATGCATATGTTTGGTTTTTAAGTTGGCAATACTGATTTTTTATCCGATACTATTACGCGATAAACAAGTCTTATAATGCTTCCTTTTGTCGTTGTTGAGCATATTTAGCTTGATAAATGACTATTTTAACCTATATATTATCATTTCACGCAGCGTTTGGTAGAAAAAATTGATTTTTAGACAATGTCCACTAATACGAACCTTTACCAAAATAAGTAAGCAACTAAAGGCTGTCTATGAAATTTGTCAAACAAAAGTTTTTTGTGTAAGCCTGTTACTGAATCATATACAAAACCACACTTTTTTTGAACAAAAATTAAAAAAAAACAATTTAATAACTCTCTGTAATAATAGGATTCTAACCAACGGTGCTGATAATAAGACTGCGTGTTTGACAAGATCCTAAATTAATGCTGTCTTTTTTAAATTGTCTATGTAAAAATGAGCGAGTCAAAATTAATTGTCTGTGATAATACCATTTACATTCAACGTTTTCAGCTTATCAAAAATCAATCGTAATTCACGTTACGTTTCTACGTATAGACTGTGTGAGAGCAATTGTTAAATGGATATAAAGATAGAACCGGATGATGAATCGTTACCGAAGGACGTGTTCCATGACAATAGGAATGATATCTGGATTGAACAATATTCTATTGACATTAAATATGAACCACTTGATAATCACAAAGAGTTCGACAATCAACACAGAACTCAAAAGGTAAACTGAAACGCTTTTTAAATATTTGGAGGTATTTCGTGCCATGTATTCGAAACAGCCAAACATGCTTTTTGAAGTTGTGTCTTTGAGCGTTTTGGTAAATGTCTATTTTTCAATATATGTGAATAGGAAAATGCTAAATTTTTATAAAAAAATGTTGCCGTAATAATAACTGTGAATTGTTTCGTCTTATTTCTGTTAAGATCTCCTCCGTCTTGGGAGTGAATTCGGTCGCAAATAACTGTAATGTTATTGATAGCTGTTTTGAGACGCCAAACACAATAAAGATCGAACAGGACAATGCCAAACACGGACGTCCAATTAAAATAGAAAGCTTCGATGAAGGTGAATGTTCATTTGGAGGACTGCACACAGACTTGGTAATTTTCTTTATAATATATACATTTTTTGTAAGCCTATTTAATTTTTTAAATAAATTAAACACAATGCTACTTATCACTTCTAGCATTATCAACTGATGAGCTCGTGATGAGCGAAACCGTTCCTGATAATTATAAATATGTGCAAGCAGTACAAATGAATTATGTTTTATTTATTAAAATATAATGTCTTCCACAGGTAATTTGGAGATAGCTGTTTGTTATTCAATTGGTTTTTTTTTATTGTCTTTATCGGATGGCTGTGAGAGAATTTTACTCCACGCATTCATCCGTGCCTTCTAACACAAATCCATAAAACGATCGAACTGTGTGACACCGCCCCGTACTTATGGGGCGGACAGGGTCTTCAAAACCAATCTGCAGACTCTTTCTATTAATGAAAATTTTAAAATGTAATACCTCTCCTGAGGCGCTCAAGAGTAGTTTGTCATATTTGTTTGGTTGCCGCTGTTTGTTTACAGTTGGAAGTGAACAAAAAGCTTGCGGTGTTTTAAAAAAAAAGGGAGGGTCGCGTTCGACCTTTCCCGGGGGAGAGTCGTCGGCCGACGAAGCGAAGCTTAATCCACCGCGGGCTAGAGTTTTAAATAAAAAGTGTGTAAATCTGTTTGTGTAACTGTCGTCAAGAAAATTATAGAAGCTAATTGCAAATAAACGAGAAAGAGTATACGGATAACGACCGGGTTTTAATGGAAGACGAAGGAACCGTGGTGACTCATCCTTTGTCCTTTGTCCCCGGACACGAGCTGTGAAGCTTCTCGCTTCTCCCCGCTTCTACACCTTCCTCCCTCGAGCGGCGAGACAGTCGTTCGGGTGTTTCGTTTTCTTACTCTCTCATGTGATAAGTTTAATAATATAATAGTCTGCTTTCTTCTTCTTTTAGTGTCCAACTACCGATGTCAAGTCTTGTGCAACTTTTGGACTATCATCGGGAGACTTGTCTCAAAATCAACTACCCGCCACAACGCGTTTTATTGACGTGCAAAACGTAAAAACTGAAAACAAAATGGTTGCTGTAATTGTTTTGGAAAATTGTTTGTTTCGTGATCGAAATTTTGTATGCAGTGTTTGCTTTAAATTATTCCCAACGTCACATTCACTTAAACGACATGTAGCTCTGCATAAATCGGAAGTGTATGGAAAAAAGACGAACGGTAAATCATCCAATAACCCTGAAGAGGTAATGAATTCCGATTTGATATCATCATTTTCTCTAAAAAGACACAATTGCAACACGACATTTGGGTCGAATGGGTCTTTGAAAGAGCGTAAAATGTTACCAACCGGAGAAAAACTTTTCGTCTGTGACAAATGTGACTACAAGTCTGCGAACGGTTTTCAATTATGGAGGCATAAACGAATACATTCGGGTGATAAACCGTTCAAATGTGAAGTGTGCGATTTTAAAAGTGCGCATCGGTCGAGCTTGTTAAGTCACAACATGACACATACAGGTGAAAAACCTTTTGAGTGCGATCAATGTGATTATAAATGTGTTCTATCGTCGCATTTAAAAACGCATAAATTGCTACACAACGGAGAGAAACCGTTTAAATGTGATCAATGCGATTATAAGAATGCTCATTCTTCGAACTTAAAAAGACATATATTGTCACATACCAGAGAAAAACCTTTTTCATGTAATCAATGTGATTTTAAAACCGTTCGAAAATCGCATCTTAAACTACATCACATGTCACATACGGGAGAAAAACCTTTTACGTGTGATCAATGTGAATATAAAAGTGCTCTATCGTCGCATTTAAAAAAACATAAAAAAATACACACTCGTGTGAATCTGTAAACTTCTAACACTCAATATTTTACATTTTTTAACCTAGCTTTTCAAATGTGATCAATGCGGTTTGAATGTTCATATAGATGCAATAACACATCGGCGCAGGTCTTCAACAGCACACTGCACAGAGACCTTCACATCAATCCTATCCTGGAACACGTCGTGAAGCTGTCGAAGAAACTCTTTAGCGACATGACCTACATGCCATGATGCACACAGATTTCGTGAGGCCTCAGAGGTATTGCTTCTCCAACCCGACTGATTTCCTCCCCTTTTCTTCTACCCTGCCTGGTTGACAGTGTCAAAACCCAGCAGATGAAAGAAGCAGAGAGGACTTCAAAATCGTCTGCGACATTCGTAGTTTGACCTCTCGAAGATCAGGAAGCCACATCACCATTTACTGAAGTGACAATGATAAGCACAATAGCTGCAAATCCTCGATAATTTCGGTGAACGGATTCTTAGATACGGACAAATAACATTCCGCACAACAAATAATTGATAATTTAAATTTTTTTATTTGTTTATAATGTTCTTAAGGTATTGAATTGCTTAATAGATAATATTTTAATATATATTGCCTAATGTGAGAGTTATTTTACGGTTTTGAAGTGCAGAGGACAAGAATTCTCTTTCAAGTCTTATCTCGATAGTTATAGACGCTTAAATGAAAACGGAAGTCTGCATTTATGGTTAAGTATTGGTTCATGAACAATTATTGTGTGCTCGCGATTGTTCACGATGTGAAAATGTACCATCCAGGATGTATAGGATCTCAATCAAAACGACACTTCAGTACGATTAATTTCTTTTTTTTTATTAAAGATGCAGTGGTTAAATACACAAAAAATACCAAAACGTCACCGCAGCTGACAAAAACTCAAGAAGACAGACGGTATGCAAAATTAAAACTTCAAACAATGTAGACCCCCTCCGTTTTGTCGATGATTGCCAGGCAGACGAGGTAATTCGTTGGAGACTTGCGATATTTAAAGTGTTCGAATGCCCTTCTGGATCATTCCAACCTTCCAAGAAACTAAAAAATCAGGGCGTACCACATGTTACGTATAGTTTGTAGCGTTCTAAAATATATTTTGTTTTTATTTCAAGGTATTTACTTTGTTCATAATGTCATGTATAGGTCTGTCTGTATGCATTAGTTTATATTATTTATATAGAAGATAAATTAGTATAAGATATAAATTCTTCTTTTATTACATTATGAGTCTTGTGATCGCGGTGCTTAACATCTTGACGGCCGCATGTTTTCTCACATTTTCGCAAAAAACTCATTTCACTATAATTTATAAACCAATTAAGATATCCTTACCAAATTTAATTTGATTGCTTTTAAATACTTCGCCGACTAAATTAATACCGTTTGAGCAGTGGTTCTATATTTGTGGATTCCATACTTATGTGGTGTATTGAAAATAACTTAAATCTACTAAAAAATCCCTGCTTCTCATATCATCCCTGTTGCAGATGTTACAAGTCACCCCAGGACAGGACACGGTTATCATAACGACTCGAGCACCATAAAAATGCCGCATGGCCCATTCAATAAATCACTACGAAATTTGTAAATAATAATAACCAATATTACGAGACAGAAAAAAGTAAACATTTTACAAAACTGTGTAGTAAAAATATTGTTTAAGTTTTGTTAAATAATGTGTTGATGTGTATACCACCATTTCTCGTTGACATTTGAAATCAAACTCGATTATAGCCCAGTACTTTTTCAATAGAATTGAATGTATGACGTAGGGCTCATATATGAGTCCGTGGCCATTAACCTGAAGCGGTTTGCTTTTATAAATGAATAAAATTTATTTTAGCACAAACAATTGAAATGTTTATTATAATCATCGAGAAAAACAGCAGTTTTGTTTGTTTCGTTTATTTTGAAATGTATTTGGCTTATTTACAATACAAATAAGTTATTAAGATATAAGTATTTACAGTTAACAAGTTAAAAACTTTCCTTGGCCATAGGTGCACCAAGATTGCAATACGAGTTGAAAACATTATTATTTCGCTTATTAGGTTTTACATAAATTAAGGATTTAAGCTATTTGTAGATACAATAATTATGTAATAAAATTAAAATAAATAAGTTGTTCGATTCAATGTTTTCATCATTAAATTAATAAAATTACAAAACTCTGAAAGTAACAGCGATATATAAAATTCCATACGCAAGAGTGACGCACGATATGTATTTTTAAGTTGAGACAAAGCGAGAAATGGTATTAGTGAGAGGGAGAAAGGACCGGATGCATCTTCGCTTGTAGTTATTTTTTATGCAGCGGCATGTGGTGGAGTTACTATCTCTATCGCACAACCTCACTTGTATATGAGCAAGTAGGATACAAGAGCGTACACCCGCAAGCCCTTGTATCTCACTCGCACCCTTCACTTTACATGGGATTGAGCGAGAAAGAGAGAACGGCACAAGGTAGAAGCGAGACATGTTTGCAGCTTATGAGACGTGCTTTTTCCATGTCGTCCATATCTCGATTATATTACATGAAAATATGTAAATTGCAAGCTCTAGACACAAAATAAAGTGTAAAACGATAACAATACGATATTTAAAAACAGAATCACCGTTTTAAAGCGATCAATTAGCTTTAGAATGCTCAATTACATGACCATTTCCAAGTGATACAGCCTGTGTCGTCCACGGCTCTTAACGTGATTTTTTTAGCACGGACCGGAAAAGGTTAAAGCGCTATTATCCAGTATGCGCCAAGGAATGCTTCTTTAACGCAGATGGGTGTGCAGTTTTATACTCACATATTTCGCATTTAAAAGGTTTCACTCCAGTATGTGACCTTTTATGTTTCTTTAAGTTAGTCGAATGTGCACATTTATAATCGCATTGATCGCATTTAAAAGGTTTTTCCCCAGTATGCAACTTCTGGTGTGATTTTAAATGCGAAGAATCAGCACATTTATAATCACACACTTCACATTTAAACGGTTTTTCTCCAGTATGGGACATGAGATGTTTTTTTAAGTCGTTTACATAAGCGCTTTTATAATCACATTGACCACATTTGTAAGGTTTTTCTCCAGTATGTGACCTTTTATGTTTCTTTAAGTCGCATGCGTATCCACTTTTATAGTTACATTGATCACATTCAAAAGGCTTCTCACCGTTATGTAAAATCTGATGGTTTTTTAAGCTCGATGCGAACGCAGTTTTATAATCGCATTGATCACATTTAAAAGCTTTTTCTCCTGTGTGACGTGACATTTGATGTTTTTTTAAATAATCTGCATCTGCACTTTTATAATCGCATTGATCACATTTAAATGGTTTCTCACCGGTATGTTTCAATTGATGCGATTTTAAATTTGACTGTTTAGCACTTTTAAAAGTACATTTATCACATTCGAATGGTTTTTCACCCGTGTGCGTCATTTTATGTTTCTTTAAGTAAAACGGCTGCTTACATTTAAACTGGCATAGTTCACATTTGTACGGATGTTCACCCGTGTGTATTCTTTTGTGTGTTTTTAACCGTGACGAATACAAACATTGAAAATCACAATGTTCACATTTGAAAGGTTTTTCTCCAGTTTGTGACATGTGATGTATTTTTAATTTCGATTGGACAATTTGGTCACGTTTATGTGACGTAAATTTTAATTCATTTGACTTTTGCAACTTACAAATTGATATTACAGAACCATTTTTTAAAGTCAACATCGATTTATGAACAGTAACATGTTGTTCAAGTAAGACTGCTGTAGGAAATACATGAAAACAAACTCTGCACACAAAATTTCTTTCATGAAATGAACCAATTTCGAGCGCTATTACAGCGACCATTTTGCTGTGCAAAATGTCCATTTTTATGGTTTGTTCGTTTATATTAGACGTTGTGGATATTTGATTTTGAGACGAGCTATTCAATGTCGGTTCAAAATTATCTCTTGCCTCGGTCTTGGCAGTGTTACACTGAAACAAACAGAAAAAAGACTGATTTTCTAACATATGTTTTTATAAACCTATCAATATCGTAGATACCTTGCCAATTCTGAACGAACAGCTGAACCTTCCAAACTCCCCGTTGCTGTAAACCTATACGTTAAAACACCTAACAGATGTCACTAAATGTGGAATGATTGTATATATTTACCCTTTCGTCAAATTGCATACCGTCGAAACTCACATGCTATTTTAATTGTAAAATCACTGATAATTCTAAAAGTCGTTGGAAAGCGGCAATTCGCCACTCTGTTAATGTGTTGTTTACAAAATACGGAAATAGGCGATTCTCGAAATGTTAACTCAGGTATCAGTGTGGCTCTCAGACGTATAACATTTTACCTCGTAAATAATATTTGTCGTATTTGTATCTTCTATATAAACGTTAGACACTGTTTACTGTCTGTCAGTTCGAGTCCATTCGTGTGCTCGAATGCCTGAAGATGCCGAAAGGCGAAACCCGGTCGTTAGTGACAAAATACATGGAAGTGTACAAAATCTCAATAATCCAAATTTGGTAAAGTCTTAAGCCTGCTAAATTTAATCGACGATGGACCTGGCTTTGACATGTGCTGCGAATGCCCTAGGGGAGCCTGAATCCTGCCTGTCTCTTCTACTAATTGGATGAATTTCGTCGCCCTGGATGAGGACGTGGTAAGAGATTGATTAGCAGCCAGTTGTCATGGAAAATTACAGGTAGAATAATAACTTAAAAAATTACCATATCTGGATGCAGTACATCATAAGAACATTCACCTTCATCAAAGCTTTCCATTTTAATTGGACATCCATGTTCAGAATCTGTGTCTTTGGAATTGTCCCGTTCGATCTTCATTGTGTACTGTGTCTCAGTGGCGGAATCCTAAAAGAATTTAGCGACAACATGACAGTTCGCTCTTAATGTGGAGCATATCTCAACTGAAGTTGTTGTGTATTAAATGATTTCAAGTTGCTCAACCTAGCTCAAGGGCGAAGCTTTCGCTACAGAACACGGAGGCTGATCAATCGATAAAATGCAGTAAGCGCCTCCCAAATACCGAATGTATAATAACACGTTTTCCGAGTTTCAGTGCAGATTTTGTGTAGTGAATGAGTGAATGAAAATATTTTTATTATGCTTTAGAACAGGCGTGTCAAACTCGATTAGCACCGCGGTCCATATAAACTAATTTAGTTCAGTGGAGGGCCGCACGAGTTCAATATTTAAAATTGGACCAAATCAAAGACGTTTCAAAGAAATCGACAGATATTTATTCTTTTTTTGACGACACTTGAGACCGTTTTCTAACGTTAACTAAATCATTCAAACATTCGGTTGAATATTTTGAGCTGTCGGTTAATCTTGACCAGAAAGAGTTTTATTGTTTTTCATTACAGAAAATAGTTGCTCGCATAAATATGTGCTTCCGAACAAATCCATTATGCGCCCACATTGGATTTCAATTAATTCGATTTGTAAATTATCGTAAATAATTTAAATATCAATGGACAGAGGTGAAATAAAAAGATGAAACTGTAATTCGCAGTCTTTAAAATCAGAAATCTTCTATCGAACTCCATTTTTAACAAATTAATTTGACGAGTATATCAAAATAAAGAATAAATATTGTTTTACAATGCTGTTTGACAATTCTTTTCCTGTTACACTTGATACAACAAAAATAATGTGATTCACTAACTAATACTAAAAGTCATAAATTAAATTCAAGAAAACCGATAATTAATGACGTTTGATTTTTCTTTTTTAGACTTTACGTAAATTATCAGTTTCCCTGATTGTCATGTATGATAATTGAGCATTTTTCTCTTTGCTCTTCGCGGTTAAATCGTCTACAGAAATGCATTGTTATTATTGGAATTTAGTTAATTTTCGTAAAGAACGGAATAAGAACTTTGTTATATATTTACCTTTGTTTCATTCGATGCGTGACTATCCTCATTTTCGAATCTTTCTTGCTTGACAATACGGTTTTGAGTGTAGATAGTGCAATTATCTCCATTCCAGTTGTCGTTCGTCTTATTAACGCCATTAGAACCACACTGAATGTTCTCTGAAGTGTTTGACGAGTTTATTTTATCTTCCGGTTCAATTTTGACATCCATTCCGAGTGATTTATGAATATTTAGAGTGAAATATACATACAATGTTGAAAGCCGTGTGGGATTCATAGATAATTAAGCATTACAAATAGACCATAGCCTAAAATAATAGATTGGTTTGATTGTTCTCAATTAAAAATACTCTACTGCTTATAAGAAATCGATTGCCATCAAAATCTTTGATAAATATTACAGTGGACCTAAGGGCGTATGCTATTTATCGACTCGCATGTTCAGCAGCATATTGCAGCCAAAGCGCCAAGCAATGGCTGTCAATGTTTGTCTGTAGTATCAACAATATTGATTATTACAGCTTTATTAGCTGAAATCCATCCAGTAAATTGAAACAAAATGCATATAAAACGTGAACATGACGACAAAGAAAACGATCCCGTGTAGCAAAAGCAGAATGAATTTTGGTTTACTGTACCAATAGAGGTGATGATTTTTATTATTTGTCTTCCATCTGATTAAGTAAGAGAATTGCAGCTATTGTGACACGCACTGATATTTTTGCTAACATTTATTTGTTTCTTGGAAGGTTGGAGTGATCCAAGAACGGCATTCTAACACTTTTAATATCGCAATGCTGCAAATAATTTCTAACTACTTAATTACGGGCTATTCAAAGACAATGAGGGGTGGAAGCTACAGTCCATGAGGTTTGATTTTGAGTTTGACAGAGGCGGCCCTCGGAGCCGGCCGGGGTCGCAAGTGGTTATAAATTGTTTTTGTTTGTTTTGAAATTGGACTTAATTTAAAATCGTTGTTGTGTCAATTAGATAATAACTTAAAGGTAAATTTCACATGTTTAGTAAATGTAGACTCAATTTTATGTCAAATTTGGATTATTGAGATTTTGTACACTTCCATGTATTTTGTCACTAACGACCCGGGTTTCGCCTTTCGGCATCTTCAGGCATTCGAGCACACGAATGGACTCAGTGTCAGTTCGAGTCCATTTGTGTGCTCGAATGCCTGAAGATGCCGGACGGCGAAACCCGGGTCGTTAGTGACAAAATACATGGAAGTGTACAAAATCTCAATAATTCAAATTTGATATTGAAATTCCATCAAGCACCCTCAGTCGATGTCTTAAATTATATCAATTTTATGTGTTAGTAATATTTTTGTGTAATAAACCACTGCATCTTTGTTAATTAAATAAGAGATGAACTGGTGTGTATTTGAGATCCCCGACCTCCCGGACGTTGATAACCAAACATTTGCCTCTCTTCGATTCGGTCGTTTCAGATGATGTGAAGAACCGATAGAGAAATCAGACATTGAGGCTAGTTGCCAAACGAATTTCAATACAAGAGCTATAACATTGTTTAACGTTATCGCTTAGGATATTTACTGACACACCCTGGTTTTTCTTAAGTATAAGTGTCATTAGTGTCCCGAACTGAAATCGGCCTGCGGCAAACAGCAATAATTCGCAGAATACGCTCTTTCTTGTTGTCAGGCTTCGGCCGCTGGACGAGTCCATTTTTACGGAAAAGGGTAGCTCAACTTTGCACGGAGTTTTTTTGAATTTTTGTAGACAGTCGATTACAATCCGCCGAGTGGGACGAGCTGCGGTCTCTACGTGACATGTGAACTGTTCGTTGGTTTAATTTAAATTCGGTGTTAGTAAATTCAGTTGCTAAGTAAATGTAAATGTAGAATCAATTTTATGTGTTAAGATTTTATATTTGTGTAATATTAAACCACTGCATCTTTAATGGATAGGGTCTGAAATGTGTTTGTCTGAGATCAGCCCTTCCAGGACTCCGGATAACCAGCCGCTCGCCTCTCTTCGATCCGGGGTCTTTTCATTACATATTCCACGTGGATGTGAGTCAAATCAGTCACGAGGGTCATTTCTGATATACCGGGCGTGGCCAAAAATGATATTTCTATAACTAATTTCCTCTAATAAGTAGCAATTAATAGATATAATCAAGGTTATAATCTTATTACCGACCGAACAAACATTACTTTTAAGGTGTTAACTGTCAATTCTTGGTGGAAAGACATTATATTTAAAAAAATAAAACACAATTCATTTGTACTACTTCCACATATTTATAATGATCAGGACCGGTTTCGCTCATCACGAGCATTATCAACTGATAAAAAGACAAACATAACAGGCTTATTTATATAAAATTGAGTGTAAAAATGAAGGTATTTAAAACTGATGGTTCATAAACTAAGACAAGAAAACACTGATTAGCAAACAAATTATACATAAATCAAATAAAAGAGTCTACAATTAAAATGTTATAGAACTCTTGCAAATCAATAAATAATAATCTGAAATCACAAATATAGCTACATTAAAAGTCCATTTAGCTGAGCAATTTTTTTAATGACATTACTAATGTAATAAGCAATAATGAATCAGGAAAATTATAAGAAAAAATTAGTGAACCGTTTAGAAACAATCATTATGTTTTAAAAAATAAAACACAATGGATGGCGAAACAGAAGAGCGCGCTGAGAAAAAAAAGTTGAATAGAATATGCGAAAGAAGCACGGAGGCTCCATTGAGAGCAGAGAGGAAAAAACACACGGTCCTCACTTTCAGAAACGGGGGATAGCGAGAGCGATCAGCTAACCACTATTCCTCCCCTTATATCCTAAATAATAAACAACACAGAGATTTTGAGCCGTAGTAACAATCACTGCTCGTAGAACTTGTCCGCGTCCAGATCGTAAACATAAAAGACTTAATTTTGTGAGTTAATATTTATTCATTTTGATTCCCTTTAACAATTTAAATTAGAATATGTCAAAGTTAATAAATTTATGTATACAACACTGCTCCTTGGTCGAATGGTCAACGTTTTTGACTTCAATTGCGGTTAACACGGGTTCGAATTCCAGTATGGATAATTTCATAAAATATGTCTTCAATCGATTTCTGCATTACTGTCTGTAAAGTGCTAGATGTCTATGATGACAGTTGCCCCACCTATGCATTACTTAAAATGTAACGTGGCGAGAGCGATTAGCTAACTGCTATTACTTCTCTCCTAACTTTATCTTGTTATGCTCCCACATTGATTCCAGGCGATACGTTTATATTATAATCTCTTTTGTTATCATCTCCAGTACCAATCCTTATGAAGCTTATCTCAACAGACGTATCTAAGAAAACTGCTTATTATCCAAGTACGGAAAAGTAAGGTCACGATGATAGGGCTAGGACAGGATTCATAATGGTGAGCTAATCGCTCTTACTTCGTTTTGTTTGAAGAATTCAATGGCAAGTGAAAGGCAATTGAGACATTACAGACAACCATACCTATAAACACAAATTCTTAAATCGGATTGTCTGTCTTTTGATAAGTGGTTAACTCAAGCGATCGGATGGGTTTGAGTTTAAATTCTGGTAATTTTTAAGTTAATTTTTTTCAATTTTAATTTGAGATCTTGGACAAGGGTGCTCGTGATGTCTTTTTTTAGAGTACATCTCGAGTTGCATAACTATCTAATGTGATTAAAATTATTGTTACAAACTATTCTGATGACTTTCTTCTTTATTTCTTTTCTTCGCCGCCATTTTCTTTTGCCGCCCACACGATTTCAAATGCGTTCTGATACTCGACGCGTATCCAGATTTAAAATCGCACTGTTCACACTTGAAAGGCTTTTCGCCCGTGTGTGACACGGAATGCCTCCTCAAGTCGGAGCAGAGAAGGAATTTAAAGTCACAGATATCACACTTGAACGGTTTGTCACCCGTGTGGGTTTTTTTGTGCATGTTCAAACGATAGCCTTCGGAAAATTTTAAATCACATTGATCGCATTCAAAGGGTTTTTCCCCTGTGTGTGTCTTTTGGTGCAATTTTAGTCTGTTGGCCTCTGCGAACTTCAGACCGCACTGGTCGCACTCGTAAGGCTTGGCTCCGCTATGCGACATCTTATGCCTTTTCAAATGGTACGATCTCCTATACTCGATATCGCATTCGTCGCATTTATACGGTTTCCCACCGGAATGCAATATCTTATGTATTTCCATTTTGGTAGAACTAACAGTTTTATAATCGCACTGGTCACACTTCTCGGCTTTTACAACCGGTGGTTTTATTTTACGGATTTTTACGTTTCTTTTCTTCGGCGTGGATTTTTCGCTATCCCGGAATTTTCCGTGGATTATTTCGTGTTTTTTGAGATAGTGAAACGACGCGAATATATCGTAACATATACTGCACACGAAATTCCGTCTGTGGACCATTATTCTAACCAATATTATCACTGCGACCCTTTCGTTGTTTAAAATTTCATTCATTATATCTTTTTTGGTCATTTTGGTAACGAAATACGGAAATACGGACGACTCAGTGTTGCCAGGCTGAAACTAAAAACAATAAAAAGTAATTCTCACTCATTTTGCACGGTTTCGAAATTGAACGGTTAAATGTAATGGAAGCTTCTTTTATTTATCTCTGTGTAATCACAGTTTTAACACGGTTTTTTGCATTCAGCGTACCCCCGTGTAAGAAGCTCAATTTTGTTGTAAAGCTTAATAAGAAATCTCTATATTATACAGCCAAACAAAATTGTCGTAAAAGCTTTACCCTAGCGATCAGATGGGTCTGGGTTCAAGTCATGGCAACGGTTATATGAAATTAGCATTTTTTCAACATTAATTTTACCAATATGTTTTGCGATATCTTTTCTCTTCGAGTTGATTTTGAGTAATTGCACGAAAATTCTCATTTGAGTTGCTCTCAAAATATCTGGCGACTTGCCTGTTGGCTGCAATGTCAGATATTTTTTTGATTTCATCTTTAAAAATAAAAAAAAATGTCATAAATTTGACAACGAGAACCATATCGATTTCTCATGGAATCAATTTAACTCAATGTAAGTTTTTCAACTTGAACTGGTTGTAACTCAACCTATCTCTTTAATATGATAGAGTTGGGGAAGGAATTGTTGAGTTATCGCTCCCGGTGCGTCCCGACTTTATTGATCGGTTTCATTGGAGGAATTTTAAGATATCGACATCGTCTTCAAAATCAATTTATGAAACTGTCCCCACAAAGATTCAAACACGTGAGATCAGTAACCTAAGCCAACAACGTTCAACACTGAACCACGGACCCAATATATGACAAAGGATATATTATAAATCGAATATTGTATTTTCTTAAAAATTATATATTTTGTCAGGTCCGTGGTGGAGCGGTCAACGTCGTTTGCTACGGTTACGGATGTCTCGGATTCGTGTACCGGTAAGGAAAATTTCATAAATTGATTTTTTAATCGATAATTTTACCTACGCCCTCTTCGAAAAGTGAGGTTGAACAACTGAGTAGAATGCAGTTCTCGTAGAAAACGTCAGTTGAGATACCTTCATTAAGAAGTCATTAAGAAACCATGCTCCATATTGGGAGCGGATATGGTAAAAAAAATAATCACCTGGATCGATGGCCTGCTTCCAGGAAATATGTATTCGTGGACATCGTCAGATTGAGGGTAACTAAAAAGGGGAACAAGATATTCGGTTACCTTTCCCCTGCAATTGGATACCTGGGAATCGTCTTCGTGCGTCACGTCCTGTAAATAAGATAAGACGTTTCAACAAGAATTTAATCTTTTTTCGATGGATTTGGCGGTAACTTTGTGGAAATTCATTTTCAGACTAACTACATCGCAAGGTTATTTATTTCTAAGGTAAACAATAATCCCCGCACACCACCCTTAACGTTTAAGTTGAGAATTGCAATCTTGCCAGCCATGTGCATAACATTGATTTTACCTCTGGATACTGATGTCCAGAGTCGTCTTCTAGGGAATCCACCTGACGCAATATTCCATTTTCAATGTTGCCATCTCCATATTGGGTTTCCAGTTTTTCAGTTTTAATAACAACTTGAGATTCCTCCGAGACCTTTAAATGTAATTAATTAAATTTAGTAAAACTAAAAGTTGATATTAAGTCTAACAATATAATATATAATAAAAAAGTAAGGAATTATTATTATAAAATGTATAAGATAGCTATGCCAAGTCCGAGGTGCAGTGACAGCTTCATAAATTGATTTTTCATTCAATTTATGGATTTCTTTTCAAAGGTAAGGATATTGTTGATATCTGAAAATACTTTTCCAACAATCTAATTTGAATCTTAAAGGTTGGTCAACTGACTAAAAAACTGTTTTTGTAGAACAACTCCTATTTTGGAACCTTTATTAGGAAGTCATATGGTCCACATTGGGATCAGACATGGTAAAAAGAAGGATAGTCGAGAAAGTAAACCGATTGGCGGGTGACAGGGAATAACGGAGGCGCCCCATAGTGGCCATACGTTCTACATAGAGAGCGAATATCGTTATAGAACGAAAAAGAAGTAAGTGGTATCTTGTAATTTAAACAATTTGAAATATCTGGCGACTTGGCTATTATAAGCTGCAATAGTAAAGGAATATTTTTTACCTGCTGTTTAGTATGGATGTTTGTTTTGTTCGAATATTCATTATCACGACTCTCGTTTGCCACATCTAAATCGAACTCGATTTTTATCGTTTGCTCCTTTTTAATGATGAGCTAAAAAGAAAGCGAGCATTTTAAAGTCATCGCTTATTATTATATATGCTTTACAAATTTGGGCTAACCTTTATATATGTATATATCATCGGCGTGCGGTGGACTTATCACTATCTCTATCGCACAACCTAATTTGAGTATTAGCAAGAAGGATGCAAGAGCATGCGCCGCATGCCCTTGCATGTCGCTTGCACCTTCGCTTTTCATGTGATTGAGTGAGAAAGAAATAAAACCACCGCACGCGCCTGAATTATATATCGACTGTGGAAAGGTTTGTGTATAATTCACACAAAATGTGCTAATATACTATATTTATACATATTTATGTATAATATATCGAATGTAGAAAGGCAAAAGGATATATCCCTCGGTATTTTCAACATATTTTTTTTCGATAATCACAATGTATACAATTTAATAAACTTTGGATTATTGAGATTTTGTACACTTCCATGTATTTTGTCGCTAACGACTCGGGTTTCGCCTTTCGGCATCTTCAGGCATTCGAGCGCACGAATGGACTCGAACCGAAGTGTACAAAATCTCAATAATCCAAATTTGATATTGAAATTCCATCAAGCACCCTCAGTCGATGTCTTAAATTATATCTTAAATTTAATAAACGTTTTGTTTGGGCTGTACACAATATTTTTTGTGTGTGGGTTACCTCTTTTTTCCTTTCCACGGTCGATATAACTAATATTTATAACCCGACTCCACACGGAAAACAGGGTGGTAACATGACGTTATTAAGACGTTGGCGTTATTTCGATGTAAGTTAATGTTGATTATTGAAAATATCAACACTCACAAAATATAGTCAATCAATTATATTGTTAAAATTCGAAATGTTAAACGCTGAAAGTTGAAAATATCACCGTTAATCGTAGGTATCTCATGTAAAGACCGTAAAATACAGTATATTAATTAATAATAATGTTAAAAATAGCGGTAACTCGACACCTACAAAATATTGTAGTCCACGAATTAATAATTATGTTAAAAGTTGACTATTAAAAATAGCACATTTCGCCTACGAATGTCAGCCAGATCGACATGTGCAAATTTCACGTTTCGTATCGACATTTAAAACACAATATCATCAAAAACTTACGTAGTGCATTCTGTCAGTTTAAACTCGATATTTGTCAAATTACCAATTCCATTCATTGACTATGCATAATCATAAAGTCTCCTTGCGGACAGAATAATTTTTAGAGTTAGTTCGCTTTGTGTTTTATTAAAAAAAACTGAAAATGTTCAATACCTCTGAAATAGCTTGAGAATCATTCAAATATTCTCGATCAACGAGAATGGGCGTCGTGGGAAACTCTATACCTTCTGATTCATTATTTTCTGTAATATCTTTTGCATCGGACATATTATAGTGACTCGCTTTAACGCGTTGCATTAAATTTTCCATGTTAACACCAATATTTACTTAAACTATAAACGCGTGTAATTATAGATCATAGACTTGAAAATAGATTACCTTACCATAGACAAAATATATATTTTAAAAATAGCTATGGTGGTGCCAAATAAAATATGAACATTATAAGAAATCAATCGATTTTATAATATTCTGCTTTTTCTACTAATAAATCGATTCAAATATATTAAATGTTTTGCCTAAACAGTAAACGTTTCATACAAAAGGGTGTTTTTTATCCTAGATCACGGTTCGGAATAGGCGGCTCTTTGCGACTGGCTGAACGTTTCTTTTTACCTTTCCCTTACTACGTAAAATAAATCCGCACGCCACGGTGGAGTGTATTCATTACCCATCATGCATTTATGACTGATTATAAGTGATTGATAGCCGGAAAAATAAGAATATTTAGAAACATCGCTTAAATTTTTTAAAGTTGAAGTCGACATGAAGTAATAAGTTGAAATTGTATCCCTAAAAACATGAAAAAACAACGACCGACGACAAGCAGCTTAGCAGACTACCTCAAACATCGACTCGAAAGCTACTGGCTTGCGTTGGACACTTTTCGTCTCGCGCAATCTTAAAAGAAACGACGTGACTGGACCTCTCTGTCTCGCGCGTTGTCATATATATGTGAGCTAATGTGAAAAATGTTATACGTTCCCCGCTGGCCGTTGTATCCACTTGCACAACTCAGAATATGTACATAACACACTCGCACACGTATGATTGTATTAGTAAATTTATCTCGGATTTTCGACAAAATATCCCCGCTGCGCCCAATAGCATTATGTCATGACTTGACGAATGCAATTGTTATTGCGGTCGGTCGAGGAGTTACTTTTGCACAATAAAATCAGATCGCTTTCCAGTGATAACGTACAAAAACGCTTTGCTTCATGTTTTAGAGAAATAACATTGTTTCTATTTTAGTAACTAGGCGACAAAAATATCGAACATCAGGTATTGGAAGAAAACCCGTGCCTACAAAAATTACATTTTATGTTCAACATTACTTCACATCTTAAGGCTTTGAATATATTGCAAGGAAAAGGAAAGATCGCATATACATCATTGGAAGAAGAAGAGTGATAATAAGCTGCATGTGCTCATCGAATATATAGAGAGAGGTAAACTGAGTGAGATCTTTTGTTTTAATGCAACTTATTTCAGCAGCATATTGGAAGAACAGTTTTAGTGAACGTTTAAAACAATTTAGAGCGAAATGAAATTTAATGAACTTACCTTGAAACTTACTCTGTATGTTGGAATAAAGTCGGGAGTCGAGAGTGGGTCCATAAGAGAGGTATTTAACTGTTTCGGCCCACGATATGTCGGTGCTGTGCGCATCTTTACGCACTCAACGCCCACCCAGAGTTTGTTATTTTTGTGGTCCATGTTAACTGCAGGAATAATTAACAGATGTGATAATTGATGTTTGTCCAACTTCACTCCCTCCCGTTGTCCGATCCCAAGATAGGGCATAGACAATTTTATTCTCTTCCTTTTATTACCATTTGAAGAATAAATTCTCAATGAGCTAAAACGTTAGGAATTCAATAGGTAAAGGAATATTGGCTTAAGAAAAAGAAAAGGTAAGCATCAATTAAAAAATACTACAGTAATTTAATAATGCAATAAAAAATATTTTATATAATGAAAATAATAAAAGAATCATGTCTACAGTAAATATTAAATTAATCATAATTCATGAGATATTGCATATAGGAGTTTATTCCATACACCGATTCTCTTGCACCGATTAAATAAAAATCGGGTGTGGAGAGAGCGACAAGTTAAATTCCAGTCAATTATCTCTCTGAAAAAAGAGATTCAGCTACTGATAAGTGAGCAGATTTTAAGAAAGAATATTAGATAGGGTTAGGATAGGACTAGCTCATGCTTGTTTAACGATCAGAAGAGTGAAAAAAAAATTGAGCCTATATAAATCGATTATAAATTCATTTATTATGTATTCAAACTCGTGGACACCGCGACGATAGAGGGCGACATCGAGTACTCGGCCGCAGGCCCTTAATTGCTATAATTCACTTAATTACAATACAAATAATTTTTACCATGTCCGCTCGCTATGCGGAAAACGTGGCCTGCTTGTTGCTCAACCTCTTTCTTTCGAAGAGAGAAGGGATAGAAGACAGGGTTAGGACAGGACTAGTCTCTCAATCTAACAGCGCTCCGTTTTTAAGATCGGATGAGTGGGAGAGAATTTAGCCATCCATAACAGAAATCCATAAAACAATTGACGAATCTTACAATTTAAGATATCGACTGAGGGCGCTTCCATGTATTTCGTCACTAACGACCGGGGTTATGCCTTTCGGCATCTTCAGGCATTCGTATGCTCGAATGCCTGAAGACGCCGAAAGGCAAAACGTGACGAAATACATGGAAATGTACAAATCAATTCAAATTTGATTGAAGAATCAATGTATGTACTGGAATTTGAACCGGAGACATCCGTCGCCCGAGCCAACGATGCTGCCCACTGCACTGCGGACCCGACAATTAATTCATAAGTATACAATTCATATGTTTAATCAATCTATTTTTTGCTGGTTGCATGTTTTAATACTTTATGCCTCTTCAAGTTAGTCAATTGCGCAAATCTTAAGCCGCACTGATCGCACGTGAACGGTTTCTCACCGGTGTGCAAGTGCTTGTGCGTCAGCAAATACCTCGAACGCGCCGTTTTAAAATCGCACTGGTCACACTTGTAAGGCTTGAGGCCGCTGTGAGACATTTTGTGCGTTTTCAGATGCGAAGGCTGCGCGAAAGAGAATTCGCACTCGTCGCATTTGAAAGCCTTTTTCCTGGCGTGGACGAGTTGGTGCCTTCGAAAATTCGAGGCGTGCGTACATTTAAAGTCGCACTTGTCACAAATCAGCACGGTTTCGACGTTACTGTGTGTCGCTTTGTGCGTTTGCAAGTAATACAAATTCGCACATATGAAATCGCACTTGTCACACTTAATTGGCTTAACGCCGGTATTTGATATTTTGTGCCTTTTAAGGAACGAGTAATTTTCGTATTCCAGTTCTGATTGGTACTGCTGTATTTTATTTTTGGATTTTTTATGTTTAGCGGGTTCCTTTTTCGTCTTTTGTTCACTGGACGGCGCTTCGCTGTTCAGCAGGAGTGTTTTTGTTTCTATTCTTGTAGTCACAACCTAAAATAAAACAAATTATCATAAATAAAATTTAAATAAAACAAATTCCAGAACGGACCGGACACTCGTTTAAAAATTACCGCACCATAAAAACAGAGCGTAGCGAGAGCGATTAATGGTCGTGGCTATTGGCATCGGTTTCGGATCTCGCGGGTTCGGACAGTTTCGTAAATTGATTTGTCAATCGATTTATGGATTTCTAAGACATCATGGAAGCTCGTGATGTTTAAATTCCCTCCCGATCATCCGCCATCCAAAAAACGGGGCGTAAGCGAGAGCGAATAGCAAAGCACTTGTACTTTCCTAGCTCTATCTTTCTAACCCTACTCTCTTAGAAAGACAGAGAAGCTACAGAGTTACAAGCAGTTCTCGTATTTCCATTAAAAGGTTACATAAATAAAAAATTCTTTTCACATTATTTAAAATACAGTAATTATGTATGGCACTTGTCGGCGTCTGTGGCGCAGTTGATAGCGTCGTTGGCTACGGTTGCGGATGTCTCCAGTTCAATTCCCACATTAATTGATCTTTCAATCGATTTATGTATTTCGTAGTCTGTAAACACTAATCACTAGTCCTGTCCTAGTTCAATCTTTTTATTCCTACTCTCATCGAAAAAAGAGAGGTGAGCGACTGAAAAAAGCACTCCTTTCCTTCCACATCGCGCTTGATTGATCGACAAAGAGAAAAGTTCACTGCACGCGCTTGATATAATTATATGCTGTGATTTTTGTTTCTCTCGATCAAATACAAGTAAAGTTTCAAGCGAGATAAAGGGCATGTTGGCGTTTGTTCTTACTTGCTTATACACAAGAGAGGCTAAATGATAGAGACAGATAAACATCCTCCGCACGCCGATGATATATATGTCATGACTTATCTGAATGTTGACAAGTCGCAATGTAATCTCCTGTATAATATAACTTATTAAAGAATTTTAGATCACCTGAATTGCTAGAGCGCCTCCTGAATACGCATATTGATGAAAATCATCTGGTTCTTTGTAATCAAAATCGGGAACTTTGTATGTTGCAATACTTTTAGTGGTATTTGACTCATGGGAATTGACTTCAGGTGTAATATTCTGAAAATAAGCCAAGACCAATACAATAAATAATATACGTGAATGAGTTTTCTGTTTTATTATGTGGAAATTGTTGATAAAACAAAAATTACCTTAAAATTAGAGTTTACAATAGTGTAAAGTAATAAAAATACCAAGTTTAAGAACCTAAAAGTGCTCCAGTGAAGTTACAAAATTTCTGTTAGAACGATTAAGTACTCGGGCCACGAAATGTATTTATTATTGAAAATTATAAATCAACTAAATAATCTGATGGCACTATGTGTGCCATTACTGAGTGACACGCCCTCGGGCGACATTTCTGACAACTGACGTGGCTCTAGTGTGTGAACTGTCAAAGCAACCTTCAGTTACAAGCACCTTCAGACTAACGATATCACCTCCAAACACTAGAAGTTAATTTTATATTTATTACTATCATTGTTTGGGTCTTATTCCCTTCCCCACGTCCAGTAAAAAGAAACAAAGCCACTGCTTAAAATGCTTCTTAAAGAAACGAACCGCGTTACATTTAGTAACATGGCCGGTGGAATAACTAAGTTATCAACCTTAATTTAATATTAAAACACCAAAGTTTCCGCCGAATCCATATAAATTACCTTTATTCCTATTAACATTAAAGATACTACATTTAATTACCCACTATTTCACATTATTAAAATATGCTAGAGTTTGGATTATTGAGATTTTGTACACTTCCATGTATTTTGTCAATAACGACCCGGGTTTCGCCTTTCGGCATCTTCAGGCATTCGAGCGCACGAATGGACTCGAACTGACAGTCGATTCGAGTCAGTCGCCAGTCAGTTCGAGTCCATTCGTGTGCTCGAATGCCTGAAGATGCCGAAAGGCGAAACCCGGGTCGTTAGTGACAAAATACATGGAAGTGTACAAAATCTCAATAATCCAAATTTGATATTGAAATTCCATCAAGCACCCTTAGTCGATGTCTTAAATTATATGCTAGGATTCATCGTAATTAGTCCGAAATATCGATTTCATGACTCCGCAGTAAATGTAACGGACCACTCGTCTGCAAAAACACTGGCTGACGGGCCGAACAGCATGGCTTGTAATTATAAGGGGCTTTTGTCAAAGTGACGTTTTCATAATAATTATTTTATGATTTCATAGCTACATTCATAGCACATATTGTCAAGAAATTGGCCAACATAACCTCTTCGGATAACATTTCTGCGACAGCTGACGTGAGATCTGGTGTGAACATGCAAAATGTTAAGCGGGGTATTTCCCGCAACATCGACGTACTTGCCCCGCCTCTAGTCTTGCGGCATGTTGCTCATTTTGTACGGAGGACAAAATACAAGTTACAATTACCTGATTTACTGCAGAATACGAACATTCACCGACGTTCTCGGATTTTTCACGTTTTATATGTGGCAATATAGTGTCAGAAAACACCTCAGTTTCATTTTGCCATTTTGTATCGACTTCGGATTTGATATTTGGCAAGTCTATGGTTATATCCTACAATAAAAGAAAGACAATTATTCATTTTATTGATCGATGATAATTATTTGTCCTAAATAGTAAAAGGATATGTGGTTTCCTGGTGTAATCTTGACGGTGGTGTTATGTCCAAAAGATCTGTGTTCTAACGATATGAATAAAATAATTATTTATTTTATGGACAGAGGATTTGATAGATTAACAGATGTGCGAGGTGTATTTGTCCGGATTTGATATCGCTTTGCTGTCTTTAATTGAAGTACTGCATTATATATTGTGAAATTTTTTACATTTAAAAATTTCCGGGTCATGCCTAAGTGGGTGCGTAAGCTATTACATAACAGCGGTGACACCGCGGGGTGATCCAATAATTTCGAGCTTTATATTTTGGTTATAATTGTCATATATAATTGTATAATAATATAATTGCATAATAATATAACTGTCATATACATAAAATAGCTGCTTTCAATGTGGAGCACATTGACTATTTAATGGGGGCAAATCAACAGAAGTTGTACTTTTTGAAGCTCTTGGTTATTCTGTCACCCAATCTGTTACGTCATAACAAGACAAACAATAATTAAGTCGCTATTGAAAAAAAACCATGTGCGCTACCAACGTGGAGCATATGGACTAACAATGGATATTAGCTCGACGGAATTTCTCTACAAGAACTACTCGATAATCAGTTTCTTGAACTCAATTTTTAAACGAAAGTAGGGTTATACGGATAGGGCTGACGAGAGAAGTGGTGATGAACTAATCGCTATCATTGCGCTTTGTTTTTAGAATCAAATGGGCGGGAGAGAATCGTATATATTGCAGGTATCCGTGCCTTAAAACAGTTATCCATAGATCGATTACAAAATATATTTTAGAAACTGACAGTGCACGGATTCGTACACGCCAATTGAAAAGCAACGACGTTGACCAATCGACCACGGTAAAGTGCTAAGCGACCCAAACTATAATATCTAAAAGGTTTCATTTGATATCGTATATTGGTGTTTCACGTAAAATATAAAAAAATCGGTTTCCCAATTTGGCATTTTCTGAAATACTATATAAATATGGATTGTAATTATGTAAGCGCATACATTATTTCATCTAATTTATTTTACAACATCAAAGATACCGTGAAAAGGTGCCGGATAGCCGTTCTACCGCGCTACATGACAAAAAAGCCCTGCCCATAATGATACGGTTTTGAATAAAACAATCTATTATGAAGTTAAATATGTCGCAAGGTGTCAAGTCAGGCAGGGCCGCCATTGTCACTTTCATACAAAATGAGTACCTACACAAACACCTAACAGCTTGAGACATGTCATCGTTAAAACATTATACCAAAGTTTATTTTCGTCTTTTTCTTAATATGTTTCACTTCATAAAAGATTGTTCTACTCTAAAACTACTCTTTTCGATGTAAATAACATTTTTAGGCCACGTTCGGTAAAACGAATGATCATCTAACATTGAAACCGATAATGTATCGATGTGTCCTTGACAGGGTCAGTCCGTCACTTCGGCACTCGTTTGTCACAGAATAATAAAAAGCTAGCAACGTTACCATAGCAACACCTTCCTGAAACAATCTTAAATGATAAGCATACGAATGCACTATAATACAACATACAACTACCAAATGATATGAAACGAATCAACAAATAGTCAAAAGATTAACCTCAAAAAATCGATGATCATCTGGTTGGTCTACTGGCACTTCAAACCAAGCCTCGTTCGATCCCTCTCCTTCTGCATCACAAATCTCAGCACACGGCTCGGTTTTGATAGTATCCATTTTCTTTTATTGGTATAAAACTACATAAATAACGCAAATAAGCTATTCCATTACTTTCCCATATTACAGACTTTTGGAATATTAGTCTATGGTAGAGTTACTGAACGGTGTTGTCAGTCTGCAAAAATGTTGTTAATAATGAAATCGATTTTCGTCGATTAGTTACAATTTACAATACCCACGGGTTCTTATTGCATACGTACTTTACTAATATAACAATACCAATTACAATAAAGTCAGTTTAAGCTGTGTTATTTTAGATAATTTTAGGTTAGTTTATGTAACCCTGGATTTCTGAAGTTCTTGATTACGGATGTCTGTTCCTTTTTGTGGATGTGTGTGACGACTGTCCAATATTCCCCACACCCATCCAATTATAAAAATGGGGTGTAGTAAGAGCGATTAGCTAACAGCTCCTAGTCCTATAATTCTGTCCCGACGCTCGTCAGAACAAAGAGTGGTTGAGCAACTGAGAATTAGGTAATTAATTATTTTAAAACTGTGTATTTGTGTTTATGTAGGTAGGTTCCTTTATTAGGACAAAATTTTCATATTGAAAGCAGACATGATGAAAAAAACTGTTTCTCTTCGAGCGTTTTAACTATTTAACTTGAGCATGCCTGAGAGAAAGTTAGTTAGACAGTTGAATAAGGCAAGAGTATAAGTGTAACAAGGATATAACTATTTTTCACTGATTCTGCTTCAATTGTATTCGAAAGGTATAAGAGGAAATCGAGTTCCTGTCTCTAAAATACACTGGAATTCGGCAATGAAAAAGGACACGTAGGGAACACGATCACAAGACGTAATCGATTGTGAAATTAAAAAAAACACATAATTGTTTACCCTTTTAATTTAAAATAAAGATAGACAAATTATGTTTTTACTGCACTTATTAAAAATTAGCAAAGTTCTATGTTACATTATACACTCAAAATTATATTAAGTTATTCTTATAATTTAAGTTATACATTGACACGACCCTTATTATTTAGTGCGAATCATGCTCAGAACATTCCTCGGATCATCTCTTGCGAAGCAAAGTTAAAAAAGACAACGTTGTAATTTGTGAAATCGCTTAATTTCTCGGCAACAGCACCTGGCGTTTAGAAAGCGGCCAGTTACAAACCTCGCCGGATAGTGATCCGATCTCTTGGAAGGCCACGATATTGTAATGATTTTTTTATCAGTCGATCTCTCGGAGTGGAAGGGGCAAGGCGTGCTCTCGCTTTGGAGCGACGAGTGTTAACCTATTTTCTGCCGCTTTATTTTCTTAAATGTTTTATTTGCAATTGTTAATTCTTAAAGTGTACGTATAACAACTGACTGCAATAAAGATTACGCTGACTGAGTGAGCTGGCGTGTTTTAATTGAAGCAAAAAAAACCTCATCATCATCAGCTCGCTACATATAAGTCGGAGCATCACAGCATTTTTTAATTTACAAAAATATTTAATTAACCATCAGCTGAAGTTGCCTTCCCAGGAAGTGCCCAGGGCGGTTCTGGCACCTAAAATCAGGGGAGTATAAATTCGGAAGGCTTTTTTCCAAAATGTACCTTTTTATGTACTTTCAAAGCGTTTATCGTCCTACAGCTATACTCACACTCGTTACATTTAAAGGGCTTTTCTCCTGAATGTATCATTTTATGTACGTTCATATGAGATGAAATTCTACACGAAAAACTACATTGGCTGCACTGAAATGGTTTTTCTCCAGTATGTATCATTTTGTGTACTTTCAAATGCGATGATTTCGTACATCTGTAATCACATTCGCTACACTTGAAGGGCTTCTCTCCTGAGTGTATCATTTTATGTACGTTCATATGAGATGAAATTCTACACGAAAAACTACATTGGCTGCACTGAAATGGTTTTTCTCCGGTATGTATCATTTTGTGTACTCTCAAATGCGATGAACTCGTACACGTGTATTCGCATTCGTCGCACATGTAAGGCTTCTCTCCCGAATGTACCATTTTATGTACTTTCATATGTGATGAAATTCTACATGAAAAGTTACACTGACTGCACTGCAATGGTTTTTCTCCGGTATGTATCATTCTGTGCACTTTCAAATGTGACGATTTCGTACATCTGTAGTCGCAATCGCTGCACTTAAAAGGCTTTTCTCCCGAATGTATCATTTTATGCACTCTCATGTGAGAAGAGCTGGCACATTTATAACTGCAGTCCGGGCATTGGAAAGGCTTTTCTTTTGAATGTGACATCTTGCGACTTTTGGCGGTATCGATTTTTTCACATTTGGGAAGAGATTGGTCAACCCCAGACGAATTATCCGGTACACAAAAGTATGGTTCTTTTGACGTTAAGTCCTAAAAAATAAAGAAATCATTATTGATATGAAGTCAAAGGAAGGACATTTTTTTACTATTTCTATTGATTGAACTGGCATCTACTTAGTAGAACTACATTATAATAGGATCAAATATCAAATTATTCAGTTGTTTGAAATTGTATTAGTGAGTTGATAGCTATTTCAGTTTCGCGCCATCGTCAGAATTACTTTTACTAATTTAAGATTTATCTATTCCAGTGCTGCACAACCTATTTGAAAGAAGGGTCAGTTTATCCTTTTTCTAATTTTTCACGGACAACAGATTGTAAAAGTTTTGGAATATAATGATATATTATACTAGAGGAGATATGCGTTTTTACTTTAATATCGACACGATTTTACCACTTCCAACATGTTATTTGGGCGGCAACAAATAGCTTTTTGGGCCGCGGTTTGCGCATTACTGCTCTATTTACCAAAAATGGTAATCAAAGAGGTATGGGTAAAGGAAATGAAAGACTATTTAAATTACGCTCGCTTTAAATGCACCATAGCATAACTTATGCAACGAAAACTAGTCGAAGGTTGATCTAACAACTTTTTCGTTAGTGGTTAAAGAAAGAAGTGCGGAATGTTATATTTAAGATATTTTTTTTTTCATGGTCCAATGTGAAGAACGTATAAGAAGTTTATTTTACGAGAACTGGTTGTAATTCAATCGTTCGAGATAGAAAACAATCAGTAGAAATCTAATCACTTTCGATTTGCCCCAATTTTTAAGATTGGATGGTTGGAAAGATCTCAAATTCACAATAAATTGATGAAATTGTCTGTATGGAGATTCGAACACATAAGAGGCAGTTTTAATAGAAAATTTTTGTCATTGCAATGAGAGTAAGAATAAGAGGTTGAAAAGGTTTTGGAATGCAGTTTTATTTGAATTGAACGTTAAGTTGATTTGGTGGTAAATAAAATCACTTTTAATCTGTAAATGTCAACTCTCGGTGGAAAGGAATTATACTTTTAAAATAGAACACACGTTTTGTACTATTTCTACATTTTTATAATGATCAGGACCGGTTTTACTCATCGCGAGCAATGTCAATTGATAATTGTTTTATTTTTTTTTAAAAAAAGGAGATAAAATGCTTAATGTCACCTTATATTTTGCTTCAGCTTCAGAAAAAGAACTCTCGCCGCCATATGAAGTCACTTCACGTTTCACGAAAGTAAATTCACTCTCAGAAATCTCCTCTTTGACGAACGACCGTTCGAAATCGCCTTCAGATTTGATATTTGACAAGTTCGCAGAATTAATCTGTGAAAAATGGAAAATTTTTGATTTCTTTTATATAAATTACGAAAATTAATCAAGTTTATGGCACACCTGCGATCGTCTCGCGGCGCACCAGTTGCGGAGCACTGCTGTAAAGCATGATTCACAGTCAATAATTATGAAATATAATAAATATGACAAACTTACTTCAGAACGATGATCGTCGTTTTGCGGTTCTATCGGCACTTCAAACCAAACCTCTTCCGGTTGTTGTTCTTCTGTTTCGCAATCCTCGTCAAGAGGTTCTAATTTTATATCCATTTTCTTTCGGTTGAATATTTAATAATATATTATGCAAGCCTCGCGTCAATAGATAGCAACATAGACTAATTTGACAAATAACTCAGCCATAGACAATAATAAATAGATTTATTTATATGTACCATCATTATTAGCATTAATGTGTGGATTAATAATATAAAAGACACTGTCGTTAAAGAAACATTCGAAAATCTATTTATTAATTTATTTTTGTACATATTCCAGTTCTAAAACAAAAATTGATAGCATCTAATAATGTCGGCTCTGTGGCAACGCCGTTGGCTAAGGTTACGGATGTTTTGGATTCAAGTCTCGGTGCGGACAGTTTCATAAATTGATCTTATGGATTTCTGTTCGTAGTCATGAATGTTCGTGATGCCTAAAACTCCCTCCCACCCATCCGATCAACAAAAAAGTGTCGTAGCGAGATCGATTAACTAACCACTAGTCTTATCCTAGCCCAATCCTTCTATCCCTACTCTTGAAAAAATAGAGGTTGAGCAACTGAATAAGAAGCAGTTTTCATAGAAAATTTCTGCTGAGTTATGCTCCTCGTTGGGATCCGCTCCCAGCATGGTAAAAAATATCTATTGATTTATATAAGTATAAAAAATGGTGTTTTAAATTTGGATACAATTTCTTATTCACTTATTATTTATATGTAGTTTTAATGGCTGTGTATAAAAAATATTAATATAACTACATTTAAAAAGTGACATCAAGTAATCACATAAAAAATATCTGAGGCTCTTTTCCATATCTCACGAAATAATTTTATTGATAATCATCTTATATTGTATCAAATAAAAACATTTCTACAGGTAGAAATTGTAAAAACATAATTTAATTTAGCCAACATTGATTAACTCATTTTTAGTAATCATATAAGAATCAATATCTCGGATAAATGACTTTAAATGAAATTAATGATCATAGACACATACGAATTTTCAGTTTTGATAATACGTTTAATACATGTTGCAATACTAATGTTTTTGTTGGTAAGTAATTTTAAACAGCTTCTTTTCCGCCAAGCTATACAGTTTTGAAGCAATTCTTTAGTTATTCACTAAAAGATCAGGCATCGTTCATGTTGCTGTCTGTACTCTAGCTAAAAATCTCTAACTGATTTGAAAACTGCTAAAGTAACTGAAACACTGCGACACTGTCTGTCCACATTTGGACACTCAGTCTAGCAATTGATTGCCTAGATTAAAGTGTCCAGATGTATACTTTGCTTTACTACATACCTGTGCAGTCTAAATGCAACTTACATTAGTTTAAATACTTCTCTATTCAGAAAGGGGCAAATATATAAATTACAATACCTTATTATTATAATAATTTACTGGATATATAGAAAAAAAAGTTTATTTTATTGTTTTATCACAACAATATCTAAATATTTGAAAACATGAATGAGTTAAAATTTTTATTGCATTGCTTTTAAAATCATTTTATAAAATCGAAGTTAATGCAACAATATTAAAAAAATAAAATTGAAAGATCTGTTTTAACGACAGCGTACAGACAAAATAAATATCAACAATACGTCATTCTTGTGGAACCAAGAAGGGTGCACATCGAATGTATTGAATGGTTTCATGTTTAATGCATCTTTTATTTTTAAATTCATATAAAATTTATTAAAGTAAAACTTCTTGACAATTTTGAAACTTAACCTCAATATTGTCTATGAATCGGTGGATATTTATTTTGTTGTCTACGGTTACACTATTGAATAATGTTTCGTCTTTGGTTGCGCTGTAATTTTCAATAATTTATTCGCTATGGATATCAAAATAGAACCGGAAGAAGAATTGGATCCATTGGAGACACAAGAGGATGCCATTTTAAACACAAATAGTATATTTAACAATGTTGGTTCAACGCAATACGACGCAAGAGCGAAGCAGGGAGAATTCGAACATGACCGTATCGAAAGGAAAGAGGTAATTGATATGTCTTTTTGGTAAAAACGGTACCACTTGCAAGCAAGCTTAATATTTACAAATAGAAATACTAAACAATCACTAAATAGAGACAATAAAACCGATATACTTTGTCGCCGTCGTTTTGCAAATTTGTTGCGATTATATATTATATTCTATTATTCAGACCTGCAAAATACTGTTTTCATATCGTTCGTCCAGTTTATTTCTGATACTCCCAATAAACTGCGTTCAGATAATTGGAAAAGTAACATCGGATTGGTGACCACAAATCAAATATTATTGACTATCTAAATTTTGTACATTTATAAACAATAAATTAGATATTTTCCGCGTGTAGTCAGTAGAAGGATATTTAAAATGTCTGTCTTTCACAAGAACTCCTCCCAGACGGTGTACAGTAACGACGTGAAATATGCATATCGTCGCTGTTCTGGAAGAAAACACTAAATCGAAAAAGTGACATATTGAGTTAGTTATACCAAAATGTTCATTATTTCAAACTCTACCGTTTGACAGAACACACTTATTTTAATAAATTATGCTTTTACTTAAAAACAGTTTTGTACAAACAAAAAAAATGAAAAACGTATGGAATTTCAAGCATTTGGTAAACTTCAAAGTCCAATTACTCAAAACTAGTATTTTCTTGTTAGTGTCTTCTTCCAAAACGACGACGATATATTATTCTAGCTACCAGTTAATGCATAACTGCTATTTTCAACTTTTGACATTATTATTAACTGCTGATATATATTTTGTGGTTTTTACACGACGGACGGTCCAGGGTAACATTATTAATTGATTGACTATACACATTTCGTGTGTGTGACGTACGTTTCACGGTGATTCTTTCAAGTTTCATCTTTTCACATTATCATTCATTGATTGACTGTTATATTTTAAACTTTCAAAATTAGCTTGCACTAAAATAACTCCAACGTTTAAATGGTAGCGCTCCCTATCCTGGGTAATATATACTAGGTATGTATTTATGAGTACAATGTATTAATTCTTTTGTAGGAAACGTCTGTCCCCTTGCAAATCATCAAAACTGAAGTATCTTGCCAATGGCCGAACGCAACCAACGAAAAATTTGAGTCAATAATATATCCAATGAAACGAGAAGACTGTGATGAAGAAGGTGGATCCTTTCGTTCATCAATCAAGCAGGTGATCCAGCATGTTTTCCTCAGCCTTCTCCGCTTCCAATGTGGAGCAAAATTCTCATTTTTTAATCAGATTGATAAACTTAACGGGTCCGTGGTGCAGTGGTCAACATCATTGTCTACGGTTACAGATGTCTCGGGCGTAAGTCCACTTTTCAATAGAATTATGGATTTATGTTCGTAGGCATAAATGAGCAACTGAGTAAAGAGCAGTTCTTATAGAAAAATTTGTTGAAATAATTCCATTAGGAAGCCATATGCTCCACATTGGGAGTGGATATGGTAAAACAAAAAAAAACATCATTTTTATAATCGTATAGTAATGACAATTTACTCGAATACAAGAATGAATTCAAATTCTCTGAAGATGCTGAAAGTCGAAACCAGGATCGTTGGTGACGAAATGTAAAAAATTTTGACTATTCAAATTAAACATTTGATTTTCATCTTTATTTGAAATTGAACCCAGACACATCGACAACGAATCTAACTATTGCGCAATTGCCAAAATCGCAAGAAAACACATGCACTGTTCGTCCATCAGACCGGACTCAGGGTGGACTCAGAATGACCTGCCGGAATGGGGAAGCCGCACTGGCCTGTAGCCGAATCGCACAAGTATTTAAGAACAAACAATAGCATCTACAAAGCAACCCCTTGACTGGTGAACATCAGGACCGGGCGTCAGATACCCGACCAGTAGTTACACCACTAGCCGTATACGCGCACTGTTGTTCAAACAAATACACAAAACACAATTCGCGAGTCGAGGTAATGGCGAAACACGGCGCGAGAGACTATTTTAATCGCGGCACAAGATTTTATTCACGGATTCTGCGGTACTGCTTACCAAAGGTGACGTGTCATGTAATTAGTGCTAATAGAAGGAAGTAAGCCCATCACACCCTTCATTTTTATGTTGGGTATTAAAATCTTTATTTTTTTATCACACAGATAAATAACATTGCGATATAGTTAGTCCGAAAATGCTTCTTAAAGAAGCGAAACACGTGGCATATTAAGAAACAAAGACATCAACTTTAATTATATATATAAATAATTAGAATGTGTGTTTATATTGCAAGTAATTATTTTTGTTTACCGACAGGAACCTGAGGACCTCTCGATGGACTCTCAGAAGATGAAAATCGAGTGGGAAAAATACAAAGACAATTTTTCTGAAGAGATGTGCTATATAAAAACAGAAAAACATGATACGGGCGAATGTTCCTATACAAAACATCAAACGGACTTGGTAATATTCCTTTATATGATTTTATATCGAGGGTCTACTGGCAGAAGGCATTTAAAAACATAATTTAGGCAGGTTAAGGTTCTTCGTCTTGGTAGAACTTGTCGATACCAATTCTTATGATTGTATGCTGTAAAGAATATTCTTTAAAATGTTCTTAAAATTGAATATGAAATTTGAAGTCTCAAGGATGGGTGTGTGTGATTTTTACTGTGGGAGTTGATCATAAAATGATATTTGAACGATTTTTTAATTGTTTTAGTTTCCCTCTTCTAAAACCGCACCAGCAGTGTTGAGCGACCTTTCATTATCGAGCGCATCAAAATCGATTATACCTTGCGATGAAATACAAATTGACTGCAAGCGAATCAAGAAGGAATTTTCGAGACTCGAACCGGTCGCCGCAATACTATTGGAAAAGCGCTCGTTCCACGAGAGGAATTTCGTTTGCGGTGTCTGCTTCGATCTGTTCGCGTCGTTCGATTCGCTCAAATTTCACTATAATGAGCGCCAATCGAAATTTTCCTGCGGCACCATAAAGAAAGTGAGGGATAGATTAAAAAAGAAAACGATTTTAAAACAAAAATATTTAAAATGCGATCAATGTGACTTCACTGCGGAATATCCATGCCACATGAAAAACCATAAAATGTCGCACAGTGGTGAAAAACCGTTCAGCTGTGATCGATGCGATTTTAAATTCGTACATCTGTCGATGTTAAAGTATCATAAAATGACACACGACGGTAGCAAGCCATTCAAATGTGACAGCTGTGGCTCGAAATTTACGCGATTATCGCATTTAAAAGCGCATGTTATGTCCCATACGGGAGAAAAACCGTTTCACTGCGATCAATGTCAGTTTAAATGCACGCACATGTCGACGTTGCGTTCGCATAAAATGACACACACGGGAGAAAAACCGTTTAAATGCGATTTGTGCGACTTTAAATCGTCACAAAAGTCAAGCTTAAAGTCGCACAAGATGACGCACACGGGAGAGAAACCGTTCAATTGCGATCAATGCGATTTTAAATCTACGCGATTTTGCCATTTGAAAACACACAAAATGTCACACACCGGTGAGAAGCCGTTTAAATGCGATCAATGCGACGCGCAATACGCAAACTCCTCGAGTCTAAAAACGCACAAGCTGAAACATACCGGCGAAAAACCGTTCGAGTGCGATGAGTGTGACTTAAAATTTACGCAATCTAGTCATTTAAAACGGCATAAATTGTTACATTCCGGTGAAAAACCGTTCAAATGCGATTTGTGTGATTTTAAAGCTAATATTGCAGCGAATTTGAAAAGGCATAGGATGGTGCACACCGGAGAGACGCCTTTTAAGTGCGGCAATTGTGCCTTTAAGACTTCGCAAGCTTCAGTATTAAAGAGGCATATGTTTTTGCACACCGGCGAAAAACCTTTTAAATGTGACCAATGCGACTTTAGAACAGTGCACTCTTCAAATTTAAAGAAACATTTGATAACTCATACGAAATAAAAATATGTTTTACGTTATTTTACAATATACATTTGAAAATGTTTAATAATAACGTGATTAACATATCCGCTATAAAGCAGAAAATACATGTATAAATCTGTCTGTCACAAAAACTCCTCCTCAACGGTGTACGGTAGCGTCGTGAAAATTGCACTCGTTATTCTCGCTGAGATTTCTAGATCGTCAATTAATGTGATGTAACTTTTTGATGAAGTCTGACACATATCTAACGTGCTGATGGTAATGAGGTTTTTGCTTCAGTCAAAACACGCCAGTTCAGTCAAAGTCATCTTTATTGCAGTTAGTCAATTACATACTCTTAAGAATTAACAACAGTTAACATTAACAAACCGTGTCGTTGTGACGCGGACAAGATGGTTCAGCTTAGGCGGTCATAACAAAAAAAAACGCCCCTTGGAATGAATTGGAATCCGAAAAATGCAGCGGTTTTACAGATCACAAGGTTGCCTTTTAAACATTGCTTCCCGAGAGATGATCTGAGTAAAGTAATGGCACGATTATTTTCTGTACAAGTTTGAAGTACAGGTCCATTAATTCTTGTTTTGGTGACATTTTGTTTTATATCTTAATACTCCCGTAAGAATAATAAAAATGATTGCACAGAGAGACATGTTCATGAATATTTTCTTTATTAAAAAAATGAAGTTTGATAAAGGAATAAATTTATCATTAACAGCTTAAAGGTGTAATTATTGCATAAATAATAAACAAAAACCTGATGCAATCAATATGTATGCATTTATTCCTTATGCGCTTTCGCTTGCACTGGTACCAGCAGGCGCGGTTCGTCCATACGCACTGCGGAACTGCAGCACTTCCAAACAAATTGAGAATAAAGTAATATTATAATATACATAAATTTAGGTATATGAGGGACTTGCAGCTTGAAGCTTGATCTGAACTGCCACTTTGACAGTATTTCGCGAGAGTGCAGCGGCTTGACCACGCGCGCGACATCTGCCTAAATAAAATCGATATTTTACAAGGAAAAAATACAGAAAAATTAATCCTACAATGAAATAAAAATAAATGTAATGTTTATATAATTTAAGACATCGACTGAGGGTGCTTGATGGAATTTCAATATCAAATTTGGATTATTGAGATTTTGTACACTTCCATGTATTTTGTCACTAACGACCCGGGTTTCGCCTTTCGGCATCTTCAGGCATTCGAGCACACGAATGGACTCGAACTGAGAGACAGTAAACAGTGTCTAACGTTTATATAGAAGATATTTGTCGCATTTGTATCTTTTATATAAACGTTGGACACTGTTTACTGTCTCTCAGTTCGAGTCCATCCGTGTGCTCGAATGCCTGAAGATGCCGAAAGGCGAAACCCGGGTCGTTAGTGACAAAATACATGGAAGTGTACAAAATCTCAATAATCCAAATTTGGTAATGTTTATAGTAAAACATAATCCAAATAAACATTTTTTTTATTTCTAATCAACCGAGCTACCACTGAGCACCAGTATATGACGCTTCAGATGGCCGAATCGCGTGGATTTATAATCGCAAAGCTCGCATTGGAACAGTTGCTCGCCCGAATTCGACATGCTGTGTGTCTTCAGGAATGAATGATTCTCCTATCTGTTGTCAAACTAACTACATTTAAAACGTTTTTTATTCGTATGGCATCGCTTATGGGTCTTAAGCAGGCAGGAAGGCACGGTTTTAAAGTCTCATTTGAAGGGTTCTTCATCTGTATGCGAGAGTTTGTGAGTTTTGAATGCGGTGACGAAAAACCGCATTGGTCACAATTAAAACGACTAGAATTCTTTAATTCAGTTTTTAATATAACTCCACGTTAGTTTTTGATGCCTTCTTCAAAACAATATCAGGTTTTACGACGTCGTGTGTAGTTTTATGACGTTTTAAACCGGAATAATCGACGCTTTTATAATCACACCGCTCACATTTAAACGGTTTTTCACCGGAATGAAACAATTTGTGTCTCTTCAGTTGGACAGATTGCGCTGATTTATAGTCGCATTGATCACACGCAAACGGCTTTTCGCCGGAATGTGACATTTTGTGCGTTTTTAAAAACGAATGATTCGCCGATTCATAGTGGCACTGGTCACATTTATACGGTTTCTCACCTGTGTGTGATCTCTTATGTATTTTTAACTGCGATGACGTATTACATTTAAAATGACACTGATCACAGCCGTAAGGTTTGTCATTGCTGTGTGTTCTCTTGTGGACTTTTAAATATTCGATTCTCCTGCATTTAAAGTCGCACTGATCACAATTGAAAGGTTTATCTTGGGAATGAACGATCGTGTGTCTCTTTAACTCGTTGGACAGTGAACATTTGTATGAACATTGGCCGCATTGAAAAGGTTTATCTGGTAAATGAATTTTAGCATGTTTCTTCATAATTCCCAAAGTCCTGCATTTATAATCACAAGAAACACACTTGAAAGCTCTATCTTTTTCGTGTATCATTATATGTATATTAAAATTGCTTAATAGTAAGCAAGAATAGTTGCACTCTTCACAGTGGAAATTTTTTTCATCTGAATGCGTCTTTTTATGGTCCATCAAATCGGACGATCGGTTACATTTATAATCACAAACGTCGCATTGAAAACGTTTCATTTTCGAACGGCTCGTCTGTCGTTCGGATTCAATTTGCTCCATTTCTACCACTTCCACATTGATTTCAATTTGACTTTGAGCCGGGTTTGGTTGACAGATTTTTTCTTTTCTATCCAAACCAATGTGAGGTTTGTCCAAAATGACGTCCTGGAAAATAAAAACTTGGTTACTATACAATTTAGGAACAACAAGACAGACGGTGGACAAAAAGTCTTTCATATATTAACCTTCCCGTTACCATAAGTGCATCAAGATTTCCATACGAGTTGAAAGCATTAATATCTCGCTTATTAGATTTTATATAAATTTAAGATTTTAGCTATTTGTATATAAAATAGTTATGTAATAAAATTAAAATAAATAAGTTGTTCAATTCAATGTTTTCATCGTTAAATTAATAAAATTACAAAACTCTGATTGAAATATTATTCCGAACTCAATGAAAGTGATAGCGATATATAAAATTCCGTACGCAAGAGTGACGCACGATATATATTGTTAAGTTGAGACAAAGCGAGAAATGGTATTAGTTAGAGGGAGAAAGTTTGTATTTATTTTTTATGCAACGGCATGTGGTGGAGTTACTATCTCTATCGCACAACTTCACTTGTATATGAGCGAGTAGGATACAAGAGCGTACGTCCACAAGGCCTTGTATCTCACTCGCACCCTTCACTTTACATGGGATTGAGCGACAAAGAGAGAACGGCACAAGGTAGAAGCGAGACATGCTTGCAGCTTATGATTATATTACATGAAAATATGTAAATTGCAAGCTCTAGAAACAAAATATAGTGTAAAACGATAACAATATGATATTTAAAAACAGAATAATCATTTTGAAGCAATCAATTAGCTTTAAAATGCTCAATTACATGACCAAGTTCAAGTGACACAGCCTGGTAACGTGATTTTTTAGCACGGACTGGAAAAGGTAAAATGGAGAAAGCAATAACAATGACTGTGTAATTAAATGTGCAGCAAGCGTTCTTTCTTTCTCAATGAATAACGTAGACGAGCGAGCGAGAGGCACGCGCAAACTTTGCAATATACCTTGGGTTCCACTGTAAACATTTCACTTGGGGTATGTCGAGGGGCAACAGAAGCGTCTTTAACATATTGCATAAAAATGCAACTTATCTAATTACCTTATCCGTTGCCAATTCAGCACATGAAGAACACACGCCGACATCAAATGTTTCTTTTTTAACAAGTGTCGAATCTGCGGCAGCATTCTTTTGCCATTCGACATAATATTCTTGTTGATCGATGTTCTGGGAGTCCATAATGGATGAATTCTGTAGAAGTAAAAAGAATTAAATAATGCCTAAAGGATTTTTGTCTTGATTGATCAGTCCTGTAACACACATCACAGCACTTTACTTGCTTGCGGTGCGCAGACAGATATATACAAAGATGTGGGTGTATTGATGAGTGTCGAACGATTGAAAAGTGGCACCAGCGGATGAATTGACGGATATAGACAATTAAGAAGAAGAAACGTGGTGTAGTGGTTGACGTCGTTGGTTTGGGTTACGCATGTTTCGGACTGTAGACGTGAATGCGTGTGTTGTCTAGAATTCCCTTACACCCATCCGACCTTTAGAAACAGGGCACGGCGAGACCGGTTAGCTAATTATTAGTCCTGCCCTATCCCTAATTTCTTCGGAAAAGAGAATTTGAGCAACTGAGTAGCAAAAAATTATCGTAGAATATATCATATACTGTACATTGGGAGTGGATATGGTGAAAAAAAATCGTCTTGATTTATCTGTCTGTAACGCACAGCACAACACTGCACATGATAAAATAATTTACGGATATGGACGATTAAAGGATAGAGCTATTCAAGTCAGTTTGACCGGCTCGGTTGCAATAAAAATTACTTTTTGGCATCATACAGAGAGCGAGTGAACCTCAACAAATAAAAGCTTTCAATTGCAAACTGTTATTGCTAATTTTTGAATCAATTCTCCTAAGACACTCCTGGATTGCCACTTAAAAGCGTTTGATCCTGCAGTGTAGCTCGATATACTCAATATTGTCTGGAAATGCGTAGCGGGAGGTGGCGGGTAGAATGTTCTGGACGCTAGTAAGAAAGAAGCTTTCCACACAGCTTGCGATTATTATTTGGTACTAAAGAACAGCTTTAGCACAAAATTAAGTAATATTTGTTTTGTGGTTGAAAATGATTTCGATGAAGTTCAAGATGGATAAGGGCCATGGTGTAAATAGTAAAGGTGAGCTGGAACGCTGTTCCTGTAAAAAATGGCGGCCCGACGTGACATACATTTTGCGACATGTCATCGTTAAACTGTTAACATATATTTAGATTCATCAAAGATTGTTGTATAAAACATTTCGTGTTGTGTATTTTTCGTTGTAAAAATAGCATTATTAGCCCACTTTGGTGTAGCTGATATTTAGCGCAATTTTCAATTACCTCTTTCCTCTCCGGATGACTTGTCACTTTTGACTTTATCCTGCGTCATTCTTGCATCACATTGCCTCTAAGAGGCGTTATTCCAGACAGGGATATCCAATGACAATAATTGATCGTCCGGTTCTATTTTGACGTCCGTGTTAACCTTTCTATTGCATAATAACGGCAAAACAGGTATCGAGTCAATGGCAAAAGTGTAACAAAAGACAAAGAAGTTTTTATACACCGTTTCATAGACAATTATTTTTTAAACCATACCATCCCAATAAATTATCTTCTTTGAGTCTGTTGCGGTAGTCATTGTCTCCATTTAAAATTTGTCATTTAAACCAGCGCTCCGCAAACCTTTTCTCATCCAATGCACATCTAAATAAATGCTGATTGGTATTTCGCAGAACACCACAAGCCAAAATGTGTAAATTTTATTTAGAAAACTGACAATTTATTACCAAATTTGTTTTTATAATTTAAGCTATCGACTGAGGGTGATTGATGAATTTCAATATCAAATTTAAATTATTGAGATTTTGTACATTTCCATGTATTTTTTCACTAACGAGCACACGAGTGAATTCAAACGAACTCAAACAGACAGTTTATAACTATGATATACAAAACAAACTAAGACAAATCTAACTGCTGTGTCTTAAAAATTAACAACTGGACTAGTGACCACCTACAAGTGAACAGAGAATTACTTAATATATTAGACGTTTGCGTTGACCAGAACTATTTTCAATCTAATAATAATTCTATAAACAAACTAAAGTTCTTGCTATGTAAAGTTATCTATCCCCATTATTATCGGAGTTTTATATGAACCATTTAGAAAACCTAATTTTTGGCAATAAAACAGAAGTTGGAAACATAGTTTATTGGTTCCATTACGTAGATGATATTCTTTTTTTATTTAATGGGACTGAAGGACAAATATCTAACCTTCATAATTTTATTAACTCATTAGATGATAAAATTCAATTCACTTTAGAAGTAGGGGGCAAGAATATAAATTTTCTTGACCTAAACGTCAATATTAAAAACTTTATTCATGAATTTAAAATATTTCGCAAATCGACGTTTTTGGACGTCGTTATAAATAACAAGTCTATGCACCCTTTCTCTTTTAGATTGGCCGCGTTCCATTCTGACATTCACAGATTGGTCACTTTACCTCTAAGTAAATTTAATTTTAAAACCGAACTAAGCATTATTAAACCAATTGCTATTAAGCAACGGCTATGAGGCGTCTCTTATAGATAGTCTTTCATCGAAAAAACAAAGTAAATTAGCAGAAAAAATGTTATATGTCGAGAACTTGTCTAAAGACTTAGACCAACCTAGTTACTGGCATAGAATCAGTTATTTTGGTTGTGCAGCCCTTAAAATTAAAAAAAAACAATTCGCTCGTGGTGTTAGACCATGGACCCCAGCCTACCATGACCAGCTGATCCAGCATCAGCATTTCCAAAAACAGCACCAACAACCCCAACAACAGCAACAATATCAACAGCAGCCGCACCTATACCATGGACAACACGGAGCGCCGACCCAGCACTCGCAAGCTCCGCCAAAATCAAAATTAACAGTGACACGCCCACCATGATTCCAGCATCACAACCAAGGAATGCGGCAATCACAGCCGCAACCCCTGATGGACGTCCAGCTGCAACCGATCACGCAGCACTTCAGTAGGCGGAGTAGCCCGGGTATCCCTCACCGTACTGCAAACACTAACTAATTTAGGACATTATTATCCGACAAGTAGCAGAGTCAAGCCCATTTTCGGTTTGATATACGAAGAGACCAGAGGAGTGCTGAAGGTGTTCCTCGAAAAAGTCATGAGAGACGCCGTCACCTACACCGTCACCGCCAAGGATGTGGTCTACGCCTTGAAGAGGCAAGAACGCACCCTTTACGGTTTGGAGGTTAAGTTCGCTCGCTCGCTCCAATCATCGTATCGACGAAACGGCCATGTTAAGAATAACCAAAATCGACGACAGACGGGCACACATACACATCGACATAATTATCACACCTCATGACAGGACATACGAGTGTTATTGACATAGTTAATACTACCCCACATCGCAAAGGCCCTTTTCAGGGCCAACAATTCTATTCAAATCGAAAATTTCCCGTTCGCAGTCACGCTGCGCAATTAGGTAAAGCATTAGCCTATAATGGGGAATGGATGATGATGAAGATAGTTGACATGAAACGATACCTATCGCTAAATACCTACTTTTCACCTACTTTTCTAAATAGGCACCCTCCACAACAATACGTCAGATACTAGCAGATGTTTCCGTGGCGTAAAAACGTTAAACGTGTTTCAGTTTTTGAGCTGGAATTGTAAAGGGAGCAACTGCTCAGGATTTGGCGGCGTGCAATAAGGTGTGCAGACTGTACCTAGTATGAAATGACGTAACGTTATCGGTAAAGATTTATAGGCTCGCTGTATGACGCCGTAAATTTGCTGAAGGCCAAATAATTCGCCCTATTTGCTACGTAAACCGAAGCAGTTTGTTTTTCCAAAAATTCTAAACGCTCGCAGGCACTTAACAAGCATATAGCCCGACGCGGTGCGATGCATTTTGTCAGAAAACATCGATTACTTTGTGAGAAGCGAGCCCTGTTGTGAAATATTTCATACTCACTTTTTTTGTCGATCAGCGGTCGCCGAACGCCCGAAAAATTTTGCCATCCCACCGATGCGAACCGGTATTTTTTCCAAAAATTCAAAACGGTCGCAGGCAGTTAACAAGCATATAGCCCGACGCGGCGCGATGCATACTATCAGAAAACATCGATTGCTTTGTGAGAAGCGAGCCCTGTTGAGAAATATTTCATATTCATTTTTTTTGTCGATCAGCGGTCGCCGAACATCCGAAAAATTTTGCCATCCCACCGATGCTAACCGGTATTGTTTCCAAAAATTTAAAACTATCGAAGAAACTTAACAAGCATATAGCCCGACGCGGCGCGATGCATACTAGCAGAAAACTTCGATTCCTTTGTGAGAAGCGAGCCCTGTTGTGAAATATTTCATACTCTCTTTTTTTGTCGATCAGCGGTCGCCGAACACCCGAAAAATTTTGCCATCCCACCGATGCTAACCGATATTTTTTCCAAAAATATAAAACGATCGCAGGCACTTAACAAGCATATAGCCCGACGCGGGGCGATGCATACTACCAGAAAACTTCGATTCCTTTGTGAGAAGCGAGCCCTGTTGTGAAATATTTCATACTCACTTTTTTTGTCGATCAGCGGTCGCCGAACACCCGAAAAATTTTGCCATCCCACCGATGCTAACCGGTATTGTTTCCAAAAATTCAAAACGATCGCAGGCAGTTAACAAGCATATAGCCCGACGCGGCGCGATGCATACTAGCAGAAAACTTCGATTCCTTTGTGAGAAGCGAGCCCTGTTGTGAAATATTTCATACTCTCTTTTTTTGTCGATCAGCGGTCGCCGAACACCCGAAAAATTTTGCCATCCAACCGATGCTAACCGGTATTTTTCCAAAAATTCAAAACGATCGCAGGCACTTAACAAGCATATAGCCCGACGCGGCGCGATGCATACTAGCAGAAAACTTCGATTCCTTTGTGAGAAGCGAGCCCTGTTGTGAAATATTTCATACTCCATTTTTTTGTCGATCAGCGGTCGCCGAACGCCCGAAAAATTTTGCCATCCCACCGATGCGAACCGGTATTTTTTCCAAAAATTCAAAACGATCGCAGGCACTAAACAAGCATATATCCCGACGCGGCGCGATGCATACTATCAGAAAACATCGATTCCTTTGTGAGAAGCGAGCCCTGTTGTGAAATATTTCATACTCACTTTTTTTGTCGATCAGCGGTCGCCGAACGCCCGAAAAATTTTGCCATCCAACCGATGCGAACCGTTATTTTTTCCAAAAATTCAAAACGATCGCAGGCACTAACAAAGCATATAGCCCGACGCGGCGCGATGCACTCTATCAGAAAACATCGATTCCTTTGTGAGAAGCGAGCCCTGTTGTGAAATATTTCATACCCACGTTTTTTGTCGATCAGCGGACGCCGAACGCCCGAAAAATTTTGCCATCCCACCGATGCGAACCGTTATTTTTTCCAAAAATTCAAAACGATCGCAGGCACTTAACAAGCTTATAGCCCGACGCGGCGCGATGCATTCTATCAGAAAACATCGATTCCTTTGTGAGAAGCGAGCCCTGTTGTGAAATATTTCATACTCACTTTTTTTGTCGATCAGCGGTCGCCGAACGCCCGAAAAATTTTGCCATCGAAGCGATGCGAACCGGTATTTTTTCCAAAAATTCAAAACGATCGCAGGCACTAGTAAAGCATATAGCCCGACGCGGCGCGATGCACTCTACCAGAAAACATCGATTTCTTTGTGTGAAGCGAGCCCTGTTGTGAAATATTTCATACTCACTTTTTTGTCGATCAGCGGTCGCCGAACGCCCGAAAAATTTTGCCATCCCACCGATGCGAACCGTTATTTTTTCCAAAAATTCAAAACGGTCGCAGGCAGTTAACAAGCATATAGCCCGACGCGGCGCGATGCATACTATCAGAAAACATCGATTGCTTTGTGAGAAGCGAGCCCTGTTGTGAAATATTTCATACTCCATTTTTTTGTCGATCAGCGGTCGCCGAACGCCCGAAAAATTTTGCCATCCCACCGATGCGAACCGGTATTTTTTCCAAAAATTCAAAACGATCGCAGGCACTTAACAAGCATATAGCCCGACGCGGCGCGATGCATACAATCAGAAAACATCGATTCTTTGTGAGAAGCGAGCCCTGTTGTGAAATATTTCATACTCACTTTTTTTGTCGATCAGCGGTCGCCGAACGCCCGAAAAATTTTGCCATCCCACCGATGCGAACCGGTATTTTTTCCAAAAATTCAAAACGATCGCAGGCACTTAACAAGCATATAGCCTGACGCGGCGCGATGCATACTATCAGAAAACATCGATTCCTTTGTGAGAAGCGAGCCCTGTTGTGAAATATTTCATACTCAATTTTTTTGTCGATCAGCGGTCGCCGAACGCCCGAAAAATTTGCCATCCCACCGATGCGAACCGGTATTTTTTCCAAAATTCAAAACGATCGCAGGCACTTAACAAGCATATAGCCCGACGCGGCGCGATGCGTACTATCAGAAAACATCGATTCCTTTGCGAGAAGCGAGCCCTGTTGTGAAATATTTCATACTCACTTTTTTTGTCGATCAGCGGTCGCCGAACGCCCGAAAAATTTTGCCATCCCAGAGAAGCGAGCCCTGTTGTGAAATATTTTATACTCACTTTTTTTGTCGATCAGCGGTCGCCGACCACCCGAAAAATTTTGCCATCCCACCGATGCGAACCGGTATTTTTTCCAAAAATTCAAAACGATCGCAGGCAGTTAACAAGCATATAGCCCGACGCGGCGCGATGCATACTATCAGAAAACATCGATTCCTTTGTGAGAAGCGAGCCCTGTTGTGAAATATTTCATACTCACTTTTTTGTCGATCAGCGGTCGCCGAACGCCCGAAAAAATTTGCCATCCAACCGATGCGAACCGGTATTTTTTCCAAAAATTCAAAACGATCGCAGGCACTAACAAGCATATAGTTCGACGCGGCGCGATGCATACTACCAGAAAACATCGATACCTTTGTGAGAAGCGAGCCCTGTTCTGAAATAATTCATACTCACTTTTTTTGTCGATCAGCGGTCTCTGAACGCCCGAAAAA